>CAVNZG010000877.1:41305-218805 GCA_963693315.1 Diogma glabrata
TCACAGCAGTTTTTTGGGAATAAAACAATCATATTACATATTTATAAACCTCTTGCATTTGTTGTGCGTGTACCACAATTCCCGGCCAGCAACTAGTTTGTAGGCCAAGAAAGTCTGTATCGCTACATTGAAAAATTCTCAAAAATGACAATTTACTCCAAAGTTGGGAGAATTTATTCAGATTTCACAGCAGTTTTTTGGGAATGAAAAAATCATATTACATATCATTTAACCTTTGCATTTATCGTGCAGATACCACATTTCCCGGCCAGCAACTAGTTTGTAGGCCAAAAGCGTCTGTATCGTACAATGAAAAATTCTCAAAAATGACAATTTACAACAAAGTTCGGAGAATTTATTCAGATTTCACAGCAGTTTTTTGGGAATGCAAAAATCATATTACATACAACTGAACTTGCGCATTTTGTGTGCGTGTACCACAGTTCCCGGCCAGCAACTAGTTTTCAGGCTAAAAGCGTCTGTATCGCTACACTGAAAAATTCTCAGAAATGACAATTTACTAAAAAGTTCGGAGAATTTATTCAGATTTCACAGCAGTTATTTTGGACTAAAAAAATCATATTATATATAATTGAATCTCTGCATTTTTAGTCCAGGTACCACAATCCCCGGCCAGCAACCAGTTTATAGCCCAAAAGTGTCTGTATCGCTACAATGAAAAATTCTCAAAAAAGATAAATTACTCCAAAGTTCGGAGAATTTATTCTGATTTCACAGCAGATATTCGGGATAAAACAATCTTATTACATATAATTGAACCTTCGAATTTTTCATGCGGGTACCACAGTTCCGGCCAGCAAACAGCTTGTAGGCTAAAAGCGTCAGTGTCGCTACAATGAAAAATTCTCAAAAATGACAATTTACTCCAAAGTTCAGAGAATTTATTCAGATTTCACAGCAGTTTTTTGGGAATAAAAACATCATATTACATATTTATAAACCTTTACATTTTTTGTACGTGTACCACAGTTCCCGGCCAGCAACTAGTTTGTAGCCCAAAAGCGTCTGTATCGCTACAATGAAAAATTCTCAAAAATGACAATTTACAACAAAGTTCGGAGAATTTATTCAGATTTCACATCAGTTATTTTGAACAGTTGAACATTCTCATTTTTTGTGCGTGTACCTTTGTTCTCGGCCAGCAACCAGTTTGTAGCCCAAAAACGTCTGTACCGCTACAATGAAAATTCTCAAAAATGACAATTTACTCCAAAGTTCGGAGAATTTATTCAAAAATTCACAGCAGTTTTTTGGAAATAAAAAAATCATATTACATATGATTGAATCTTTGCATTTTTTGTGCGTGCACTACAGTTTCCGGCCAGCAACTAGTTTGTAGCCTAAAAGCGTCAGTATCGCAAAAATGAAAAATTCTCAACAATGGAAAATTACTCTAAAGTTCGGAGAATTTATTCAGATATCACAGCAGATATTTGGGAATAAAAACGTCTTTTGACATAACATTGAACCTTCGAATTTTGCATGCGGTACCACAGTTCTCGGCCAGAAACTAGTTTGTAGCCCAAAAAACGTCTGTATCGCTACAATGAAAAATTCTCAAAAATGAAAATTTACTCGAAAGTTCGGAGCATTTGTTCAAATTTTACAGCAGTTATTTGTGAATAAATAAGTCAAATTACACAAAATTGAATCTTTGCATTTTTAGTGCAGGTACCAACCAGTTCCCGGCCAGCAACCAGTTTGTAGCCCAAAAGCGTCAGTATCGCAAAAATGAAAAATTCTCAAAAATGACAATTTACTCCAAAGTTCGGAGAATTTATTCTGATTTCACAGCAGATATTTGGGAATAAAAAAATCTTAAAACATATAATTGAACCTTCGAATTTTCATGCGGGTACCACAGTTCCCGGTCAGCAACTAGTTTGTAGGCTAAAAGCGTCTGTATCGCTACAATGAAAAATTCTCAAAAATGACAATTTACCTCCAAAGTTCGGAGAATTTATTCTGATTTCACAGCAGTTTTTTGGGAATGGAAAAATCATATAACATTTAATGGAACTTTCTCATTTGTGTGCGTGCACCACATTTCCCGGCCAGCAACTTGTTTGTAGCCCAAAAACGTCTGTATCGCCACAATAAAAAATTCTCAAAATGACAATTTACTCCAAAGTTCAGAGAATTTATTCAGATTTCACAGCAGTTATTTGGGCATGAAAAAATTTTCTTACATACAATTGAACTTTCGCATATTGTGTGTGTGTACCACAGTTTCCGGCCAACAACTAGTTTGTAAGCTAAAAGCGTCTGTATCGCTACAATGAAAAATTCTCAAAAATGATAATTTACTCCAAAGTTCGGAGAAACTATTCAGATTTCACAGCAGTTTTTTGGGAATGAAAAACTTTTATTAGATACAAATAAACCTTTGCGTTTTTTGTGCGTGTAGCACAGTTCCCGCCAGCTACTAGTTTTCAGGCTAAAAGCGTCTGCATCGCTACAATAAAAAATTCTCAAAAATGACAATTTACTCCAAAGTTTGGAGAATTTGTTCAGATTTCACAGCAGTTTTTTGGGAATGAAAAAATCATATAACATACAATTGAACTTTTGCATTCTTTGTGTATGTACTACAGTATCCGGCCAGCAACTCAGTGCCGTTACTACGGTACGGCCCACCCGGCCCTGGGCCGGGGGCCCACCATAAAACACTCATAAAATATGAAATGAACACTTCAAATAATAAATTTAAAAAACAACAATGCAATTTCTTTTACTGGGCTCATGCCAATTTCAAAAATTCATTTTTTGTAACTAAGTTGCAGAATCTACGCTTTTTCGTGCGTCATTTTAGTAATTAAATGAGCTTTATTTAAGCATTAATCTAGTCCATGGTCAGATTCATTACAGTACTAATTGTAGTTGTTTAATATTTTATTAAAGCATTAATAATAATGGTTTAATGATTCATTAAAGTATAAGTACTTTAATGAATCATTAAACCATTATTATTAATGCTTTAATAAACTATTAAATAACTACAATTAGTACTTTAAGGAATCTGACCAAATTTACTAGAGTAATGCTTAAAAGCTATCAAATTCGTGAATGATTTCATATCCACGCTGGCGTTCAAATAAACCATAGTTCTTAGTTTAGAGTACTCGCACCACGATGTTGAAGGTTTCATGGATCCTAGTTTTCTTACAAAATAGGCCAGCATGACCATGTCATTGATTGTTGTAGTTTTTGATTCTTTGAACCACTCATCAAAACTTTTGTATGAAGTTTCGTACGCCAATTTCGCCAATTTTTCCGGTACGATTGTAGAAATAGCTTCATTTGCTGATTTTTCTATATCTGACGATACAAAATCATCACCACTTGAACTCATCTTGATATTTTTCACAATTGGCAGTATGAAAACTAAAAGAAAACTAAGGCTGCATACTCCTTATAAGATCAAATTGGTTTGCTCAAAACGTACTAGATACAAATGCAATTTGTTTAGTTGTATTTTTTATAAAAGTTTAATTTTGCAGCTTTGTTACAAAAAATTAGTTGTTTTAAGCACTCGATGTATTTTCAATCTCGGCTTCGCCTCGGTTGCATTTCAATTTCAATTTCACATATTTCACATCTCTTATTGAGGATAACACTTATTATTCAAAAGAATTTAATTAATATGTTTCCAAACATAGAAAGAGAATTCAAAATTTTTTTAACCATTAAGGTCACTAATTGTTCAGGAGAACAGTCTTTTTAGGCGATGAAATACATAAAAAATGATTTGCGAAACAGCATGCCGCAGGAGCGACTGAATTCCCTTGCGTTGATGTGCATAGAAAGTGATTTATTAAAATCTATAGAATTTGAAGATGTTGTAGATAAATTTGTTGACAAAAAAATGAGAAGAAAAAATATTTAAATAAAATAAACATTATAATAAACCTCAAAAACCCGTAAGTAATTATGCTTTTAACTTTAATTTAGACTGGGTTCCAATTAGCTGCTAAATTGTACGAAACTGCTAAATCTAAATTTAGTTTTACAAAATTACCGAATTTTAATTCAAATTAATATAATCAAATTGTCAGATATTGTTTAACGTATGAATTTCTTCCAAATTATTTAGAAACAAAATATAATTTAGTCAAATAAAGTAGTTGACTAAATTGATTTAGCACGCTTAGTACAATTAGGCATCAATTGGAACGCAGTCTTATTGTTAATTTTCGAAAGGGCCCCTAGAAAGAGTGGGCCAGGGGCCCCCAAATACATTGGGACGGCACTGCAGCAACTAGTTTGTAGGCTAAAAGCGTCTGTATCGCTACAATGAAAAATTCTCAAAAATGACAATTTACTCAAAAATTCGGAGAATTTATTCAAATTTCACAGCAGTTATTTGGGAATAAAAACATCATATTATACATACTTGTATCTTTGCATTTTTAGTGCAGGTACCTCAATTTCTGGCCAGCAATCAGTTTGTAGCCCAAAAGCGTCAGTATCACAAAAACAAAAATTCTCAAAAATGACAATTTACACCAAAGTTCGGAGAATTTATCCTGATTTCACAGCAGATATTTGGGAATAAAACAATCTTATTACATATAATTGAACCTTCGAATTTTTTATGCGGGTACCACAGTTCCCGGCCAGCAACTAGTTTGTAGGCTAAAAGCGTCTGTATCGCTACAATAAAAAATTCTCAAAAATGACAATTTACTCCAAAGTTCGGAGAATTTATTCAGATTTCACAGCAGTTTTTTGGGAATAAAAAAATCATATAACATACAATTGAACTTTTTCATTTTTGTGCGTATACTTTAGTTCCCGGCCAGCAACTTGTTTGTAGCCCAAAAGCGTCTGTATCGCTACAATGAAAAATTCTCAAAAATGACAATTTACTTCAAAGTTTGGATAATTTATTCAGATTTCACAGCAGTTTTTTGGGCATGAAAAAATTTTATTACATACAATTGAACTTTCGCATATTGTGTGCGTGTACTACAGTTTCCGGCCAACAACTAGTTTGTAAGCTAAAAGCGTCTGTATCGCTACAATGAAAAATTCTCAAAAATGACAATTTACTCCAAAGTTCGGAGAATTTATTCTGATTTCACAGCAGATATTTGGGAACAAAAAAATTTTATTACATATAATTGAATCTTCGAATTTTTCATACGGTTACCTCAATTTCCGGACAAGAACTAGTTTGTAGCCCAAAAGCGTCCGTCTGTATCGCTACAATGAAAAATTCTCAAAAATCACAATTTACCCCAAAGTTGGGAGAATTTATTCAGATTTCACAGCAGTTTTTTGGGAATAAAACAATCATATTACATATTTATAAACCTTTGCATTTGTTGTGCGTGTACCACAATTCCCGGCCAGCAACTAGTTTGTAGGCCAAGAAAGTCTGTATCGCTACAATGAAAAATTCTCAAAAATGACAATTTACTCCAAAGTTGGGAGAATTTATTCTGATTTCACAGCAGTTTTTTGGGAATGAAAAAATCATATTACATTTAATGAAACCTTTGCATTTTTACTGCAGGTACCACAGTTCTCGGCCAGCAACTAGTTTGTAGCCCAAAAGCGTCTGTATCGCTGCACTGAAAAATTCTCAAAAATGACAATTCTAGATTTAACTCCAAAGTTCGGAGAATTGATTCTAATTTCGGAGCAGGTATTTGGTAATAGAAAAATCAAATAACACATTATTGAACCTTTACCTGTTTTTTGCAGGTACCACAGTTTCCGGCCAGCAACTAGTTTTCAGTCTACTTGCGTCTGTATCGCTACACTGAAAAATTCTCAAAAAGGACAATTTACTCCAAAGTTTTGAGAAATAATCTAGATTTAACCGCTTTCCGCAGAAATCGGATAATGGAAAAATCAAATTTTATATTCTTGATCCTTTACCCATATTGTGCAGTTACCACAGGGATTCTATTACGGTGATAGAATTCTGGGCTAACTTCACTGACAATTGAATTTAATTAATGAATAAGTAAATAGCATTGTTTCCCAATAAAACCCAAATAAACTATAATGATAGCATAAAATTTTCTAAAATTATTACCACATAAAACTCTCCTTGTTTCAATGGATAAAATTACGGGCTAACTTCACTGTCGACTGTCGTGACAGAAAAAAACGGGCTGAGAGTAGCATATAGTAAAAACAAAATTAATTGAAGTAGTTGATGTTATTGTTTTGTTGCACATTTTTAGAGGAATCATTTTATAATAGATTATTTGAATAAAAATTAGTTTTAACTGAAAATTGAATTTAATTAATAAATAAGTAAAATAGCATTGTTTCGTAATAAAACTCAAATAAACTATCATGATAGCATAAAGTTTTCTAATATTATTACCATATGAAACTTTCCTTGTTTTACGGGATAGAATTACGGGCTAACTTCACAAAGGCAAAAAATTTGGCAAAAATCTCGTTATATTAATTAAACCTTCATTAATTAATAGTTAACTTCATAAGTTAATTTACACAAAACTGTCGCGACAGTTATTTTTCTGGGCTGAGAGTATAATTTTTGGGCTGACAGTTGAAAGTGTCATGATATCAATTTTTAGTGTTGCCATCGCATTTTTACGGGATGAAAAACGGGCTAACTTCACATACATCAGAAATCACTATAAGTTACACTACACAAAGAGAAGTTAAATTTGAAAATATTAATTCTACTATTTTGTAATAACTTTAAATTAGTTTTGTTTTAACACAGGACTAGAAATATTAAACAAAAGTTATTTTAAATTTTAAGCTGAATTCAAGAAGCAAACATGAAAATTATGAAGTTGCTTGGTTTTAGACAACATAACCTAAATATTTTATTAATTATTTAGATCAAACTGCAATTACTGTTCAATTAGACAGGCAACTAATATGAGTACATTATTCATTTAAAAAAACTATTGCAAATCATTATTATAGTTGTGATGAAATTCTTTCTCGCATAATGGCGTCATACTTGTACATAAAATAATAAAATATGGCGTTCATTTAGAAGACTAATTTTTTGTGTATATAATATATTGTAACGTTTCTTCGCGGAGTTACAATTATTTAGTTCGATCACTAAATCAGGAAATTTAAAACACAATGGATTTTCTAAACGTTATAATTTTATTCGTTGAAGATTTTACAATAAAAATATTTCTCCTATTGCTATTCCTCTTTTAGTTCTTCCTGTACTAATAATATTTTAACACTTATAATTCTTTTACAATTTTTCACAATATTACTTACAATAATTTTCTACTTATAACACTGTTGATTTTAACTTGCCTATATCACTGCTAATATTTTTATACTAATTGTATCGCTAACAATTTTATACTAATTTATACTAGAACAACACCTCTTATATATACTACATGAAATAGCCTCGATAGGACTACAACATTCTAGACAGAACACACCCTTTTTTTTATCAACATAGACATAATAAGACGATCTTCAAATATTGACACCTAGGTGTGAAATCTGATTTATATCACTTATTATAATATTAAATAATGAAACACTTATAAAATTAGAAGCAAACAAACTATAATTTTATTTCAATATTAATTCTGTGTAATGACTGATGTTGTTAGTTGTTACGACTGAGTATCAAATATTAATGATAATCTACATAATGTTTCACAACTAATTATAATGTAAATTTCTAAACCAGTTACAACAAAATACAAAGTAATTTATTAATATAATTTAACTGAAAGAGACAAATAAATTTTAATTATAATGAGTAATTCACAATTGCGAATATACATCATCTCCTTCTGAAAGAAATTCAATATTATAACAATTTAAAGTTCAAATGTATTTTATGCTTTATTGTAAATTGGAGCTTTAATCAATCTTTCAAATCTGGTTGTGCAAGTTAATTGCGCATTCGGTAATTCAATGTTTTCGGGTGAACGTTGCGTTTGATTAATATTTTCATTAGTGTTTAGTGTGTGCCTAGAAAACTCAGAATCATCAGTGGTTTTAAAATGCGGAGAATTCATAGATCGTCTCAAATGCAATGTGTTACGACGTAAGGTATTATTCAATTCATTTCGAATTGAGTACGATCTGGGTGCCCTGTGAGGTTCGACTATAACAGCAGGCTCCCAAGCTTTATCTTTCAAATATACAATATTATCACCTGGGTTGAATTCAATTTCTTTTCTGTTAGAAAATCGATCGTGATAAACCTTTTGTTTTTCTTGATTATATGTAAGCTTATCATATACATCTACTTTTTTTGGTTTTAATAAATCAGTATGAATAGGAAGCTTTGCACGTAAATTTCTACTCATTAAAATCTGCGAAGGAGAGTTGCCTAAATTTGCAACTGGACTATTCCGATACTCTAATAAAGTATAAAATATATCTTTATTTTCCTCTCTCATCTTCTTTAAAATTGTTTTTGCTATATGGACTGCTTTTTCAGAGAGCCCATTAGATTGAGCATGAAGAGGACTAGAGTATATTTTTTTTTTTTTTTAATAAAATGTGTTGTGTAATAGGGTTTAGAATATGTGTCACAACAACACATAAATACCTTTTAAGACCTAGGTCTAGACCTGGGTCCCACAACAACTGGCGTTCTGAGGTGTAGATTAACGCTTTTTTTAAACATCTGTGGGTTGAAGCCACCTGAGACTAAGTGTTCCGGCAAACTATTCCATTTGTACGCAGTTCGGACAAAGAAGTCTCTTTGCGATCTGCCAGTATGACAGCGCGGGATCTTTACCGTTTCACTGGTTGCGGCAGCCGATTGCCGAGTGGAACGGGGGTAAGAATAAGTTTGAGGCATGATGCCGCTGATTTCATCTGAGCACTGCTGATGACGATATTTGTAAAAAACAACGAGGTCAGCAACAGTGCGACGATGTTGTAGGGAATCAAGTTTTGATGTCAAAGTTCGATCACCTACAATTCGTATAGCTCGCTTTTGAACAGAGTCCAAGAGGTCCAAGATGGAAACAGAGGCAGCACCCCAAACTTGACAGCAGTACTCCATACAGGGACGAATATAGGACTTATAAACATGGAGCAATTGGTATGGAGTGAAAAATTTTTTGCATCTATTTAGGAGGCCGAGTTTTTTAGACGATATGAACTCAAAATTCCATGAATTTGCAAATGATCTCATTTTGAATGAGTTAAAAGGTTGATTATCACAGACGTTAAATTTAGGAATTCCATGAATGGAAAAAATTTCTTTTAGTGCTAGTATTACACTGTCAGCTGTTTTAGATACAAATTCTTTAATTCTAACCACTTGGAATGGTAGTTCATTAGAGCTAGATTTAACTGGATTAAAATAACTGGACATTTGAAATTATAACAACCAAAAAAAAAGTTATAGTTTGTGAGTAAATTGATTATGTACAAATTCAGATGGACACCGAAGTCTCACCAATAGGATACCGTGTTTACTTTTTTAAAGTACGGCACCCTAAAAAACGAAGAAATTCATGATGTCAGCTTCTGTTAGAATTTTGCCGCAAACTTTTTAAATTGTAGTCCTCAGTTTTCTATTCTCCCTATTATTGACATTAATGATGAAAATGCACGTCAAAGAAAATAAATTCGTGCAACGAATGGTTTTTTTGAACTCTACTGTTTGGTAACCCTGTTTTGTAAAAAAACTAATTATTTTGGTAAAATAATATAACTTGAAACATACTTGAAAAAGTTGAAATTTTACCATTTTTGATTTTCCTGAAATTAAACACAAGTGTAGCCACAATTTATCGTATTTATATGTTAGCGCAATAATTTTATGGGCATAATTTTAGCGCTATAATTTTTTTGTGTTAATTTTAGCGGCATCATTTTAACCCGATAATTTTAGCGTGATATTTGATTAACGCGCTAATTTATACGATAGCTCCAATGCGGATAAAATAAAGTTAGCGTAATAGTTATTGTGAAAGTTTTGCAAGTAATTGTATTGTAAGCGTCTGTTGAATAAAAATTAACTTTATGTTCGTATTGTGTCTTTTTGTACCATATTGTTGATGATCTTGTAAACAACAGCTCCAACAGACCCATAATTTGAAATGAAAAATATGGAGGGGCTGAAATCTCACAGCTCTGAGATATCAAGACTTCGGTCTGGGTAAAGGATTTTGATATAGTTTTCGGCAAAAAACTTTCACAAAGACATGGTTTTTATTTTTGGTCAGCGATGTATATCAAACATTACTTATTATTAAAGTACATGTATTTTTTATTTCTGTTTAAAAATTTATTACAAAACTAACACGAAACATCAATACGTTGCCGGAAAATTTTAACCAAAATTCCGAAAATATTGTTAAATTAAATAAAATCAAACTTTTTCAAAATTCCAAAAATATTCCAAAAATTAGAATGAAATCAAATATATAAACTTTTTCTAAATTCCGATAATATTCCAAAAATTCTTAAAAATTCAAACTTTTTCCAAAATTCTCAAAAAATTGCAAAAATTAACAAAATCAAAAATTAAAATTTTCCCGAAATTCTAAAAGTATTGCAAAAATTATTACAAAATCAAAAATACGAGCCTTTTCAAAATTCCAAAAATATTTCATAAACTATAACAAATTCAAAAATTTCCGTGTCAAAATTCCAAAAATTATAATAAAATTAAAAATTTAAAATTTTTCAAAATTCTAAAAATATTCCAAAAATTCTTATAAAATTAAAAATTAAAACTTTTCCCGAAATTCTAATAATATTGCAAAAATTATTACAAAATCATAAATACAAACTTTTTCAAAATTCCAAAAATATTTCAAAACCTATAACAAATTCAAAAATTTCCGTGTCCAATTTCATTTTCAATTACATTTACGTCATAAAAACAGCTACATTTTTTTTTTCCAAAAAATTGACTTAAAAATAAATGAAATCATTTTTTGACACACTTGACAACATTTTTTTGACAAACTTATAATGGAATAATCTAGTTTTTGATCTCACATACCAATCCCTACCATCATGATTTCTCCATTATTTAATGTTCCTACTCGTAATCACTTAAAATGAACGTTTTTTAAGCAAAAATATGAAAATTTGCTATTTTTGACACACATGATGATTTTTTTGACACACTTCCGGTACAGTTATCAAACACAGCGTCCTTTCGGACCTGTGTCTCTAGTATACCTATTTTTAGAAAAACAAATTTTTGAAATCTCTCCAGCGGTTTGCCCTGCAGCGTATATAATGACGGCCGGCCGTCCGGCCGGCCGGCAGACAGACATACATTTTTTTTTTGCTTTTTTAGAATCAGGAGGTCCTAAAACGTCGAGAAATGTCAAAAAAGTGGGGGTAAGAATTTCACTTTGAGCTCATGAATGTAATACTTAGGTCTTTCAGACCGAAGTAATAAAACAGCCTAGCCCAAACAAGATGGTGAGGTTAAAACAAATAAAGTTGTTTCTATTTGTTCGAGATGGCTTATGCCTTATATCATGGTCTTTAAAAAATTACTTTATCTTAATCAATTAGTTTATCATTTGCATTGATGCTGATTGAGGATTTCTCAATAATTTATTTCCAATTTTTACACACACAGTTTTTTTTATAATTTTATGTATATGTGCTCTTTTTTTTTTTTAAAAGACTGAAAAATGGAAAAATGGCAAATCACCAGGTTTCGACGGAATTCTCGCAGAACTATTGAAAAATGGAGGAGTAGCTCTGGGCTCACGTATAAACGTTCTGATTTTTGCAATCTGGGACCAAGAAGAACTACCTACTGAATTGAAAACAGCTCTCATTGTTCCGCTGCATAAGCAAGGTGACCGTCTAAAGTGTGCGAATTATTGTGGCATCGCACTGTTGAACACTGCATATAAAATATTAGCTAATGTCGTACTTGCTCGACTCATCCCGTACGCCGAATCTATCATCGGTGACCTTCAGTGTGGTTTTCGTCCCAACCGCTCAACCACAGATCAATGTTTTACATTAAGGATGATTCTGGAAAAATGTTGGGAGTATTATGTTGTTGGGGGTATCATCATCAACATTCACTAGCTCTACGTTGATTTCAAACAAGCATATCCTCTGGTCCGCACTCATATGCCTTGGTATACCAGAGAAACTTGTTTCTCTGTGCAAACTCACAACATCGGGAAAAAATTGTAGAATAGTAATCGAAGGATCAGTTTCTGATCCTTTCGATATAACATCAGTTGTTCAATAAGGTGATTCACTTGCGTCCGTACTTTTTAATTTGGCGCTTGAGTACGCGATAAAAATACCGAATTGAGACACAAAACTGCATATATAAAAAATCTTGTCAAGATCTTGGCTATGCAGACGATATTGCAGTGATTCTCGGAAGTAGAACACGCAATATTAAGGATAGTCTCTCTCAGCTTGAAAGAAATGCTAAACGAATTGGATTATGCATCAACACCGGCAAAACTAAAATTTTAACAGCATCTAGTAACATACCTCCTGGCAATCTGGGTACTGGCGATTATGAAGTGGAACGCGTGGAAACTTGAAATGCCTCGGGTCTGTAATATATTGTCAAATGACATGCAGGCAGATATCAAAGCCCGTGCCTGTGCCGCATACAGAGTTTTTTACGCATACTCAAAACTTCTGCGATCAAAACATCTTTTGCGGTCTTGTAAACTAACACTTTACAAAGCATTAATCCGACCTGTACTTACCTTTGGAAGTGAAAGCTGGACACTGACTTCTTGCGATTGTAGAATTCTATCAACATTCGAGAGGAAGGTCATACGAACAATTTATGGTCCATGTAAATTTGCTGAAAATCAGTATAGAATCCGAATGAATCATAAAATTAGACAGCTGCTTGAAGGCTACGATGTAACCGGATTCATTGAATCCAACCGGATTAGATGGTTTGGTCATGTTGAAAGGGCTCCATTGGATATAATGATAAAAAAGCGTCCCAACAACAACCAGCTGGTGTTCGTCAGAGTTCGCTGGCGTGATGACATCATTCAAGACCTTCGTGATATAGGATGTCGAAACTGGAGTCAACTGGTCATGGAACGAGATAATTGGAAACTGATTGCACAGAGAGCAAAATCCCTCCATGGGATGTAAACGCCAGAGAGAAAGATGTCGTTTTAATGTTTTCCTCACCCTTTAGTTTTAATACTAATGAAAGAACCATCTCCAGTTGGGTGTAATTTGTAAACGAATTAGAATAATTAAAATATTATATAAATTTGCACCGCACATCTTTTGAGACATGGGTAAATGTTTGTTTTTAACCTTGTAAGTACCTCCCTACCGGTGGTCGGGAAGATGGTAAATGGTTAAAAACAAACTTGATTCCGAACTGAATTAGTTGAAAAATTTGAAAAAATCACAATTACAGAAAATTTTATTAATATCTTATTTTATTATTATTACAGAAAACAATTTTAAATGAAAGTTATAGCCAAGGATCAAATGCGTATAGATTTTGGTTGGACTTTAGAGAAAGAATTAAATAAATTGTTGACGAGTAAAATAATATATTCAATATCAATTGTGACGTGAGTAATGCTAATGCAGTTTATGAAAAGATAATGCCCGGACAGAAATTTGTTAGGGCTCAAACAGGCTACAAAAGTCCTGATCAGGTTTGCCCTAGTTCATGTATTGGGCCTGATCATCAGTGTAACGCTTTTGCCCTATCAGGGCCTGTTGGGATAGTCTGAACAGACCCTGAACAAGCTCGTCATATGCAATTAAATAGACCAAACCTTAAGGTATATCTTATCAGGTTCTGATCAGATTGGCCAACTAGGGCTCAAATAATCAGAACCAAATCAGGGCCGGATTTATTCAAATAAGATTAGCCGTATAAGGATATTCTAAATCACTGATCACTGTTCAAGCTCTCATGACGCCCTGAACGTTTTCATGTTTTCTCTCAAATTTCTGCTCTGGTATAAATATAATATTAATCAAAATATATATTACATTTGCAAAAAAAACGTCCAAGGTACTAAAGCCGTGAATTTATTATTTTTAAAAATATGCTCGTTTGAATATTCTCAGAAAAATCGGATTTTCCATTGTTCTGAGAATGTTCAAACGAGCATATCTTGCAAAAAGATTTAACGGATTTAACCATTTTTTTGTAGAAATTTAATTCTCTACAAAATGCTGCTATCAGAAATTGGAAAAAAAAAATTATAACGGTTATTCGTTTTAGCGCAACATCGTCCTTTTCTCCATGTTATAATTATATAGGAAACAAAATGGGTTTGCACCTTTCACAGGTTTGACCTGGGAAACTGGAGTTTTAGGTAGATTGTTTGTAGGTCCAATGTAATAAAAATTAAAAATACACTCTAATTAAAAACACCCTATCAGGAATAAAACATTTCAAAAGTATAATTAAAATCAAACTGATGAAACTCTTAGACTGTACCGAATTGAGAGATGTACATATAGAAAACGAAGTTGTAGAAAAAAATCTTTTTAATTGGAAAATGCTACTAAATTTTCTGTGCACACTTATTCATGCAATTTCTATAAAACTGTAAGGGATGCCCAAGATAATTAAGGGTATGTCTAACTTGGAATGAAACATAAATTTAAATAAAAAAAACTCTAAAGCATTTTAATGTTTAAAGAAATAAGGATCAAATCATGGTCAGATCCGGATAAAACTCGTTATCATACTATCTTTTTATTTTAATCTAATTTTTCTTGTTTTTAAAAAGAAGTTTCCGTTGCAAAGTTTCCGTTTCCGTTTGAAAAAGAAAATAAGACAACCAGGTACGGTAGATACACTCATGCACTGCGTTAAGGTTAGCACCTAATCATTTGATATGAAAAACGTTATTTGTATACAAAATGTCCAATAAAATGCTTTTTTGAAATTTATACTGATGTAGTCATAACGCCGCTGTTTTTATTATTGTCTTTAAGCTTTCTCACACTTTTTTTTCCACTGTTTTTTGTTCGTCTACATATTTTTGTAACGCTTGTTTTGGTGTTTCACCCTTGTAGATATATCAGACACCAATCTCTTTTGTACTGCTTGATTCCACCAGAGTTTCTAAAAGTGGTTTTACAGGGGTCGCGCGTATTTTCTCAACAACTCTTTAAATAGCGTCTTTGAGTAAATACCGCAGGACGTATCCAAGTCTCCATGGATATTATATCTCGGAGAGATCATCTCAAGAACTCTTGAGAATGCTTTTCTAAATGTTGTAGGAGCATGGTTTTAATACTTCTCTTCCATTTCAGTGATGTGATTTTAAAACGTTTTCGTCGAGTAAATTTTTTATTGACTGCATTTTGAGAGTTGAATTTATTCTAGCACATACAAGGAAGTGAATGCTTCCTACAAAAGTTCTTCTAAAGCATACCCAGAATGCTTGGAAAGAAATGTGCTGCAGGCGATCAATTTGATTTTGAGTATTTCCATTCGGTGAGACCTAATTTGCCTTTGGATTGAGCGGTTCCAAAAAAAATTACTGACAATTCTTAAAAGATTTGATAATACAAAATCATTCAATATCTCACCATGAAGTTTCGTATATATGTTGATCTCACAACCTCTTACATTGCTATATAGAACGTGTTCTTATCGACGTTCTTAACTTCAATGCATAATGAGCAGAAATGAGAAATATTGTTGCACATTCCTCATCCCCATAGAAAATCCATCCTCTGACCGGGATGAATTTCATCATGGATTTTTTATTGCGATACACAAACCAGCATCAAATATTTGTTATGTAGACTGGAGTATGAAACCATAGAGCAGTAGAGTTCCCGATTTATATAATTTCTGTTTTCTCACAATTCACAATTTTGCTCACTACCCGTAGTTCACAATAGTTTCTCATTCGTCTACAATCGATGGTCATATTTTCATGTAGTCTCCGTTTCATAAATTTATTCTTAGCATAAAACAATTAACAATAATATTTCCTTTGCAATCCCCTATTATTGACTCACACTGCGTTTTCACCAGCATTATTTCACCATACTTCATATATTTGAATTCTCCGGACACTAACCGTAATTGCCCTGAATGTTTTCAAACCTCAAACGGCTGTGCATATTTGTCCAATCATCGCAATGGCTAAAAGTTATTATCCTACAATCAGTCTTGTAGTCGATTTCTTATATGGGCATTTTCATAAATTTATCTTTCCGTTATAGATCTACATTTTACTATTATTTCATAACACATAAACATCACAAGATCGGTTAAACTTGCGTTTAATCCATTTTAATATTTCTTACAAATGTGTTGGAAATAACTCGTTTCGTTAAATTATCTTACAATTTTATGTATGACAAAATAACAAACAGTTTTGTATTAACGGAAAATGTACTAAAATTATATAAATTTCCTTTCAACAGAAACACTTTGTCGAATTCTTCGATATTAAATTAGCATAAAAGAGATGACTATACGATCTTTCGGTCTCTTGTGCATTTTGTAAAATCTTTCGTGAAGATCGAAAAATTGAAGCTTTTTTTGACTTCACGTTTTTTTTCATTAATTTAAGTAAATTTAAGTAGTGAAAGTTTTAATTAAATTAAAATCTTATAGTTCAATTAGTGAAATTATTTTATTAGTTCAATTCATTAGAATCAATTTAAAAAAAAGTCTATATATTTTGTGTCATTTAACAAAAAAAAAGAAAACGTAAAGTTAAAACAAATTTATATGTTTGTGTTGTAACCAAAATTAACGGTAACCGCGCTCTCTTAGCGCAAATTTTTTTATAGAAATATTAGTAGTTTCATTTGTGGTTTTCAAAACAAAAATCAAATCGTGTTATAATTAAAATGTATTTCGAATAAAATTAAAAATGTTAAATTAAAACTAAAAAAAATTTAAAACCATTTTGTGTTGTATTGAAAATAAAATTTATTCTATTTTTGTGATTTTGATTGCTACTTTGTGGGATTGCAATTAGAAAGTGTTAAGTTACAACCGTATTGCAGCGCAACATTTATATAACATGTTTGTTATTACAACCGTATTGCGACGCAACATCTATATTTCGGCTACAATTTCGGCTATTACCACCGAATTTCAACGGAACATTTTGTATAAATACCTGGCTATTACTACCGCCTTTCGACCGTAGTTCAACGCAACCGTTATATTAAATTTGTTTTGCTATTACTACTTATTTCAACGCAACGTGTGTGTCAAAGTTTTACTATTGCTACCGTATATTATACATATTTCAACGCAACATTTCTATAAAATTTTTAGGCTATTTCAACCGCATTTCAACGCAACATTTCGTCAAAATTTATGTTATTTATTACTACCATTACCTGATTTGTTTCAATACATCATTTATACCAAACTTTGGGTATTACTATCGTATTTCAACGCAGCAGTGATATCCAATTTTGGTGTGATTACACCTGAAGTTCAACTCAACATTGATATACAATTTTTTTGTGTTATTACAACCGAATTGCAACTCAGCATTCAAGTATTATTTATGCAATTTCAACCGTAGTACTTTACCTGTTGGATTATTCGTCGCTGATGGAGGGCTAAGGCCGTAAGTCTTGGAAGCTGGGAGGATTTAAACATGGGGTGAGCGAGCTTGATTTATTTAATTTACTTTTTTCACATAGAGGTGTAAATGCGTGTGAAAGGGTGTACAAGTGATTGAATGGGAGCTTGCCTGTCGATGCGGGTGTGTGTGAGCTGGCGATGCGTGTAGCGAGATGCATGTAGTCTGAATTGGTAATGATGCTAATCAAAATATTTTTTTGCTCCAGGCAACCTCTCGTTTTCCAAATACCTTTTCTTTTATTATATTATCTAAATTTATAAATTTATATTTTTAAGTAAATCAAAAATCATTCTCAAATAACCTGTATTGCAAAAAAAAGACCAATTCTTGTCATGTTTTAGGATTATTAATTCTATACTACATTAACTAACTATAAGCTACAGGTATTGAAACAAACTGGTTTCGACATGTTTTTTTTCAACTTACAAATCAAATGATGAATTTTTTTGAGCTGTAAATATTTTTTTTGGGGGAATTGCGTATGGTTTTGTAAATTTTTGAAAATGATATTAATAAAGAAAAAGGGAAATAATTAATAAAGACTTTCAATATAGCGTGTGACGCTCTCCCGTGCTCGAAAAGTTGATTCTCGGTTTACCAGCAATGGCAGTGGTGTACAAGCTGTATCAGATTGATCAGCTGGCAACAATACAACCTATTTTTGTTAATTGATTGGATTGTCGTATAATTATGGTTTGATTGATTTTATGTATCCAAATATATATATTCAATTATATTTTAAATAAAAAACATATTCATTTAAAATGAACTAAAATATTTTATTCCGACTAAACAGTATAGCCGAAACTAGTCGGAATAAAATATTTTAATTCATTTTAAATGAATATGTTTTTTATTTAAAATATAATTGAATATATATATATATATATTTGGATACATAAAATCAATCAAACCATAATAATACAACCTATGTTTGATTACTAACCTCTGTGATACTTGCTGTGGGTCTTAGAGCTTAATTGTCTTGCTTCGAGTCTGAGTGTGTGGGTGAATGTTAGCATGTATGAAGCGTGAGTGTGTGGGCGTATGGGAATGATTGTGTGGGTTGGACGCGCTGATCGTGGTTGTTTCGCAAAAGGGGTCGCCAGAGTCTCCTTTTTTCACTTGTATTTTTTTTTCATTTCTGAATATTTTCGTAAATTGCGTACATTTCTGCATTTGTGTTGAAGCAGCAGATAAAAATCTATCCAATCCACGATGGCTGAGCATTAGTCGTTATGGCGTTAAATTACTCTAGGTACGCATTCTGCTATGCCATTCTCATTGGTTCGCCAATGAGGAAGCTCTTCATTACATATTCTTAGAGAAGAATAACCACCATAAATAGTGACTATCCAGATCTTGTTTTCAAATAAATTACTTTCTAATTTCTTGCAGATCGAAGATTTTTATTATTTAGCTGCCTTCTCTTTGATTTATAGATTCTTAAAATCATAAGAACTCTTAGACTGCTCACGTTCCGATTGAGTAATCTGTTCCGTTTTCACGTTCAACTACTATTTTTGTTTGTTTTTCGGGTATGATATAGCTTTGTTCTTCTTATTTTTTTTTTGTTCTTTGATTTTTCTAGTCTCAAGCCCTACGTATTCAGACTTTCACAATCAATACTCTGCCTAAAATAGATTTCAGTTGCAGTAGGCACAAACGAGAATAAGTAATGAGCAAACTTTAGTTCCGGCAGTGCGCTGTAGAACGAATTTCATAATAAACAATCAATCCAGACTTTAGCTTAATTCGTTCAATGATGTAATAACAGCAAGTTAAATTAAATCTGAATTTTAACCAATGCTTTTTGAGTTTTCTTAGGCTCCACATTTTTAAAAAGGATTTCAAAACTAGTCACTGACATTCTGACGAATCCAT
The DNA here is from genome assembly GCA_963693315.1 of Diogma glabrata. Classification (NCBI taxonomy): domain Eukaryota; kingdom Metazoa; phylum Arthropoda; class Insecta; order Diptera; family Cylindrotomidae; genus Diogma; species Diogma glabrata. The sequence continues at coordinate 60,739 of CAVNZG010000877.1, forward strand.
AAAATTAATTTAAAACAATATTTTTCTCGATTATTTCCTGTAGAATACAGGCAAGGTTTATTTATTTCAAAATTTTATCGCAAAGTTTCATTTCACACGGAATGCAACTTTTTTTATATGAATGAGGCAACAACTTAAATTGTTTGTTTATAATGCATTTTAACCACAAACATTATTTTTTAAACGTGATTTTATGTTTCATCTATAGTTATATATAATAAAGTAAATTTATTGAATAACAAAAAAACACATATTGAATAACAAAACACAGCACGCCAGGGCAGGAGCCACAAACCCCAACTCTTAATAGCTTTATCAAAAAATACAAGATTTATTATACAGACTTAAAACACAGGTGTAGCCACAACTAAACAAATTTGTTAGCGCGCTAATATGCTATCGCGATAATTTGTTATCGTGATAATTTCAGTATTTGAAGCCTGATAATATATGCGCCATAATTTATTAACGCGCTAGTTATTGCAAAACTTAGCGTGTTAATTATAGCGCTAATGAACGATAGACGATAACGCAGGTGTGGCCCCAGCATTAGAAAAAAATAAAATACTCAATTTTTTAATTAATTTTAAAATTAAAATATTTTTGTTGTTTACCAGACAAAGTTGTTTATTAAAATGTGTCTTTTTGTGTAAAAGAACCGAACTCAACGGAACTGTTAATGTTCACCAATTTATTTTATTGCTGAATTTTTAAAGGTTTGTTGCATATACTAATTGGAATGTGATATAAAAAAGTTAAGATTTTATTCTAATGACACAACTGGTTTTATTTTTTGCAATAAATATAGTAAATAAATGAAATCAATTAATTCTTTTTTTTTAATTAATCTTGTATTATACCTTAGTTTTAATTACAACATTTTTTTCCATTTTATCAAAATTTATTTTTTCCATTCTGTTCGTGTGCAATTTATTTAAAACGATGCTCAGTAAGTTTTTGAACGGCGCCTCTATTAGTAAGTGAAAAATTAGTCCAACAAAAAACGAAAAAAAGAACGTGGTAGTGGCTATTGTTGTATAAGAAATCGGTCCCAGAAACAGTGGTGATCGAGTATTTCCTAAAACAAAGCTAATAACAGTTACATGTGATAGATATACACAATATGATAATCGATTCATGCACACAAACACGTTGAATTTGAACAATCCGAGAAAAAAATCTAAAAAAAAATTGCTTTAGTTTTCTATGGTGTTAGATTAATTTATATATCTTACGTCCTAGACCGAACAGAAATCCCAAAAGTAGAAAGGCTGAAATTAATGCCCACAGGTTTCTAAAAAGTGCTCCATAAACTGCCAGAAAAATTGAAGGTTTAGGATAATCATTTACATAAAACAAATAACAAGATAACAAGAGTAATATTGAAAAAATCATTAAAATCTCCATCAAACGCGCGTACCACTGAAAATAAAAACATTAATTTATTTTAATAAAATTTATGTTTGTCTTTTAGACGTAATATGTTAATTAATAGCATATATGAAAAACTTTTGTTTTCTAAGCATTGAATAAAGCAATTAAATTTAATTTTAATAACCCAAATGATTTTATCACAGACATCGTTTAGAGTTATTAGGGTCATGACGCCTGACGATGTGCAAAAGTGACGGAAATATTTCGGTTATTAAAACTAAAATTTATTGTTTTAATTTTTATTTCTATAACTTTTAAATAAACCTTTTTCTTATGAAGCTCAATTTTTTCTTTTTTCAGGTGACAGTATATATATGCTGTGATAATTCCAATTAAATAACCGACGGCATCCATATGCGATGGTATGTAGGATAATTTTAATAGTTTATCATAGTTACCGCGGTACTTTTGTTCTTCCAGATATGTGATAAATATTGGTTCCAGCTTATTTACGTAAATAACATAACCTGTTAGTGTTAAAAATCCAACGAGTAAAAATCCAAAAATAAATTTCGTTAGTTTTGGAAAACGATGGATTACAATCAATACACAGAAGAAAAATAAATAAAGTTGAAGGTCAGTGGCTAGATACCATGTTTGTATAAGGCACATTTCTTCTACACCAACGTAATTATTTATAAACGCTATGTTTTTTAACCAATTAAGTCGACAATTTGTACGATCCTTTTCCGCCAAATATCGCCATACTGGTCCACTTTGTGTATAAACAAAAATCGTGGAATTGAAAAATATGATGAAAAGATATGATGGTATGATTCTGAAATGCAATTAATTAATTATTTATTAAACCACAAATTTAATATAATTACCTAAAATATCGATTAACTGCAATTCCTATAAATGTGTTTCCTTTTTTTACTCTCTGATTTTCATTCGAAACACAATTTTCATCATTATTATTACTGTTGTGCTGGAAATCGTTTGCCTTTTCTTCCTCTTTAAGTTCTTTTAAAAATTTCTTATGAAAAAAATGTAATGACATCAAAAAGCCACTTAGCACAAAAAATGTTTGAACAAGTAATTGACCATTTGTAAGGAGCATTGTAGGAATATCATGATACAATTTTTCTATTACATAAGAATTCGTTAGTGGAAGATTTGTTAGAATCATATGTGTGTGCAGGCCAATAACACCAAGAAGTAAAAGAGCCTTTGCTCCATTCATAAATTTAAATTCAGGATGATTGTTTGATTTTCTTAATAGCTTTTTGTAGTTACGTTTAATTGAAAACGAAACTAAAATTAATTGCGAAACTGTGTCGATATCTGTTGTAAAGTGATAAAGCGATTTATTTGTATCAGATTTTGTTTTTTGCAGATAGTAATCATATGATGACGAAAAAATTAAAGCAAAAATAATCACAACAATAAATATGATGAAACTAATATCAAGCCAATCCAATTTGATTGTATCCTGATTTGTATCACAATAAAGTATTTCAGAATAAGCAGTTAATCCATAAATATTCAACGTTTTTGCATTGATATACTGATTAACTTTTTGATCGTAGAGATCATGGTATTTTTGGGCATTCATAAATCTTCTAGGTTCAAATTCAATTTCGTTGACACCTCGATCAAAATCCAATGGTTGATAAAAATCTTCTATTTTCGTTTCGTTTGCAAGATTTTCAAAGTAGTTTTCTATCCAGTTGATACATATTCCACGTAATAGTCGATCATGGCGAAAATATTGTTTTGTATTTTTTGATACTTTTTCTATGTACGTCCAGAGTTGAGATGATCTGTTTGGAGCAACTGTTACATCCACATAGCAATATGTAGCAAGCTCAGGTGTATCTTGTAAACATCGATCATAATCGTCAAGCTCTTGTAAAGTTGGCATTTTATAGTATTCGTGTACTGTAGGAATAAAAAAACAAAAAATGAAAACCGAAACTATTGTGTTTTGTAAAATCGTGACCGTAAACCCATTTTTGTACGGAAAGAAAAATATGCTCAGCATACTGAATATTAAATGTTAAGAATTTCTCGGAAATTGGTAGATACAATGCCAACTGAAAAGCTGTTTGGGGGTTCATCTAGCTTCCTTCAACTGAGGGTTATTGATAATGTTTCCATTCTAGCACAGTTTTTAAAGCACTAGCCTTGTAACTCAAGGGTGCCAGGTTCAATTCTCGACCCTATACATTATTTAGAACGTCAGATCTGGTCGTTAAAAGGTGGAACATTAGAACCAAAAAATATATTTTTTCCTGAATTAAATTGCTGAATTATTTTTGGGATTTCAAATAGCGTTTTCTCGAATCCTCTAGACGGCTAAAAATTGGCGTACAGTCTATTTTTAAACTACTACAACATACTAAAATTTAAGGAAAACTCACGACTCCTCCCCACAAAAGCGGGTGAAAATTGAAAATATGGCTCATATATTATATAGTTTTTAGGTAGATTTCATATAAAAATCTACCTATTGCAATGGACTTCATCTCGGAATTTCGAAAAAATTTTTGTGCCAAACGACTATATATGATAAGCGGAGACAAAAAATTAAAAAAAAAAATTTATATATATATATATATATATATATATATATATATATATATATATATATATATATATATATATATATCCCAAGCAACACAATAGGTGATTTTCAACTACAGTTTGGTCTAAATTTACCTAATTATGTCAAAATTACGTCGACTCAACCAGTTTTCTTGACTTTCAAATAAATTTTACTTATAGGTAGTTAATTAGGTTGATTAAACGTATTTTCGCCCAAAAAAATTATATCAAAATAATAGTAGAATTTAAGTTAAAACCAGCACACACCTATACCTAATTTTTACCTAAAATCAACCTCAAAGTCAATTTTATTTTGAACACGTAATTTAGTCGCAAAATGAGGAGAGTTTTACCACATTTTTCACCTATTTTCAACCTCAAATAACATTTTTTCTAAGTTAAAAAACAAGGAAAATTACACCTAATTTTACCTAATTCTTCACTTCATAGTAAGCTTAAGCCTTGTAAGGTAATTTATAATCAAAAATTTGGTAGAAAATAACTTAAAAACTAATCTATAAGTCGATTATACCTAAAATACTATTTTATTGTCGACCTCATTTCCGAATTTAGTAAAAATTTACTTAAATAAGAAATAAATTACCTATTTAAAGGATGTAATTTAACAAAAAAAATTATACGTAATATCATTGCTGTAATTACAAATATTGGGAAAAACATTTTTTTGTAGGATGATGTACAATTTTGTTTGATGCAATTTTTGTAAATTTAATTTGAATTTACATATTAGATAGAATTTTTATTGATTATTTACAAATTAAACCAAAGTTATTTAGTAAATAATGAAGCTGAGTAATTTCATTCATTATTTGTACCCTTAATAAAATTACCGACTAAAGATTAAATAATTATAAGATTTTCATATATATATATGGGTTATATTTATTATTCTATAATGAAACACATATTGGGTTTTAGAAAGAAATTCAATAGACAATGGAAAATTAAATCTCCATAAAAAAGTTTAATTGAATATGCCATTATACTTGTGCAATTAGCAGCAACAATACTTAAATTTTTATACGTTTATACGTTTTTATACGTTTGGCACAGAAATTCACTAAAATAGAACGCGTAGAAATTCAAATGCAACCAATTTGGTAGAATGTTACCAGCCCAGTTAACACAAAGTCCTGTCGATTTCGAAATGAATATGAGTGCATCTCATATAAATGCCGTGTAAATCCTGTCGATTCAAAATAATGTAGGTGTACTGCATATAAATGGCGTATAAAACCTTTCATTATAGGAAAAATTATTAAATGAGTACTTCCTATTTAAAAGTCTTTGGTAAATATTTATATGGGCGAAACATATAGGCATTATTAAGGAAAATAATTAAATGTGTACGTCCTGTTTAAAAGTCTTTGGTAAATATTTATATGGGCGAAACATATAGGCGTTATCAAGGAAAATAATTAAATGAGTACTTCCTGTTTTAAACTTCTTTGGTAAATGTTTATATAGGCGAAATATATAGGAGTTTTACAGGAATAAACAGTTCCTATATAATTTTTTTTTATAGGAATTATACAGAACTTATATGAAGTCTCCTGTAACATCGGAATATCATAGGAATTATACAGAACTTATATGAAATCTCCTGTAACTTCGGAATATCATAGGAATTATACAGCACTTATATGAAATTTCCTACAACGTCTTAATATTATAGGACTTATCAAGGTGAAACCTATTAATTTATCCAGGTGCCAGCACGAAATATATAGCGTGCTATAATAAATCATTATTTGCCGTCAACGCGTAGAGGTAACAACGCCAAATTTGTTTTATTCGAGAGTGTGCGTTTTCATTTATTTTATTGTGAATAAATCGAGTAAAAATTAATAGCAGAAAATATGGAGAGAAAATTAAATAATGTGTGGAAAAATGTGAAGAAAATGTCGGGCGCACAGAACCGACGCGTTAGAAGGGAATATGTGAATATTATGATGGCGGTGCGTCATCAGCCCGTTTTAAATAATCACCGATACTTGAATATTCATGATGAGCCGGTGTCCCCATTTGCTGATGCTGATAATAATTGTGATGATGTGTCTCATCATGCCTCTTTTTCGTCACTCGTGGGCATCGAAGAAGATGATGAAATACGACCATTCTCAAAAGATTCAGAAGATGGAAATAATTCAGTCAAAGGTATCATATATATGGTGATAAAAACAATACTAGGGAGGTCGTAATTTTTTTTTGAAATTTCGATCTTTCAAATTCAATATTGTTAAGTTGCGTTTTTATAATAGTGTGAACCTCATAATATTCGTTTTTTAATCCAGATTTTGATAATGATGATAACACAAGCGATGATGAGTGCGATGATCTTCCTGACGAATTCGAAAAGGATGAAATATTTCGCAATAATATCATAAATTGGACTCTGAAATACAATATAAATCATTCAGCAATCAAAGGGATTCTCGAAATCATCAACGAACGTTTTGATAGGGAAATATTGCCAAAAGATCCACGTACATTACTAAAAACACCTCGAATCGTCACGATAGTACCCATCGCAGATGAACAATATTACTGGCACGTAAACTTTTAGCCAATCATTTTAAACATCAATAAAATAATAACAGGAATTACCTATATAAATGCCACCCGTATAAACATTTACATGGAACCCACATAAATGCTTTATAAACGTTTTTACGGCATATGATTTTCTTTATAAAATAAAAAAACATATAGGAAGTACTCATGTAAAGTTCCCATGTAAACGTTTACAAATTTTGCCATGTAAACGTTTACAAAATTTCCTGTGTAAAGTCTTATACGACCGCATTCCTGGCGCCCCTTGATATTGGGTAAACGTTTTAGAAACCTTTTCATGAGATAAATTTTATAGGTTGGTCTCGTATAAATGTCCCATGTAAACGTTTACATTCATACTTACAAAGGACTTTGTGTTAACTGGGAGTTTAAGTAGAAATTTCTTAAATAAAAGATTGCGACCTAATTTAGATTATTGTCGACTTAAAATTAAGAAAAATTTTCTTTAAAGTCGAAAAATTATGTGAAATTTACTTTAAAGTAGATTTTGCTTAGTCCACCATATTCAAACTTATTTTTGTTTAAAGTATTACTCCGCCATATTGTTATGTAAGTGAGATTTTTGGTAAAAGAAAATTATTTTCAAAGAAATGAAAAAAATATGTTTTTGTATTATTTATTTTTTTTGAAGCCCATTAATATTTTTAGAAGTACAAGCCTAAAGTTTATCAATAATATTTTTTTCGTTATAAAAATTCATTTTTAAACCATTTTATTGCGAAATATAAAATTAAAATTTGTTATAAATTATATATTAAGTGAAAATTAATTTTTTCATCTTTTTCGAATTTGACATGTGTTGCCCAAATACATATTATTTTATACATAATTGGTAAAAGAGAAGATAAAATTTCTTATAATATTACCTAGTAGGTAACTTACAACTAATTAGGTTGAAAATAGGTTCAAATTAACCTAAATCGACGTCGATTTGACGTGGAACCTACATAAATTAGGGAGAAATTTACTTAAATAGGGAGAAAAAGTAGGAAGAAAAATACCTAAATAGAATATTTTACCCCTAAAATTACGTCGAATCGACGTCGAATTTTTCCCCACATTGGTCGATTCGATGTAATTTTACATCTAATTATTAAGGTTTTATAACCTTTAAGTTGAATTTTAAATACAATGTTACCAATTTTCGACTTATTTTGTTGCGGTCTGTTTTGCTTTTCTATTAAATGAAGATGACAACTTGTACTTGTACTTAAAGATGACAATCATATGATCGGTGTCCATATCAGCACCTCTGTATAATCAAACGTTAGTTACACTTGTAGAGTGTCTCTTAGAAATTATGACATAATCGATTTGATTTTCAGTTCTTTCATCGTTTGATTTCCACCTGGCTTTGTGGATTCTCTTATGAGGAAAGAAAGTGATAGATATTACTAGATCATATATCATAGCTAGTTCAGCTGCGCGAAATCTGTTATTGTTGCTGGTATGATGAAAGATGTTAGGGCCGACATGTGTTTTAAGTTCTGCACTTCTACCAATTTGAGCATTTAAGTCACCTACAACGATTTTTATATCGTACTGCGAGATGTTGTTATTCTTCGAGTTATAGGCAGAACAGATCTGTAGTGTCATCTGCTTTGTCTTCAGTAGGTGCGTGAAAATTGATGACCGTTACATTAAATTTTTGCGTGCGGATTTTCATTCGGGAATTGATAACATGTTGATTCACGCGACGATGTATGAGAAAGCCAACTCCAAATTCTCCTCCGTTTTGATGACCGCCGAAGTGGAGAGAGTATAATTTTTCTGTTTCATGGATTCTACTGCCTGGCCATCCTAGCTTTTGTAATGCCACTATATCTAGTGTGTAGCTATCAAATTGGTTTGTAAGTTTTAGGAGATCTCCTGGTCTTCTAAGGCTTAGCACGTTTCAGGTTCACATTTTTAAATCACAGTCCGGATACAGTTTCCGAGGTCGTTCTTGAAATGAGTCCGAGATAATCCGAGGCCAGTGTACAGAATTCATGACAAATAACTTTTTACGGAAATGGAGTTTAGCCTTTCGCCCAACCCAAATTTTTGTGAATGGGTTCGTTCTGCATCTTAAGGTCTCCAGAAACAACCACTTTACACATTTATATAGCGAGCCGCTTGATCCAAGACAGATGCCAGTCCCAAGCCGCCCCTAACATGGAAAACAGACGTTTGAGTTGCATTGGTTTTATGGTGCCAATGACTCGCCATGTTGCATAATCATTGAGTATAAGCAGTATATACTCTGCCCCTTTCAACTATACTAGCCTAATTCTGTAAGCGTTACCCAGGTAGCATGGTGTGGACGTAGAATTTCGAATTTTCGCTACTTTACTGCCGCCATAATAAAATAGAAAAGAAATGGTGTTACTTCACAACCGCTATGATTATTTGTCAAAAAACTAAGATTTCAGCATTTAAGCGGTATTGAAGTTTTAACTTCAATACCGCTTACAGTTACAGCGCTAAGATTACTAAGATTTAACATTTAAGCGGTATTGAAGTTTTAACTTCAATACCGCTTACAGTTACAGCGCTTTTTCAAAAAAAAACATTTTTAATTGACACTTTAAGTATTTAAAAATAAAATATAGGAGAATATTACAAAACTAAGATTTCTGGTGCTACCGTTTATCCGTCAGCATCTCTAAGATACCAACTTGACCAGTAACATCTCACTGCTTTTGCCAGTGGTATTTGATATCTCATGTTATCTCGTAATTCAATAGGAAGGGCTGGAGTACACTAGGTCACACTCGTATATCAAAAACAAGAAAATTTTAAAAATCCACATATTAAATTTGATTTGCAGTTTCTGTAAAACCTGAATAAATTGGTGCAATATGCACCAATATTCGTGTTTTTTAACTTAAAATAAAGGAAATTAACTGTAGACTTAAGGATATTAAAAAATTCACAACCAGTTTTTAATCACAATTTATGGCGTTGAATATGGAAAGATTTAAAAAAAAAAACAAATTTTTGATTTAAAAAAAAGTTGGGTTTTGTTTAGAGAGATTTTTCTTGTAACTCATGTAATTTGGTGAAGTTAAAATAAATGAAATAGATTTCAATTGACTGAGAGGACTGTGATGTGAAACCAAAAGCCACCAGCCGGTTGCCGGAAGACAATCTCAGTCGAAAATTAGAAGCCTACTGAAAAGATTTCAAAATTTTTATTTTGCTAAATATAGGTTTGCTTCTTGCGGAGTACCGAAAGGACGTTGACCTCGGTAGCTGATTTGTAACTGCGGCAAAAATCTTTTAGCGTAACAAAAAAAATTATTTATCCGTTTGTTTGTTTATAAATTGTTTGCATCTCTGCAGGGGGGACCAAAATAGAAAAAAAACGTTAAGTATTTCAAAAGAATGATTTAAATTTTTTGGTGAAACATCTTTAATGGTAAACATCTTTGTTTATACAAACATTTGACACATAAACATTGTCAAAAATTTGTGTTTTGCCGTGGATCGGCTATTAACATGTAACAGTCATTTAAGGTTATATTTTATATAGTTATGTGACATTTTGATAAATATGAGATCCATTTATACTTTTGAGCAAAACTGTTAATAAATTAATATTTACAAATTAATCATATGAGCAATTTCACTAAGATTCAACAAAGTTTTGACTTGACCCCTTTTAATTTTGATTATTTTTTGTTTATAGATAGTCTTTCATAAATAAAAAATACAAGTTCTCTTAGAATTTTTTTTTTGACCAGGGGTCTTACAGGGTGCCCCTCAATTTTTTGTTATTTTGTGATATGAGTGCAGTTGGACGAGTGATTGTAGAAAAACTACTAAATCGATTTTCATAAATGACATGTCGTTAAATAGGTATTAGAACAAAATTTTTAAAAATGTACACTGTTAATTTTTTGAAATAATTTTTAACGGTGTAGCATAAGGAAAAAACGGTGTAATTGAAGAATTGAAGAAAAGATGGCGCTACACCTTTTTTTTTAAAACTAAATTGAAGCTTATTTTATATCTAACAACTTGTGAAAGTCTAGGACTAGCATTATTTTTTGTTTTAAAGATAAATTTCTTTGTGCATATGACTGTCGGGAATCAGTTTTTTTTGTTCTGAAGGAAAATTCTAAAATGGCGTTATAAACTAAGAGATTTTTTTTTATGTTAAATATCAAATATTTTATTATTAGATGAACTTTTTAAAATATTATAAAAATTATATCACAAAATAACAAAACATTGAGGGGCACCCTGTGAAGACCCCTGGTCGAAAAAACAAATTCTAAGAGAACTTGTATTTTTTATTTATGAAAGACTATCTCTAAACAAAAAATAATCAAAATTAAAAGGGGTCAAGTCACAATTTCCCAAAAATTTGCTGAACTTGGGTGAAATCGCTCATATATTTAAGTTGAGTGGATTATATTATAATTCCAAAAAATTAATAAAAATTTAAGGCTACCTCGGAAGCCCAGTTGGATTTCAACTTGATCAATTTGTTTGATAATGTAAACCAAAACGAAATCAACAAAACGAAAAAACCAAAACGAAATTATTGAATCGCATTGGATATTAAGATGGGAAACGCCACAGGGAATAGGTGTCCAGGCATGGGCTGAGGTTGAGCATATATGTCGCCATTCTAACTTAGTTAATACAGCTCTAGCCTTGTAACTGAATAATGTCGGGTTCGTTTCCCAACAGAAATGGTTTTTCTAAACATTGATCAGAATGTTTGTTTTCAGACCTGGTCGTTAATTAATCATTCTGAATGTTTAGTAAAAGAAATTTGTCAACATGGTGTCTGAGATATCCAAAGTTGTTGAAGTGAATGTATTCAATCCTATGGAACCATGTTTCAAAAAGCAAGCCTAACAAATAGCCCGTTATTTTTGAGCATCTAAAGGTGACGAAAGGATAGACGAAAAAAAAGTGGTTGAACTCTGAAAACAATCTTCTCTTCTCCCGAAAAAACACCTAGGCGTTGTAAACAAATAGAACGCGTACCCTGCGTTTTATTCAAATATAACGCCTAGGCGTTATGTATTGAATTATGAATACAAACTAATTTTTTAAGGCATTCACTACATGTATGATAAATAATATCATACGTATTTTGATTTTTACATGAAACCAATTGATTTTTGGCAGAGAAAAACTCGAAATCTCTTTTTGACTATTTCAAAAACTTCAAAATCAGTTTCGAACCGTTCGGTACGTGGCTAAGATGTATTATAAGCGACATCATCCTAGAAATTGAAGCCAATCTAAATGATCTTATCGACAAGGCTTAACTCCATAAAATTCAACATCAGGTGGTATGGAGATTGTAGCTTTTTGCAAACTAGAATATGTCAACATTACTGTTGTGGTAGTAGACAACAATTGTTTAATGATCGATTAATGTTTATGGGTCATTCTTTTACACCGACCGACCTTTCTGACCGACACATTTTTGATTTGGCTGAAATTTTTCGTTTTCACATCGAAAAAATTTTCTATTAAAACGTATTTTTAATTAATGAAGAAATGAGTTTTGCTGTTAGAAATAAATTAATTGATCCAGCGTGGGACGATAAAAATTTATGAAATTTTTTGTCGTCCCACGCTCAATAAATTAATTTATTTCTAACAATAAAATCGTTTCTCTATTAATAAAAAATAAGCTTTTTGTAGAAAATTGAACCTTGAATACGATGGTTATACTAAACTCTTTATTTTTGTTGGACACTGACTAAAAATCGATTTTAACATATTATTTGTTAATAAAAATAGTAATTTGTTAATAATTTTTAATGACTTTATTTTTTTAAAATAGCATTTTTTAACTTTAAAATAAAACAATCTAGAAGTTTTTATCTTTAATAGAACCGAAGCTATAAATTTTTGAAAATAAGTCTTCAAGTAAAAAATCACAAAATTCTTAAAATTTAGAACCGCTCTATTTTAAAACCTCTTAACAAAATTTCAACCAACTCAAAAATGTGTTGGTCAAATTTTGTCCAAATCTGTTCGATTTTTAAAAGAATGCTTCCTATACGTTAGCCGCTTTTCAATCGAGTGAATTGCTGAATCATTCAGTTAAACTGAATTGTATTCCGGAATTTGCAAGCTCCGATGGTAATATTCAGTTCACACTGAATTGAATAAAGTGAAGGAAAAATTCATCAGTTCAACATATGCATATACATATTGTTATTTGCGGTTTGTGGTCAAACGTTAAAAATAATAAAAAATTGAATCTGTACATATTTGATTGTGTTTAAATTTTCGATTTTGGCTTTGTATTTTTTAAATGTCAAAAAATGGCTTTTTCATGTTTTTTTGGCTCTACTTTTAATGATTTACTGAATATTAGACCAATTGACTACAATCAATTCCTTCAGCAATTCAATCGATTGGAAAGTAGTATCAACTAGCAGTAGCAACTCGTAGTTGTGACGTTGGCCATCCACGGAGGAAAGGCATTGGAAAACCATGTGGTATGCAAAAATCTCGCTGCAAAAACAAGGGGCAAACTCAGTTATTCTTTAAAGGAAGAATAATACCATGCTTGAGAGAAAAGCGAAGTCGTGAAGTGTACTTACGTGGAACTGGAAAGTTTACAGTTTAGTTTTGTGGAGAAGGTGTGAGAGAATATACAGAGAGTTATAAGTTTTTAAAATTGAATGTATTCAATTGAATTGAATTAAAAATTGAAAGATCGTCGAACTGTAATCGGTAGAGATTCCCAAAAAGAATCCTTGACTTACCAGTTATCCATAAACGGAACATGTAGGCAACAAGGCAATTTAGAAAAGAAATACACAACGATGTTTAGCATTAAAAATTAGAGGATACTGGTAATAATATAACTGTAAAATGAAAATAAATTAAAAAAAATCAAAAAAAGTCGGACAAGTGCGATTAAAATTCGCTCGCCAAGGGTTCCGTGAATGTAAAAAAACACAATATCAAAAATAAATGACATAAAGTTATGTTGTAAAGTCTTTATATCGCTAGACTATGGACGCATAACAAAATAAATGTTTAATCGTAGACGTCAATAGTAAATGTCAATCACATCAACATTGATCAAAAATGTTACTTGAGGTTAAATCTTATCCATAGCTGTTTATGTTAACTAAAGAAAGATTTAACCAGTATTTTAATGGTTTAAATTGGGAATATTTGTTCTATAAATCAGCGTCAAAATATAGGGTGGTGTACATACACCGAAAACAGCACTTTTTTATCAATAACTAAATAACTGTGCATCCCCAATTCTAAAAAATATTGCACTGTTTCTTAAATTAACTATTCTTTCAAATGACACCCCACTCGATTGGGTCCAAAAAAGTTTTTCTACCTCGCTATAATTGCCGTTTAAAGTTTACCAAACTTCCTGTCCATATGCATTTTCTCCAAATTTTTTTGTCAATCAGTGTCGAAACGTAGCACGGTTTGAAAGTTTTACTTTTTTGACAATAACTCGAAAACTGTGACCAGTGAAATTCTAAAAAAAGTGCATTATTTTGTAAATTAGGTGTTCTTTCAAATGACACCCCACTCGCTTGGGTCAAAAAAAGTTTTTTTTACCCTCTTTACACCCATCCCTTAACACACAGAAATATAATTATTTGAGAGTTCGCTATAATTTTCGTTCAAAATATAGCAAATTTCCTGTCTCCATGAATTTGTTCAAACTTTTCTGTCTCAGTGTCGTAACGTAGGGGGGGGGGGGTAACGATCTGGAATATGCACATTTTTGACAATAACTCAAAAACTGTGTACCGCAAAATTCTTAAAAAAATTGCAATGTTTATGAAATTCGGTGTTCTTTCAAATGACACCCAACTCGCTTGGGTCAAAAATGTTTTTTTTCACCCTTCCCCACCCCAATCCCTTAAAAGCACAAAAATATAATTATTTGAGAGTTTGCTATTATTTTCGCAGAGCTTATCAAACTTCCTGTCTCTGTGAATTTTTTAAAATTTTTCTGTTAATTAAGCTCGAAATGCAAGGGGGGACCAACTTTTTGTGTCACTTTATTGATAATATTTCAAAAACTATGCATTGCAAAATTCTAAAAAAAATGTCAATATTTCTAAAATCAAGTGCTCTTTCAAATGACTCCCCACATGACCTGGTTTTAAATGATTTTTTTACCCCTTAACATCCCCACCCCTTTAATAAATATAGTTATGAGTATCTGCCACTTTTCTATGTTTTTCATTAAAAACCTACTAATTTTTCTATCATTCCAAATATATTTCAAGATTTTCGATGAAGTAGGGTCGGAGTTAATGGGGGCAATAAAACATCGAGAAAACGTCAGTTTTCAAAATTATACAAAAAATGGTGAGATGCAAAATTCCAAAATACATTTTTAAATAATGTTGAAATGAAGCCCTTTAATATGATACCCTACTCGTCTCGATAAAAAAGAGTATGTTCTCAAAGGCTTTACACCGTACTTCATTAAAACAAACGAACACAACTTTATTTATTTTTCTACCCGCCATCTTGTGTGGGTAGGTTATTTTTATAAGCACCTCAAATTTTAAGTTCAGAAATAATGTGAAAAACACGCTGTACTGTCACCAATATTGTTCCGTATAAAAAACGGAACCCTAATAATCGTTAAAATGTGTACGCTGACGTACATAGATTTATGATTTTTTGCATAAAAATTTAATTCAGGAAGTAATGGATGACAGGTCACTATATGACCTCTCGACGTTATTGTAGCATAAATTTAATAAGACATCAAAAAACATTATATTACCTAAAATAATAATTTAAGTTTTTTTCAGAAGTATTATGCCTACAAGTGATTAATAGCCAAATTTTGTTGATTTAATTCACGGTTAAAAAACTCGTATAAAAGGTAAATCACTTTAAACGTTTTGATATCATTAAAGTAAACTATTTAACGTCTTTTTTAATGATTTACAGAGTAAACAGTCAAAGTTTTGTTTAAAACAAAGAATACTTTCAGTCAATCTCAGAATAAAAATATTTTCTAGCAAATTATATTGGAAAATACTTTCACTTGCCTGTCGCCTTCTTGTTTTTTTAGAAGCGGCAGATAATCGAAGCGCACAAAAGCGTTAAATGCCAGAAACAACATTTTACAGAAGGGCAAAAATCAATCCAAGTCCCTAATTTGTAATCTTGCTGGCCTCCACTGATTTCTGCGGTTCTCAAGATTTACAATTATTATCTCTGAACTCTCATAAGTTATATTAATTTAATATAACTAGGAACATAATATTCACTTTTATGTCATTAACACTAGTTTGAATTAAGTTTTAAGCCGTTATTATTTGTCAGACACTTACAAAATGCGTGCACTGAGGGATTGGAAAATGCAGTTAACAAATTTTCAACCACAAGTGCATTAACACATTTGTACGCTTAACCATCAAAATATTATCCTACAAACAATTAATACCACCTTTAATAAAACTTCAATGATTTCAATCAATCAATTTTTCATAAACAAACCAGACGTTGCCGTTTATTAGTAAGTTCACTGTAAAAATTCATCGACGTTTAAAACACTATATCAACAAAATTAAAACAAACTTACAGTTAATTTCACATTTTGTAATATTTATTAACACTAGACATAAAATTAATAATTTAAAAATATTAATCATTTTTGTTAGCTAATGTTAATCACAAACAATTTATTAAAAAACTGAATCCCTAAAATATTTTTGTTACTTTTTTAATCAGATCTGATATGATCGTAAAAATTTTTTTTTTGTTCATTACCCTTCACTAATTAGATTAAAACTATATGTCTTCGATCAAACATTCATCTTATATATTTATTTAAAAAATTCTAAATGATGACGTATTGCATCTGCTACGAATGTCATATGGAAGTAGTAAGTACAACGGTGAGACAATTTGTCAAAATCATCAAAGAAGTTTGCCATAATGGACTTAACAGAATGACCTTCAAGTTAACAAAACGTCATATATTGTATGATTTAGTTTCTACTGATCTTAATCTCACATTAAACTTTTAATGTGTAAATCACATTTGTAATTATTTCAAATGGTGGTGAATTTTATTTGATCTTGTGAAGGGTGGTATGCATTCGTAAGATTTTATTTTCAACGGAATACATCAATCGAATATTAATGAAACAGTTTTAAAACTCTTGCTCGTCGATTGAACTGAGGTCATGCGGTCGATATTTTGGATACGTGGATAATTTATTTTTAGAATCTTTAACATAAGCAACCATGAGCCAGACGTTTATCGAACAAAGCTTATTCTCGCTATCTAAACTAAGACTTAGTAAAAACCCTAGTATTGAACATTCAAAACATAAGAAACCCAGAACTGTTCAATCGTATTTTTAGATCAGCTTTTTCAAACAGGGATACCACATGGTCGTTGCTCACCGTACCGGCGTGCTTTACGTGTTCACCACGTGAGGAGCTGTTATTATCCTCAACTTAAATCAGTTTCGATTTATAAAATAATTAAAACAATCAATTTATTTTAATTCATTTTTATTGAAAAGCAATTTAATTTTAGATAATAACATTTAACCGTCAATTTTCTAGGTTTTTAAACACGAGTTGTTGCTAGACCGAGTGCAAGAATCTGATTGATTAAATGCTTATTTTAATTTCAACATAAATAATTTTTTATCAACTCCCAATTAATTTGTGTTCTCGTTATTAAAATTTTGTGTTTTATGCTAATTTCGTCAAGTGTTGCCTCTACACAACAACTTAGAGTTATACAGGAAATATATATTCTAAATAATGAATATTTCATATTTAGTGTGCTAAACCGGTCTAACTAATTAATAAAAAAAAAATGATAATGCTATAAAAACACCATATGCCAATGTTGAATTGAGAGTGAATGGAGAGAATGCAGTGAATAATGATGCTGCGATTGTGAGAAATGAAATTCAAGATTTTTTGAATGGACGGTATGTTGTCAATGTTGTGTTACGGCGGACTATTTCAATTTTTGCTCTGAAAATAATAATTTTCGAACTCAATAATAATTTTGTCAATTTGCTTAAATTGTAGTAAGTGTAGCTACATTTTTCTGTACTATTGTTGACTGTTTAGTTACGTCATCAATTTCATATTAATAAACATGTTTATTATTGATGGAAAGGGAAACAGAAAGCCGATGTTATGATATACAAATAAGAATTTTTTAAATCAATTCAATTAGTATAATTTTAAAACTCAGTTGAGTATAATCTAAAAAAATCAAAATGATTAGTTTAATGTTGAATTTAATTAAATCAATTCAATTAATATTAAAACAAATATATTGTTATAATGTGAAAACAAAAAAAGAAAAATATGTAAATTTATAATGTGTAGAGATTAAATTATTTGTTTTTTTTTTGTGAACCAAAGGTTTTCTTTTTATTTATTTGTGATGTAATTGTGTGTGATCGCAAGATTGAAGTTTTGTAATGGTTCGTAATGAACTCTATGGATCAAATAAATTGTTATAAAATGTTATAAAATATACATCAATTTTATAACAAACTGTTGAGTTTGTAATTTGTGACGTCTTAAGTCATAATCCGTTTTAGTGATGATGATACGTTAAATTGCTTAATACATAAAGCGGATGTGGAAGAAGTATTTTGGGATGGATGTTGAGGATTATCTGTCGATGGAATATTTAGAATGATATATCAGGTTGTGATAAAATAACAAATAGGATTTTAGTCTCCATAAATTATCATATCAGTGACAGTACATATGAAGAAGACAACACTCATCAGGAAAATTTAACGTAAGCGTTTTTCATTTTACCTTGTATGATTTTTGATTTTGGCTTTTGACTAAATTATTCATTTCATGTTAGTCGATTAATAGTGTTTTTTCCTGATGCTCTGAGTGTAGGCTGCCAGGCGGGTATCCAGGTGGTGGATAGCGTAACCCCTGTTCCGATATTATTGTTTACTAACAATACGATCTCGTACAGGGTAGATCCCGAATATCAAATAGGGACCCCGAACCATACACTCTCACTTAATCCAGTGGTGTGGCAGCCGTGCGAGGTGATCGATTGGCTGATAGTGATTTTCATCTGTACGCTAACGGCGCACAGCTCAGGGCTCGGTCTCCCCCTGCAGTATTGTGACTTGGTCAAGTAAGGCGGCTCTGCTTGACTCGACCTTCTTTCCGACCTCTAAATTACATGCATTATGGGTTAGTTGAACAAATAAATAAAAACACAAACACACAAACTACACATAACACCACAACGTCCAAAAAACACAACAAAAAAAACCAGAGGAACAGTCTATGGACGGTAACACGTCCACAGTAAACGTTTCAGAATCTGGCAGAAACTCTTCCTCTACTCCGGAGGCTTGTGAAAATCTTCGGGTCGTGTCACACATGGCTCTTGGAGTTTCAAACAAGTCTCTGGAAAGTCTCCATCTGGGGCAGTCGGAATCGGAGGTCAGCAAATCTTCGGAGATGCAGGCTGCCGAGACCACTGTAACAGCTGAGAAAGAGGAAGAGGAAAAACGTTTGTGGTTCAGCGAGGAGAAAAAAGAAGAAAGCTAAGGCTGACTCCTCACTACAAATAGATATTGCAGAGCAGGCCACTACATCTAGCGGTCTCTCTGCAACAATACCTCCCTTGGACTCGAGGGCTGAGATGATCGAAAAGATTCGTCTACCGATCACCTCGGTCCCGCATCGTAAGGCGAGCCTCTGTATTCCATCGAAGTTGATGACAACGACGGGTCCGAACAAGGTAGCATCAAGCTTTGCTAGAGCAGCTAAGGGAGGGCTAGTTGGAATCGTTGAATCTGACAATGGAAATATCAGCCAGGAACAAAGCAATTTGATCCAGCAATGCCTGTTTGAAGGTATGTTGAAACAAACAGGAACTCTGCTAACCTTTGATGGGGCGTCGTTTAAAGAAGGAAAACTCCATTTCCGATGTACAAACGACTTCTCATTGAACTGGTTGGTGGAGGAAATTACTGGTTGCATTCCATGGGAAGGAGCAAGGCCTTCAGCAATGAAGCTGTGAGATCTCCCTAAGATGCACCCGGCCACAATTTGGATTCCAGGTCGTAGACAATCTGAGACGACTTTATTGGGTGGTCTTGGATGTGGCTTGGATAATTCCAAATGGAGGATCCGATCGTACGGGGGGCAGAAATTGGCTAACAATAAAACCTCTGTCGAAGGAAACCTCCTGTACATTCTTTTCGATGAAGATAGTGCGAAAGCAATATCTAATCGGAAAGCGAAACTTTTCTTCATGTGCGGTTCCGTAGATGTTAAATTTATTGGATCACGCTTGAAGACATAAGCGAATATCCCTGTTATGATGGGAGTGGATAAGCTTGAGTTTCGACAATTTAATCTGCAACATAGCATAAGTGGGTCATATAATCTCATGGCTTCACTTGCTAAAAAGTTGCAGACAAAAATATTAATAATTCAAGAGCCCTACATATTTAAAAACAAAGAAGCCGGTCTTTCATTGAAGGGCTGGAACATTCTGTATAAAGGGGATCCTGACAAAACCAGAACCTGCACACCACACAACATCTCACCAAAGTCTTGATATGCATCTTCTGGCTGAGCTATCTTCAGGTGATTTAACCGTAGGAATGCTCAGTTATGGAACAGCTAGTGGTTGACTTTGCTAAGCATAAAAACCTGGATATCATAGTCGGCTGTGACGCCAATTCACATCACGTAAGCTGGGGAAGTAGCAATAATAACAGCAGAGGTCAGTCTTTCTTAGAGTACTTTGCTACTACTAATTTGGAAATTCTAAACTCCGGAGGAGAGAACACTTTTGTTAACTCCCGACGGCAAGAAACCATAGACATCACTCTATGCTCCAGATCTCTTCTAGAAGACATCAGGAGCTGGAGAGTGTCAACGGATATATCCATGTGCGATCACAGATATATAGACTTTCTTGTAAAGGCAATCCCAGTCGAGGATCGCGTCTACTGGAATCCAAGACAAACAGATTGGGTGTGCTTCAGGGGCATTGTAGAGGAGGAACAGGCTAGTGGAAGCATTTCCAAAGTCCAGGCTATTGATCAGGCCGTTGACCAGCTCAACGATCTGTTAGTCTAGGCTTTTGAGAGCTCGTGTCCCGAAACGAGGCAGCGAAGTGCACACAAATCAGTTTGGTGAAACAAAAACCTTGATAAACTCAGACATAGATCTAAGAAACTTCTGAACAGAGCCTTGAAAACTCGTGATGAAGCTGATTGGGCTCTGTACAGTGAAGCAAGAAAACTTTTCAAAAGGCTTATTCGTAAATCAAAAAAGAGGTCTTATGAAAAGTACTGTGAGTCGATTGAGACTATCACAGAAGGTGCTGCACTAATGAGGGCTCTGAAAGAGGATCCTTTAGCGAGACTAGATAATATTAAATTATCCAATAACACTTACATTTCTTCAAATGAAGAAACTTATACAGCACTGTTTCAACACCATTTTCCTGGCTATGTACTTGGGGAGATTCCTCAAGGGACAGCCGCAGAAAATAGGGAAAAACCAAACCGAAAGTACTGGATAACGGCAAAAAAGAGTTGTATCGCCCGAGCCTCTGTCTTGGGCTATTGGCTCCTTTGAGCCATACAAATCTCCAGGTCCAGACGGAATATGGCCTATTATGATACAACAGTGCCTGGACATAATAGGAGATAGGCTCTTAAAGAACTTCGTGGCCTGCATAGCTTTCGGCTATGTACCACAGGCCTAGAGAAACGTGAGAGTTGTATTTATCTCAAAACCAGGGAAAATCAACTATTGTGAAGCGAAAAACTTCAGACCGATCAGTCTTTCCTCAAATTTTTTGAAGTCCCTGGAAAGGTCGATCGACCGTTACATCAGAAACGTCTGTGTGAGGAAAACGCCGCTAAGCAATAGGCAACACGCTTATCAAGCGGGAAAGTCTACGGACACAATCCTTTCAGAGGTGGTCTCTGATATTGAAGAGACTATTTCTAAAAGGCTATCACTCTTGGCGCTTTTCTTGACATAGAAGGAGATTTTGACAAAGCCACTTTTGAGTCACTCGTTAACGGAGCGGAAAGGTACGGTGTGAATAAAACACTCCTAAAATGGATACGACGGGCTCTGGAAGAACGATGTCTGTTTATTCACACGAAGGACAACACCACAATCCAGGTAGGTGTGAAGCGTGGATGTCCCCAAGGGGGGGTTCTATCACCACATGATGGTAGATCAGCTCCTAATTGCATTAAATGATAAAGAGCTAAACACATACGGATATGCCGATAATATTAGCATTCTTTTGAAAGGAGACAACATGAGGCATCTCTGCCGAAAAATGCAGAACGCCCTGGACATTACCAACAGCTGGTGTCAGAAGAATAGTCTCTCGATCAATGCATCTAAGACACAGCTCGTTGCGTTTACCAACAGAACGAAACTAAATAGCTTCACTCTTCCTTCAATCGGTAATAACACATTAACACTCTAAAATAATGTGAAGTATCTTGGTGTTACTCTCGATAAACGGCAAGTTTGGGCTGTTCATGTTGAGACTAAATGCGCAAACAAATGCATTCAAATGCATTTGAAGAATCATTGTTTAATTTTTAACGACAAACAGCTGCAAAGTAATTTTACAGATGTGTGTGGGCAATATTGTTGTGTTTACGTCCGGTTTAGATGTTCTGGTTTAAGTATGAAAAGTTTTTTGAACCAATTCAGTAAAGTAAATCATATGGAAAATGACAGATTGATTTTAAAAGGGTAACGTCGCGCATAAAAGGGGATTCGTATGGATTCCCTCGGGATATTAAATTCAAATCATTTGGGGAGTTGAAAGAGGTGGTAGAGAAAATTTTTCTCCCATCTAAAACTACGTCAGAAGCCATGGAACAGATCAAACATGCGAACAAAGACCTTCAGAGTCAATTTTCGAATTTTCACATAGGCTTCAACAGCTGCCAGCGGAAGCAGTTTCAGTCTACAAAACAGCATACCCAAACAACGAAACAACGGTCCCGAATCAGACATAAAAAAGCTACAATTTGTTCTTTTAAATATAAAGCAGTACAAGATAGTAATAATAAAATTGATAAATATTATTGACTTGAACTAGTGTTTTTTTTTAAATTGTTATCGTACCTAAACTGTATTATAGTATAAATATAATAATTTCGCCTGAATGATACTTAAATTAACTCAATGTTAATGCAAAAACTTAAATATATATTTAACCAAACCTATCCTAATAATATAAAATGTTTTATTTTTTTTTTCTTTACTGTACATGAACAGTGTGACATTGAAAAAAAAAATTGAAATAATCCAATTTATGTTTATAATAAATTTTTGACAGTAAGCTTAAGAAAAAAATTGTATTGAAATTATTTTGTTTTTCTTTTTTTGTTTTTGTTGTAATTATTACTACTAGTAGATCTGCTGTAAATCCGAAAAGAATGTCCATCTGTGTCAACTTAGTTGAAGAATTTTCAGAGTTGTTCTTAACGAATACGGCTTGCCTTAGGTGTTGATCCCAATTCATAAGTTTGTTGGTGAAACATTTTAAGTAATACTTCAAGGGCTTATGACTACGTTCCAGGATACCGTTGGCCTGTGGATGATATGCCGTAGTCTCTAATTTCTTTATACCCAGAAATTCGCAAGGTCTTTTAAAAATTTCGGATGTAAAATTTGCTCCCTGATCAGTGATCAATACCTTTGGAATTCTATAACGAGAGATGATCTCGTCAAAGAACGTTTTTGCAACTGTGTTCGCCTCCATATTTGGCATGGAATAACAATTAAAGAAACGACTTAAATCATCCTGAAAGGTTATTATATATATTTACTCCTAGACGATGTAGCTGGCGTTGGTCCCACAATATCTAAGTGTACTCTCTCAAAGGGTTTATCTGCTGTACCTGATATTACCATTGGCATCTTCGTGAGCTTTGCTGACTTCACCTCTTGGCAGATTTTACATTTGCTTATATAATCTGTTATGTCCTTTTTCATGCCTTTCCAGAAAAACTATTTTCACGCTCGACTTCACGTAAGACTCTTTTAATATCCTCTTGGGTATGTAAAGTGACGATATCTACTGATATTTCTGGATTTTTCCTTCCTTGTTCTTCTTCTTCCTCCTTTGACAAAGGGTATTCTATGCTTTTCACGAGTTCATTCAGATCGAGTGTGTATTTTTTTTAATGTTAAATATCAAATATTTTATTATTAAATGAACTTTTTAAAATATTATAAAAATTATATAATATGTAGTACAATAAATAAAATAAATACAATTGTTAAAAATGATTTACTTATTTTACAAACAGAAGTTTCTTTTGAAGAGGAAAACACTTCTGCAATTATTTTCTTTGTATTAGATATGTATTATTTCATTTAATGCATTTTTTCTCAATTCCCAATTCCCAGTGAAATGCCGGAATAGGCGTACTGGTTCTATTTTTTTTCTTTCCTCAATGGATGTAGATTGCTGTTTTGCTATAAAGTTGTGTGATATCAAAATTTGTAAACGGTAAACAAATTTTTTCATAAATTCTTCTACAGTTTCTATTAAAGTATCCAAATTGCATCGATCAGTGGTATTCCATTGTTGATATTTGACTTGAAGGATTTCTTTAACGTCAAAATCATTTAGTAATCTTTCTTCCAGTTGTTGAAGTTTTTTTGAACATTCATTGCACTTCAAAGTATGACAATCTTCTGTTAATTCACCACATGAATCAAAGTCAATTATTGTTTTGTAATTCTGGAAAGCAGCATCAGTAATCCAAGACATCTTAGAGTGTTGAATCATTAGTTTCATATTTTGATGTATGGTACACATGCACCCATTATGAACTGCTCGGGATAATTTTATACATTCTTGTGGTCGAAGGGACGTGAATTTAGTAAATCCTATTTTCACATCAGGAAACTTATTTTTAAACTCCTATAAGCTTCATTTAATGTATTTAGCAATAAGCGCTTTTGTGGATTTATGCTGAAATTGCTCATATTTTCTTTATTGTACATATATAATTTTATATTATTTTAAAAAGTTTATTTAATAATAAAATATTTGATATTTAACATAAAAAAAATCTCTTAGTTTATAACGCCATTTTTATAATTTTCCTTCAGAACAAAAAAAACTGATTCCCGACAGTCATATGCACAACGAATTTTATCTTTAAAACAAAAAATAATGCTAGTCTTAAACTTTCACAAGTTGTTAGGTATAAAATAAGCTTCAATTTAATTTACAAATAAAAAGGTGTAGCGCCATCTATTCTTCATTTACACCGTTTTTTTCTTATGTTACACCATTAAAAATTATTTCAAAAAATTAACAGTGTACATTTCTAAAAACATTGTTCTAATACCTATTCAATGACATATCATTTATGAAAATCGATTGAGTAGTTTTTCTACAATCGCTCGTCACAATGCACTCACATCACAAAATAACAAAAAATTGAGGGGCACCCTGTGGAGACCCCTGGTCGAAAAAAAAAATTCTAAGAGAACTTGTATATTTTATTTATGAAAGACTATCTATAAACAAAAAAAAATCAAAATTAAAAGGGGTCAAGTCAAAATTTCCCAAAAATTTGCTGAACTTGCGTGAAATTGTTCCTCAATACATTCCCCGATGCGCTTTCTCGCATGTACATTGATGCCTTGGGCAATTTAGATCAAAAAGCTCACATGAATAATATTAACCTTCCACCATTTCACATAAACCTTGACGATCCACCTGAAGAACAGAAATATGTCGATTTAATGCGGGAACGGTCTTAAACGGTAGCAAATAAAACCAACGTGAAAATAAATAATGGTCGGGTTTACATTAACTTGTCCCCTGGGTTAACGAAAGTAGAATCAGTTTTATCGCAATGGAAGTTAGTAATTCCATCACGATTAATACCTATCCTTTTAAACAAGCCCATGGCGCCACTTCCTCAGCTCACCTAAGGACAGCTAAGTACTCAAATGCACTGGACGATTTTACTTTGTAAGGACATCACGTCATCATATCATTTAAGCGTGTATCACATAAAGGCGTGTATCACTTAAAGTGATAGAATTGTCTTTAACCCAGCTCTTAGAGAGTCTTCTCAGGGTGTGGTAACGCCCCACGATTGGAATATTTAAATTACCCTTAAATCTACAAAAACATATTTTTCTAACGGGTTGCCTAGAGAATTAAAAATAAATTTTGATAGAAATATGAAAAATTGTATTTGTTGTGGATTCGAATTAAGACTTTTAAACTGAATAAAACTTTATCAAGCAAAATCAAAAGAAAATTTAATTTGTTAAATAGTTTTGTAAATTTATCTTATTGTTTTTACTTCACCACGCAATTTTAAATTGTGTAATCTATCGAGAAAAAAAACATCTTACATACCCCAAATGTAGTTTTTTGTTTTGTTTTGGACTATCCTCTATCTAAATAGCCAATACAAATTTTGGTGTAGGTAAGTCTGTGTGTAGGTGACCTTTCTGCATAGGATCTTGATGAAAATTTGGCAAATGATACAGGTTCACTTGAAAATGGTAGATCTGGATTCATTTCAAATTTGAACAAAATGGCGGGGGGTCTCCCAAACACCTCTTAGTTTAAATCTTCAATAAATACTAATCCCGGCTTATGATCTCATTGAAACTTAGTATATAAGGTTTTAGTACAGTTTCCAATATTTCTGCATATCAACTTCCGGATTTTAGCAGCTTTTGGAGTATATTGGATATAGGGTGTGGGGTCCACCATACAACAGTTGGTTTTTTCTACAATGTTTTTATGTTTGTTGGGAGCATAAAACATTCATTCATTCAATTTTGATGACAGTTTGGAAAAAGATGCAAACATGTATGACAAGAAACTGATTAGTTTTTGAGAGATAGTGAACAAAATGGTGAGGGGTCCCTGAAGCACCTGTTTTTTTGAAAGCACTATAAAATCTTTAACTGATAATAGAATTAGATGAAACTTGGTACATGATCATTTAGTACGGTTCACAATAGTTCTGCATCCCAACTTCCGGTTTTTCACTTCCGGTAAAAAAATTTTTTTGTATTTTTGGGAATTTTTTTCAGTGTCTTTATTGACACTACAGCCTACAATAATAAAGTGATTATGATAAAACTTATGGAGCAAGTTCCAATTAGTATGAGAAGATAGTTATCATCTTTTGGGACACATTGATCAAAGTGGCGTGGGGTCTACCATACAAATGCTGACTTTTCCCACATTGTTTTTAAAGTTTGTTGGGGCCATACATTCTTCATTAATTAATTTATTTTAATGACACTGATTAGTTTTTTAACAATATTGGAATAAGTGGTGGGGGGCCTCCCGAACACCTGTTTACTGTGTCACAATTTTTTCAATGTTTGTTGGGAGCACACAGCATTCGTTCGTGAATGAATTTTCATGCCACTTTGGAAACAGATGCAAACATGTATGGCAAGGAACTGATTAGTTTTTGAGCGATAGGGAACAAAGTGGTGGGGGGTGTCTTATACACCTGTTTTTTGAAAGCTCAATAACATCTGTACCTGATAATGGAATTGGATGACACTTGGTACATAAGCATTTAGTACGGTTCACAACAGTTCTGCATCCCAACTTCCGGTTTTTCACTTGCGGCAAAAGATTTTTTTTGTAATTTTTGGAAGTTTTGTTAGTATTTTTATGCACACTACAGCCTACAATAATGAAGTGATTATGATTAAAGCTTATGGAAAAGTTTCCAATTAGTGTGAGAAGATAATTTTCCCCTTTTGGAACACATTGATCAAAGTGGCGGGGGGTCTACCATACAACTGCTGACTTTTTACACTTTGTTTTTAAAGTTTGTTGGGAGCATACAACATTCGTTCGTTAATGAATTTTGATGACACTTTGCAAAAAGATGCAAATATGTATGGCAAGGAACTGATTACTTTTTTAGCGATAGGAGGGTCCTCTGAGCACCTGTTGTTTTGGACGCTCAATAACATCTGTAGCTGATAATCAAATTAAATGCATTTTGGTACATAAACATTTAGTACGGTTCACAACAGTTCTGCATCCCAGCTTCCGGCTTATCACTTCCGGCTAAATTTTTTGTTTCTACTGTTTCTCGTACAACAGAACTTATGTTTGTTGGGATACTAGTGTTTTCTTTAATATTTTTATAATTAGAACTACGCGAAGTCTATAAACATTGGTTAGCTTTTAATTAAAATATTTGATGGATATTAGCTCATTATATATCCAGAACACTATTTTTCTAGAGCTGTGGTGAAGTCAGCCTATGCATCAGCGTCGCAATATATTTTTTGGTGACATAACTGACATAACATGTCATGTTATAACATGAACGTTACCAAAACCTGCAATAGTGGAAATATTGGTTGTACATGTTTTGTTTGACTAAAGATCTACAAGAAATCGAAGTATTGGAGCCCGTTACAAAGGGTTAATTGAAGATTTGGTTATCACGCAAAAATTATATAAGCTAAATTGATTTAGATATTATTATTTCTATTTACATATTTTATAACTAGATTATTATATAGACATTATTTAGTTGCTACTTTATTTAGAGATTATAAATTGTTTTGTTAATTGAATAAACGAAGATATTAGAAATAATGGGGAATTTTCATTTAATTAACTAGCAGTTAAAAATTTCAATAATTTTAAATGAAAACAAATAAAATTACTTTATGTAGAATTTCGTCTTACCTTAGGTCCTCCTGTCTATCTAGACCTACTTTAGATTTTAGATAATACTCACATCCTAGCCCTGGGCTTATGGTGGTGCTTTAATGACCACCTGAAATCGCACTTCAGTTAGTAAATTTTCTGATAAGGATAGTATCCATTATCCTTACAACTCTAGTAAGAGATTAATGTCGATTTTCTTTCACTTATGCAAATCAATTTGGATTTTTAGTTCAAAAGAACAAAAATTCAAAAATTGATGTGAAATATGTTTGTAGTATTTATAAATAAATTAAATAATTTTCACTCATTTATAATTTTTTAAGTTTAAATTACTTCTATGTTTTTTCTATGATGCATCTATCCATTTTGTTCCACCAATGGAATATAACATAAACCAACTTTAGAGGTTTTTTTATATTTTAAATTATTTTATAAATGTTAACTATATTATTATTATATATAAGATAAAACGCAATAATTAATTCTTTAAAATTATCTTAAAATAAAGTACATATTCTACGTAAAGAACTATTTTTGACTAATTCTTTACTTAAAAATGTAAATAATTATTCTTTACATGAAATGCACACTTCTGTTATATAGAGATTCCGAGTAACCTGCATTTAAATTTAGAAATTTAAGCTATAAGGAACTATGATTCCATTTTTTGGACTGTTTTAAACTTCAATAACTTTAATTTTGATAAAATCTCTGTCAACCCGTTACCGGGTTTTCACTTCCGGTAAAAAAGATTTCTATGTAATAATTTTGTAATAATTTGTTCTAAAAAATAAATAGATTTGTTCTAAAATTATAACTGAGAAAAAGCTATGGATTATTGAGCTTTTATGCAAATTATGTTTTCAAAATTGGTTGAAAATCCTTCAATGCATCAACGTTGATATTGTTCTAATGGAGTATATGGGATATAAGTTTTTTTTAATAACACAATTGTTTGGATCTTTTTTTTAACAAATATTAAATTAATTCCACTAATTATATTTTTTTTTTCTAAACTAATTTTGTATTATACCTTTGTTTTAGTTATAACATTTTTTTCCATTTTATCAAAATTTATTTTTTCTATTCGGTTTGTGTGCAATTTATTTAATAAGACGCTTAGTAAGTTTTTGAACGGCGACTCTATTGCTAAGTGAAAAACTAGACCAGCAAGAAACGTAAAAAAATATGTACTACCAACAATAGTAGAATATGAAACCGGTCCTAGAAACAAAGGTGCCCGAGTGTTTCCTAAAATAAAGCTGGTAACAGTAACGTGTGACAGATACACACAATATGACAATCGAGACATAGGCACAAATAAATTGAATTTAAGTGTTGCTAGAATAATATCTAAAAAAAAAACAGAATTAGTATTTATAGACTTGTTTTTAATTTCATGTATCTTACGTCCTAGACCGAACAGAAATCCTAAGAGGAGAAGAGAAAAAATTAAGCCCCACAGGTTTCTAAAAAGTGCTCCATAAACTGCAATTGAAATTGATGGCATAGGATAATCATTTATATAAAACACATAGCAAGATAACAAAAGAACTATTGTTAAAACATATAAGACGTCAACCAATCGAGCATACCACTAGAAATAAAAATTATGTTAGAACTTAGGTTTAAATTTAATAACTATAAGTTGAATATTTACCTTTTTCTTTTGAAGTTCAATTTTTTCTTTCTTCAGATAACAGTATATATATGCTGTGACAATTCCAAATAAATAACCCACGGCATTCATGTGCGATGGTATGTAGGATAATTTTAATAGTTTATCATAATTACCCCGATACTTTTGTTCTTCCAAATATGTTATAAATATTGGTTCCAGCTTATTTACGTAGATAACATAACCTGTTAGTGTTAAAAATCCAACGAGTAGAAGGACAAAAATGAATTTCGTTAGCTTAGGAAAACGATGGATTACAATCAAGACACAGAAGAATAATATATAAAGGTGAAGGTCAGATGCCAGATACCATGTTTGTATAAGGCACATTTCTTCTACACCAAGATAATTATTTACAAAGGCGAAATTTTTCAACCAGTTCAATCGACAATTTGTACGATCCTTTTCAGCCAAATATCGCCAAACTGGTCCACTTTGTGTGTAAACATAAATCGTTGAATTAAACATAATGATGAAAAGATATGATGGTATGATTCTAAAAAGAAAAAGATTAAATCATTTTGAAAAATTATGCGGTGTAACCGCTAACCTAAGTACCTAAAGTATCGATTAATCACAATTCCTATGAACGTATTCCCTTTGTTTTCTTTCTGATTTTCATTCGAAACAGAATTTTCATCATTATTGTTGTTTTGTGGACAATCGTTAGCTTTTTCCTCATCTTTATTTTCATTTAAAAATTTTTTATGAAAAAAATGTAATGACATCAAAAAACCACTCATCACAAAAAATGATTGTATATACATTTCCCCATTTACCAAAAGCATTGGTAAAACAGATTGATACAAGTTTTCTATAACATAAGTATTGGCTAATGGGACATTTGTTAGAATCATGCTTGCGTGAATTCCAATGACACCAAACAGTATTAGAACTCTTATCCCATTTATAAATTTCAGTTCGGGATGATTATTTGATTTTTTTATTAACTTTTTATAGTTTCGTTTAACTGAAAACGAAACAAAAATTGATTTCATAACTGTATCCGTATCTGTTGTAAAGTGATAAAGCGATTTATCGGTATCTGATTTTATTTTTTGTAGATAATAATCATACGCCGACGAAAACATTACAGCAAAAATAATCAAAACAATAAATATAATGAAACTAATATCAAGCCAATCCAATTTAATTGTATCTTGGTTTGAATCACAATAGAGTATTTCAGAGTAAGCGGTTAATCCATAACCTTTCAACCATTTTGCATTTATATACTGATTAACTTTTTGATCGTAGAGATCATGGTGTTTTTCAGAATTCATGAATCTACCTCGATCAAATTCAATTTCGTTGACATCTCGATCAAAATCCAACGGTTGATAAAAATCTTCTATTTTCGTTCCATTGGCTAGGTTTTCAAAATAGTTGTCCATCCAGTTGATACAAATGCCACGTCGGAGTCGATCATGACGGAAATATTGTTTTCTATTTCTTGAAACGTTTTCTATGTACTTCCAGAGTTGAGATGAGATGTTTGGAGCGATTGTAACATCTACGTAGCAGTATGTTGAAAGTTCTTCAGGTGTATCTTGTAAACATCGATCGTAATCCTCAACTTCTTGTAACTTTGGCATTTTATAATACTCGTGTACTGCAGAAATAAAAGAAAATTTATCAAATATAAATATATTTTTTGTGTTGGAATTGTGGCATATTTTGGCATTTTACAATTTTTTTAAAGTGCATAGTTTGAGCATAGGGTGCACCCCCACATGCATGAAAAATGACAATTCCGCCAATCCGATCTAACTTTGAAATTAAATTGCTCAAGAATGGCTATACCGATTTCATCAAACATTCTTCTGTCTGATAGAGAATTAGTTAGCCGTTTGAAAAAAAAATTAATTAATTGTTCTTGTAACTAATTTTTGAATAAAAATATTTCAAAAACTTTTTTAAAGATGGCGCTAGAGTTGAAGATCAATTGGAATTTAATTAATTTTTTTCTGAAAATCGTATTATCTTTACTCTAAAATATTCGTGTTCTTGAGATATTTAATTTTAAAGATTTTAGTCCGACTAAAAATTCTAATTTTTCATAATTTTTTCAAACAACTTCCATTAACAAAAAATTTTAAATTTAATTAAATTTTAACTGTTTTTTTTTAAATGTAGTTCTATCCTTACTTTAAAATATATCAAATTTTAAAACAAGTTACGTTCCACAAATAAGTCGTCGTTTGGAAAGCACCCTAACAAAATAAATTGTTTCTTATTTTTTAGCTTATTAGTTGAAACATCAAAACTAGTATGGCACCACTGGTGTTACTGTGTATTACGCCCATCAAACGACGTCCATCCCTCGGGCCAGAGGCCCTTGGGATAGAGTACGTCGCTTTCCGGGCGTAATAACATACATAACGCCCTTGGTACATAAATAGCTGTTTCATGAAATTTTTCAGTTTTCTTTTGCTTAGTAAGTAAATAGTAAGTAGGTAAGTAAGCTTATTTGATCTCTAACTTATTTGATCGCTAATTTTTCATATATCCGAACTGATCAGCTAGAGTTCTGATTATTTTTCATTCATATATTTAAAAAGAAAAATTAAAAATTATATGCTAGCATTTCTCATTACCACTTTTTGAAATCATTGCTTCTACGTCAACAAAATGTCTTCGCAAAAACTTTATTTCAATTTATAAAATTGTAAAATGCTGATAATTATTCTATTATATTTTAAGTAGTTTTGTAAAAAAACACTGAATCAGCTTCTGTTTTTAAAAACAGAAGCTGATTCAGTGTTTTTTACAAAACTACTTAAAATATAATAAAAACTTTATTTATACGCGTAGCGAAGCACGCCGGGCCCTCCTAGTTAATATATAAGATAAGATAATTAAAAACAAAGAAACATTTTACGTCTATTCATCCCCACATCAATTCATAAACTAAATTCTCTAAACTTCAAAGGAAACTGGAAATGTATAAACTAACTGAGAGAAAATAAATATAAAAAAAGAAAATAAAGTTTTAAGTTTTAAATTCGTGTTTTTTTTACTTGTATGTAAACTTATAATGCATATGTATATAAAAAGTTTTTCATATATAATAACTTTTTTATTTATGATCCGAAAAATCCCAAAAATCATTAAAATCTAAGTTACACTAATATCAGTTAGCAGTGAAAATTTCAAATGAATCAAAATTCGAATAAAAAACCCTTAAGCTGTACAAATTTTTTTTAGCGTATTAATATATAAGAAGATTTGTCTTTTTTTTTATTTTTCTTTAGTTTTTTCCAATTAAGGTATGCCCTATTTGTCCTAACTTGATCCCTATTTCATTTTAATACAGAGATAGTAGCTCCTCATTTTTTGATCATCATCTTTCACATTTTCTTAGTTTTGAATATTCATATTCAATGAAAAAAAAAATAAAGCAAATCCATGAATATTTTTTTCTTTTCCTTTTTGAACATCTTTGCTCAATAATAGTTTGAATCATGTTTTCGTTTGAACAAAGATACTCAAAAAATTAATCCTACTTGAAAAAGATTGAATGCTATCACTCTTTTCTCGTTTTGTTTTGTTTTTGAATTGAGGATCTTGCATCTTTTTTTCAAATTGATGCTCTTCGATCTTTCTTCAATTGATTTTTTTCTTATCCAGGTTTTGATGGTTGTTGTTTGTTGAAATAGAATAGTATATTCTTGTATGAGCTAGAATGAAGGCAATTCTGCACGAGGATGAAGTTTCCCGGAACGAGCGTAGCGAGTGGAGGGAATCATGCGAGTGAAGAATTGCCTTCATCCTAAGCGAATACAAGATACTATTTTATCCACGACTACAAATAATTCAAATAATTTCATTCATGTTTATATCGTTTCATTTCATTCGCCATTTTGAATGAAATGAAAAACAAAACCAAACATGTTTGTTTATTTTAGATTTTATATATGTATTGTTTTTGTTTTAACTGGTTTATATTACTATACCAACAAATCAAGTTTTTAATTTGTTAGGGGAATTTTGAATAAATAAAGCGTAATAAAAGAAATAAAAAAGAATTTGATATATAGAAAAGGAATGAATACAATTACAATGAAAGATATACGCATGGAA
Organism: Diogma glabrata; assembly: GCA_963693315.1. Taxonomy (NCBI): domain Eukaryota; kingdom Metazoa; phylum Arthropoda; class Insecta; order Diptera; family Cylindrotomidae; genus Diogma; species Diogma glabrata. The sequence continues at coordinate 94,770 of CAVNZG010000877.1, forward strand.
AGTTGATATTTTTTAGTAGTCGTGGATAATAGTACATTATGATGCTAGGACGTAAAGCTAAAGATTTTGGACGGATGTGGAGTTTGCAAATCGAGGTGCTAGCCGAGATTTGCACCCACATTAAGTCCAAAATAGCTTACGTCCGTGCATCATATACTATTTTTTATTCGTCGCAAGCAAAATATTTTAAGAAAATTTGTTTATTCTAAATTTAAATTATAAATTTTCATAAATTTTAAAATAAAAATATGTGGAACAAGTAACCTTTGACAAAACATTTATTATTTTTTCCAAATTATTGTGTAGTTATGACAACAAATGATAACAACTATTTTAATTGGATAATGAAATTTTGAATTTTAAGGGTTGCTTTGGTAAAAAATTTTATTTTTCATAGAATTTAAACAAATACAAATGCTTTTTACTTTTTTGGACGTAGCTATGACAACAAAATCAATAGTTGAAAAGTGATACTTTAAAGCCGCAAATCACAGTAATAAAGTAACACTTTAATATGTAGGCGAATAAAAAATTATTTACAGAATAAAAATTTAGGTCTATGGTTGTTTGTTGTTTATTAATTTGATTATTTAGTTTATTGGAATAAATGGATATTTGTGATTGTATACAGGACTACAAAAGAATGAATTATTTTTGATGGTTGGGTTTTAGATTTTTCTTGATATACAAATAAGTAATATATAACAACTAATGATTGTTTTGTGGTTTCATTTGCACAATAATTAATTTTTTTTAATTATTGATTTAATTTAAAAGTTATTGTTTTGGTTTTTGTCAGACAATTTATTAAAAATAAGAATAAATGTGGCGTCAATTAGTAATGGTCAATTAGAAACTGTTTCATTTGCGCGTAGAGCAAAGTACATAAACTGCGAAGTTTACATAACATTAACATTTCTGAAAAACAATAAATGGAATGAATAAAAGATCTGTGTATAATTTAAGAAAAATTTGACATGCTTGAGATAGGATTTGATGCAATGAATTTTATTTCAATAATTTTTATTTATATAAGATGTAAAAACACTAGTGTTAAGTTAAAGTATTCATTCATTTTCCTTTTTCATGGAAACGAAGAATTTATTTTAAGCAAAACATTTTAATACCGTTGGATTAATTTGAAATATCTGTTAGAATGACGTGACCTTGACAAAAGTTTTTGTAGGAATTTGTGTTAGGATCTTACAAGAACTAACAAAGATATTATGTGAAAATGTAAGTCTCTTGCAAGTGTTGTATAGGATCTTCCGAGAAACATGCCTGACCCTTGAAAGAACTTGCAGTTGATATGTACATAGCATAGCATGATCCTTACAAGAATCGTATAGGACAAAACAATATCCTGAATGATTAATTCAAGAATCTTGTATGATTAATTCAAGAATCTTGTTTGATCGTGTAAACTTCTTGTCCCAATTCTCTACACGAAATGATCATGATCATGTAAGTTCCTATATAATTTTCCAGCAAGGATTTTCGGTAGGGGAGGCTTTATATAAGTACATTAAAAATACCGATCGATAGATTGAAGGTATTTGTACCGATAATAAAATACATAAAGGAATAATTTCATTCATTTAATATAGAAGTAAATAATTATATGGGGTTTAACACTAAAGTATTTCAAGTGATACGAATTACTTCTATCCCATAAAACTTTTTAAAATAAACCATAACTTAGCAACGTTACAGTGTTACATACATTGACACCGTTTCAGCCTTAGATACAACACATAACCTACCGTATTGCGGCTGACAACGCATACCATACCTTTAGTTTATCTTCTAAGCTTTGATCATATCGAGCTACCAATGATAGAACTTTGTTCATTAATTTTATCACTGAAGACCTAAAATATTGAATGCGGGAATGTACTCTTGATTTCAATCGAACCAAAACAATTATATCGTCTTTCAAGGCATAAAGATTGTCACACTAATATTTAGTTTAAATATCCCTTTGTAAAAGAATTTATTTTCAGAAAATTATTTTAATATAGGAATATTAAGTGGAATTCATTACCCATTTCCCTTTCTACTGATGAATTGAAATGTCCAAAATTTAAAGAAAATGTCCTTCACCATATAAACAATTAGCCTAACTATTCTAACCTACCATATCCTCATTTTATTTTTTTGTCCAAATTCTTTTTTGCCTTCGGATATTCAAAGAATCTTAGTAAAAAATATTTCATATTTACTATGGTAAACACGTCCAACTAAGTAATTCATAAAAATAAAAAAGTCATTAAAATTCTCAGTGCAAAATAAATGCCGAAATAATTCATAACCAATAAATAATTCATTACAATTATTTCAAGCTCAGCACTTATTAAACTTATTCTGGAATTTTATTTGTCCATTTATCCAAAAAAGAACTTTAATACTTCCGTACTACATAATTCATCATTTTTCATACAAATTAAATCACCCTCAAAAATGTAAAATCGAATTTTTTCGTCATGCATCAATCTATTTTTTGAGTATCAAAAGATAAAAGATGCTCGCTCAATTTAACGAAACAAATTTTGAAAAAAAAAGTTCAGTTTATCTTTTTTATTATGTGTATTAATTTTACTTTTTTTTACTTTATATTTTTTTTTTATTTTTTTACTTTTTACTTATTTATTTTATTTTATTATTTTTAGTATAATTTTATTTTATATTTTTATATTTTTATTATATTTTATTATATTATTATTATTAACTATTATTATTATTATTATTGTTTATTATTATTATTTTTTATTATTATCATTATTTATTATTATTATTTATTATTATTTATTACTATTATTATTATTAATTATTATTATTATTTATTATTCATTATTTATTATTATTATTTATTATTTATTATTATTTTTATTGTTTATTTATTATTTATGATTTATTTATTATTTATCTATTATTTTTTTATTATTTATACATTATTTATTTATTATTTATTTTATTTATTTATTAAACTTTTTTTATTTTATTTTTTTATATTTTTATTATATTTTTATTTTATTATTTTTATTATTTTTTTATTTTACTTTATTATTTTTATTTCATTTATTTATTTATTTTAATGTTTTTGTATTTCTTATTTATTTAATTTTAATCTTTTATTTTTTCGTTACTTTTTCAGTATAGTGTATCAGTAGATTAAAGGAATTGTAATGCTTAATTTCTAAATTTGTTTCAGTAAAATTGGACTAGTCGTTCTCGAGTTATATCTAAAAAAGAACCCCAAACGTGACAATTTCTCCTATATGATACTTACTAACTTCAAATCGATATATCTAGATTTCTAGACGTGACTCAGCGAAACGCCGGGACATGTATAACTTTTTTTTTACCGATATAACTTTTTCCCGGTAGTGAGAATTCCAGCGGATTTTGGCTGTCGCACAGTGTTATCAATCTTTCTTTCAAATGAAACTATGAGTGATCCTCGTTTATCCGAATTTTTTTTTTTTTGATTTTTGCGAATGAGTATGAAAAAATAGAATTCAAAAAATATTTGATTTTGGTTATTCATGATAAATTTAAATCTTTAGAAAAATAATAATCTTCTATCTCTTAAAATTTTATGGTGAATGATGTGGATATCGTGATAACCAATTTGGGGATGGTAGTAGATAGCTTAGATATATCCCTGGATCACCATAATTATAATTGTTGATGTTGTTGTTGTTGTATGACGCGGTAGCAAGCGTCGTCGTTATTCAATTATACTTTTGTGTAAGGTGTGATTGTGGCACTTGCTTGACCGTATAATTAATTGCTAATATTCCGGATAATACTTGTTGCATTAGTTTAACCTTTGTTCTTTCTTTATTTTCAGGTAGCTGCTGCGTACGTTGTTGTTGGTCAAACAAAAGTTCCAGAACAATATAGGCTTGGTTTTCTTTTGACACGGAGATTACTTCAATAAAAAGGTAATGCTTTTAATATTCATGTAATTCACGTATTTATTACCACCAATATTTACACGTATATAATTACTATGAATAAAGTGTATGTTATTACAAATTACTAATTCTTGTTATTTTATTTATTATATTTCTAACATGGTTTAGATATTCAACCATTTTCTTATAAATTTAGCACAAGAATAAGCTAGTATAAATTTTGACATTTCAATCTGCTGTATGTTTTTACATGCAGCTAGTTGCCCAGTTAGCAAATCGTACTGTGGCAACGCCGCCCATTCAAGGTTGTGTCATCGCATAAGCGACCATATATTATTTGATTAGGCTGTTCGCCACAATTTCATTTGGTTAACATTCACTAGAGCTATTTTCAGTTTAGGTATAAATTGTTTGCAAAATGTTCTAATATACTTTACCCGAGAAGAAATTAGTTAGGGAAAGCCTAAATACAGTCAGGATGTGATAAGGACTTGATCAGTTCAGAACGAGCACGCTTTATTATACGGCAGTTTGATGTGAGCCTGTTCCGAACCTGTTTTAGAATACCCGTTTAGGATTTACCTTATTTGAATATGTTCCCTTTCTTAGATTTTTCTATTTGAGCCCTAGTTGGATATTCTGATCAGGTCATGATACAAAATACATTATAAATGTTTTGAACAAAGCCTGATCTGACCATCTGATCAGGACATGATACAAAATACATTATAAATGACTTGAACAAGGCCTGATCTGACCATCCCAATCAAGGACTGATAGGAAAAAAGTGTTACAATCATGATTCATGATCAGACCCCAATCATGATCAGGACCCGAACTAGGATAAACCTGATCAGGGACCAATTTGAGCCCTGACAAATTTCAGCTCAGGTAGTTATTTGTTCTCGGGCTTAAGGACTATGATAATAGCGGTTGGGTTATGATAACATATATGTAATTATAAAAATTAAATATTTTTAATAACAAATATACAAAAATTGGGCATTTTGTAATGTATGCTTGTATCCCTATTTGATTTGAGCCGATCCTGGACCGGTTCTAGTAGGACTGCCTGATCCGACATGGATAGTTTGAGGCGTTACATTTCTGATCAGGTTCTCCGCAGAGTGCCTGATCAGGCCCCAACCAGTGATATGGAAAGCCGTATCCAGCCCAGATCTGACTCGTTATATAATGTAAATCGGGATGGTCGAGATCTAATTTATTATTTTATCTGCGTCTTTAATAGATTTTTCATTTTTAGAAAACGAAACATTTAAGCACCGTAATGACAACTTAAAAACATTAGTGATATTTCAAATTTTTTCTGAAGAAAAATATTCACAAAAATATTTTGGACGGGATCAAACATTTGTGACGTCATTTATAAAGGAAGAAAATGATTGTGTGACTGAGAGTGAAGGGAGCGTATTTATACTAGATTATATTGGCATTTAGAACATCTGGCATAAGGTGTTGAGCTTAGAACTGGAGCTTTGTGAAATGAAATTGTTAAGATTAATTCTGGAATCAGAACCTATATTTATATATTTGTTAAAGTTGGCATATGATATTTCGTTATAGCGTTTTAAAGTAAACTTAAACATGCATATAATATTTTAGTACTATGGATACATTGTTTCACAGTATGAGTTAAATCGGAACTATCTTCCGAAAATTATATACAAATACTTGTGTAGTTTTGAAAATAAATTGAACCTAAATACAATTCAAGAAAATTGTTAAATTTTAAATCTAGATTAACTTCCAACATGCTATGCCAGATAAATTTCAAACGGGCCAGTTTTGCCACTAAAAGTTGTCATATTCACGTTGATAAAACCCATGGGTAATTTACGCGCCTGCTGCCTTCCTATTTAGTAGTTTTTCATTTTTATATTGTAAGCTTTTTATTGAATTATATAATTTTGCTATTGTTTGTAAGATGGCGTTAGTGTTGTAAGCGCCTATAGTATAAGTTGCTATAAATAAGTGTCAGGAGAAAGAATATGGAGGGAAATACACACTTAAAACAGACGAAGAAAAGAAGACAATAGTTAAAGTATGCAAACAATTCGAAGACATATTCTATAAAGAAGGACAAGATTTATCTTTCACGAATCAAATTAAGCACTCCATACAAACAACTGACAATATTCCTGTCTATAGCAAATCTTATAGATACCCATATGTACACAAAATGAAGAAGTACAAAGCCAAATTAGAAAAATGCTAGAGCAAGGTGTAATAAGGACTAGTTTCTCGCCATGGTCGGCACCGATATGGATTGTCCCAAAAAAATTAGATGCCACTGGAAAACAGAAGTGGAGGCTTGTGATTGATTATCGGAAGCTTAACGAAAAGACGACGAACGACCGATATCCTCTTCCAAACATAAATGAAATTCTTGATCAGTTAGGAAAGTGTATGTATTTCACTACACTAGATTTGGCATCAGGATTTCACCAAATCGAAATCAAGTTGGGAGACATCCCAAAAACAGCATTCAATGTAGAAAACGGACATTACGAATTTGTGCGAATGCCATTTGGTCTAAAAAATGCCCCTTCGACTTTTCACCGGGTTATGGACAATGTATTGCAAGACCTACTTGACCACATTTGTCTATGCTACATAGACGATATAATTATCTTTTCTACTTCACTCCATGAAACATCGTGAAAGTCTTACTAAAGTTTTCACAAGGCTTAGAGAAGCTAACTTGAAAGTACAGCTGGTTAAATTCGAATTCCTCCATAAAGAAATTTCATTTTTAGGTCATTTAGTAACCAACCAAGGAATTAAACCTAACTTAGACAAAATAAAAGCAGTAAAAGACTTCCCTTTACCTCGTACGGAAAAACAAATCATTTTTAGGATTGTTAGGGTACTATCGAAAATTTATAAAGGACTTTGCCAAACTTACAAAACCTCTGACCGAGTGTTTGAGGAAAACAAAAAAAATAACTATAGATGCAGAATACATTGAATGTTTCGAAACATGTAAGAACTTACTATGTAATGACCCTATTCTACAATACCCGGACTTTTCTAAACCTTTTGATTTAACGACAGACTCTAATAACTTCGCTCTAGGAGCCATACTATCCCAAGGACCAATAGGGCTAGACAAACCCGTTTGCTACGCTAGTAGAACCTTGACCCAAACTGAAACAAACTACAGCACTATAGAAAAAGAACTCTTAGCCATTGTTTGGGCTACGAAATACTCTCGACCATATTTATATGGAAGGAATTTCAAAATAATAACAGATCATAAACCCTTAACATGGTTAATGTCACTTAAAGAACCAAACTCAAAACTTGTACGTTGGAGACTGAAACTTGAAGAGTTTGATTACGAAATAGTCTATAAAAAAGGTGTTCAAACACAAATGCAGACGCTTTATCAAGAGTTGAAATACATCTAAATGAAACCAATAACTATACAAGAAGAAACTAGTGACGAACCAATATCATCAGTGAGTTCAAATGAGGAAGACATAGTCAGAACATTACCGATATCGGATAGACCTCTGAATGAGTTCACACATCAGTTAGCTTTAGAAAGGAATGACAAACTAAGCCCAGATATAAAATTAAAAATATTATTTACAAATAAGAAAAGATATGTAATAAAACAAAATAAATTAGACAACGAAGACGTTATAACAGACATTATCAAAAGTTATACATTGCCAAAAAGGGTTACAGGCATATTTACTGACTACGAAACATTTAAAGTAGTAGAACAAGTATTCAATAAATTCTTTAATACCGGCATTTTTAAATTAGTTAGATGTAAAGTATTGTTGGAAGATGTATGCAATAGCGCAATCAAGAAACTATAATCAGAGACTATCATGCTAAATCGAATCATAAAGGAATAAATGAAACATGGTTACACTTAAAAAGACAATATTATTTTCCGAATATGAAAATTTTAATAACAAAGGTCATTAATAATTGTGATGTTTGTGGTCAATTTAAATACGAAAGAAACACCAAACTTTTAAAATTCGAACTAACCGAAACCCCAAAAAAACCTTTGGAAATCTTACACATGGATACTTATTCAGTACACAATGAAACCTTTCTAACTATAATTGATAAATTCAGTAAATTTTCTTGTGCTTAATTAATAAATAGTAGAAATAGCATAAACATTATAACATCATTAAAACACTTTTTCTCACATCATGGAATTCCAAGCAAAATTGTTGTAGAAATTCGTTTCAACAATTTTCCAAGATTTTACGAAATTATATAATATAGAATTACACTACACGTCAGCCAAGAATTCCACCGGAAATTCACCTATAGAGAGATTTCACTCCACTCTTACGGAAATTATTAGAATAATATATAATCAGGATAAGACTAAATCAATAGGAGAAATAATGGACGAAGCTATTATAACGTATAACAATTCAATCCATTCGACTACTAAATTAACCCTTTTCGAACTAAAATCAGGTCACATTAATAAACATAACCCATTAGCTACACAATCTAACATCCAAAACATCAAAAATCCAAAATAAAATTTAAATTCCCTTAATGTAGTCTAATGTTAATACATATAGAACTACAAATTGACCAAGTGTCAGCCATTGATTTCACATTGATTGGAAACAATCAATAATGACTATACTTATACAATCGTGACTTAGGATGTTAATTAGAATAGAAATGTTCTCCATTCTATGAATTCACACAAAGTATTGTGTAGAAATTTAATGCAAAAAATCCCATATAATGTAAAAGCATTTCCATAATATGGAGTCTAATGACAGTGGAAAAATTCAACTTAAGTAAAAAAAAAATAATTAAGTGATGAAGAAGTTTCAACTTTGAAATTGTCATCGCCTCAACGGCGTAATCGATAGCGTGTCTGCCCAAGGATTCGAGCCGGGCACTGACGAGGGTAGGTTCGAATCCGATCCGAAACACGTAAAATGTGAATTGTAGTTTTTTTTCTGAGAAACTTCAAACCATACATTTGAATTGAAAATATTCCAATTACTTCTTTACTTACTTGAGTTTAATTGATCTCAAAAATCCAAAATAAAATTTAAATTCCCTTAATGTAGTCTAATGTTAATACATATAGAACTACAAATTGACCAAGTGTCAGCCATTGATTTCACATTGATTGGAAACAATCAATAATGACTATACAATCGTGACTTAGGATGTTAATTAGAATAGAAATGTTCCCCATTCTATGAATTCACACAAAGTATTGTCTAGAAATTTAATGCAAAAAATCCCATATAATGTAAAAGCATTTCCATAATATGGAGTTTAATGACAGTGGAAAAATTCAACTTAAGTAAAAAAAAAAAATAATTAAGTGATGAAGAAGTTTCAACTTTGAAATTGTCATCGCCTCAACGGCGTAATCGATAGCGTGTCTGCCCAAGGATTTGAGCCGCGCACTGACGAGGGTAGGTTCGAATCCGATCCGAAACACGTAAAATGTGAATTGTAGTTTTTTTTCTGAGAAACTTCAAACCATACATTTGAATTGAAAATATTCCAATTACTTCTTTACTTACTTGAGTTTAATTGATCTCAAAAATCCAAAATAAAATTTAAATTCCCTTAATGTAGTCTAATGTTAATACATATAGAACTACAAATTGACCAAGTGTCAGCCATTGATTTCACATTGATTGGAAACAATCAATAATGACTATACAATCGTGACTTAGGATGTTAATTAGAATAGAAATGTTCCCCATTCTATGAATTCACACAAAGTATTGTCTAGAAATTTAATGCAAAAAATCCCATATAATCTAACATAGTTAGTGGACAAGACTACCTTAAAAACCATATCAAAAATTACGAAAACCTTTGTAAAATAATCCATGACAGAAATTTAGAATCAAAACAGACTTTGATAAACAAATTAAACGAGAAAAGAGTCGATCCTATAGATTTTGAACCAGACAAACAAATATATGAGTACGAAAACAGAAGAAATAAATTAACCCCTAGGTTCATGTCACATAAGGTAGTTAAGAATAATAAAATAACTTTAATATCCAATAAACGCAAAGTACACAAACAGAAAGTTAAATTTAGACGAAAATTTCAGGGTAATACCAGCTCTACGAGGACAACAAATTGAAATAAAAGACTTAAGTAATAACAACAGATTGCTACCACTAAAGTTAGGAGACGTAAAAGTCATTGACACGTATTCAAAATTAATACATATGATCAACAAAACAGAGTATGAATATAACATAAGGTTAATTGGACAAATCATAATAAATTTAAGCAATTGGACGAGTGACAGACAGGTTTATAATCAATCAATCAATCAAAATAACCTTATTAATCAAAAAATACGAGATATTACTAGATAATCTTGAATTAATAAAACCCAAATACAGAGTTAAAAGAGGACTAATCAACGGAATAGGATCAGTTATCAAAGCAATAACTGGAAATCTAGATCATGACGACTATGTTGAAATAAACCGAAACATTGATACTCTCATGTTAAACCAAAACAACTTAAAAAACCAAGTCAATAACCAAATACAAATCAATGAAAAAATGATATCAAGATTTAGTAGTATTTCAAAACATATTAATGATCAACAAACTATTTTAGAAAACCACATTAACAAATTTCAAAGCAACGTAGTCGATAAATTAAATAATGTAGAACACATGTTAAAAATAAATCAGTATTGCGACCAGATTCTCTTTGACATTGACATTTTGAATAATCATCTGGAAAACATATTGGAATCAATACTTTTAGCATAATTGAAAGTAATTTCAAAACATATATTGCATCCGCAAGAAATAGGTTATATTTACAATAAATTCAAGAAACAAAATGTTGAAATTAGAGTAGATGACAACATATATGAAGTCTTAGAATTAGATGCCAATTTTAATCATTCTAACATAATTTTTATAATCCGAATACCAATATTTTACCCGGAAACCGTTTCATTCTATCATTTAAAACAACTCCCAATCAACAACTCCTTTATCATAGAATTAAAATCCCAATTCCTGTTACTCAGTAAATATGTACATCAATATGTTGACGAACCATGTGCAAAGATAGAACATGTAAGATACTGTTCAAAAATAGAACCTGTCAAAAACACGCAAAAAAGTTGCATACCAAATATAATCCACAATAAACAGTCATATTGCAACGCATTTCATGAAACAATTGAAGACACAATCGAGTTGATTGAGCCAAATTATTTATTAATAATAACTCACACCGAAGTTTTGATGGAAACAACATGTAGTGAAAGCACTCATAATAAAACACTAAAAGGGATGGTATTAATCTACTTCAAAAACTGTACCATCGAAATAAACAAGATAAAATACTTTAGCGAATCAGCAACTTTTCGAGAGCCTCTTCAAGTCATATCAACCTTGTATAACGATATTAATTTGACAAAGCCAATAATTTAACAATAAAAAAGCTTAACAAATGGACACTTGAAAATACGGAGGCCATCAACCTAATAAATTTACAATATAATACTAATTATATTTTTATTATAGGAATAATACTTGTAATAATCCTAATAGTAGCAATGATGATAAAACAGAACTTCAAAAAAATCTGGAAACCTACAACTCAACAAATCATACAGGATCCAACAGATGAAGATATTCAATCAAACCCAGCCGTTATACAACCACAAATTCATCTTTCCTGGCCAGCACTTCATTCTCAGGGGGGAGAAGCTACGACATCCCGGATGTCTTAAACATATTTCAAATTTCTTATTCATTTTTTTTTATAAAATAAAACAAACTAATGATAATAATTAAATATAATCATATTTCAATTTTATTCTCATAATAAAAATTGTAACATTTACATAAATTTCTTAATCTTATTTTTCATAAAGTAAAAATTCATATTAATCAAATTACTTCGGTCTGAAAGACCTAAGTATTACATTCATGAGCTCAAAGTGAAATTCTTACCCCCACTTTTTTTGGCATTTCTCGACGTTTTAGGACCTACTGATTCTAAAAAAGCAAAAAAAAAATGTGTGTCTGTCTGTCGGCCGTCCGTCCGGCCGTCGGTCACAACCGACGAAATCTAGAAAACCGCTGGACGGATTTGAAATTTTTTTTTCTAAAAATAGGTTTACTCAATGGAAAGAGCTGAAAGGACGATATGTTCGATAACTGTACCGGAAGTGTGTCAAAAAAATCGTCAAGTGTGTCAAAACAAGGAAATTTGCATATTTTTTTAATAAAAAACGTTCATTTTAAGTGATTACGAGTAGGAACATTGAATTTGGAGAAATCTTGATGGTCGGATTGGTATGAGAGACCAAAATCTAGATTAATGCATTATAAGTTTGTCAAAAAAATGTTGTCAAGTGTGTCAAAAGAAAGATTTTTATTTATTTTTTTACCTAATTTTTTGAAAAAAAAAACTTAATTTATTGTTTGTTTGAAATGAAGTTTTATTATTATTATAGAGAATTATGGCATTATAAGTTTGTCAAAAAATAATGTCAAGTGTGTCAAAAAATGATTTCATTTATTTTTAGCCAATTTTTTGGAAAAAAAATCTAGCTGTTTTTATGACGTAAATGTAATTGAAAATGAAATTGGACATAGAAATTTTTGAATTTGTTATAGTTTTTGAAATATTTTTGGAATTTTGAAAAAGTTTGTATTTTTGATTTTATAATAATTTTTGCAATATTTTTAGAATTTTGGAAAAAGTTTGCATTTTTAAGAATTTTTGAAATATTATTGGAATTTAGAAAAAATTTAAATATTTGATTTTATTCTAATTTTTGGAATACTTTTGGAATTTTGAAAAAGTTTGATTTTATTTAATTTAACAATATTTTTGGAATTTCGATTATAATTTTCCGGCATCGTATTGATGTTTCGTGTTAGTTTTGTAATAAATTTTTAAACAGAGATAAAACATACTTGTACTTTAACAAAGAGTTATGTTTGATATACATCGCTGCCCAAAACTAAAAACCATGTCCTCATAAAAGTTTTTTGCCGAAAACTATAACAAAATCCTTAACCCAGACCGAAGTCTTGATATCTCAGAGCTGTGAGGTTTCATCCCTTCCATATTTTCAATTTTATTTTCATAGAAAATTGTAACATAGAAATTAAAAACTAAAATTAAATAAATTCTTAGTTATCACATTACGATTTTATTCTCACAGTTAAAATTGCAACAAATGCAAAAAGCATTATTTCATAACTAACTTAATTAATTGAAAAACTAATGAGAATTAGAATATATTTGAATTAGAACGAGTGAACATCGTTCATAAAATAAATTGTATAATTGTATTTTTTTTAATTGATTAAACTAAAGTGTTTACTATATTTTAAATCCAAGACTTTTATTTTTATCGTTTGAGAACCTCAAACCTATAATTCACTCAATGTTAGACATGAAAAGTGTTTCATTATTTAAAACTAATAAAAATAAATATAGTGTTCATCTAAACAAGTGTTTCAATAACCTATCCCAAGCTTAAAGTTCAGAAGTGGGATATAACGCGTTTTAAGTGGAAATTGGAAGGATAACTGGAAATTTAATCCAGTCGAAAGAAATTTGAAGGTTGAAGGAAAATTCCAGAAAGAAGAAACGAAATTTTGAAGGCTGAAAGAAAATTCTGGAAGGATAAAAAATAATTGAAAGCTGAAGGAATTTGAAGGAACGAAGGATAAATATTTTATTATTACAAAATGTCAAAAAGTTACATAAACGTTGCAACAGTACGGAAGGAAGTGGAACGAAGGAATTTGAATACGTCGGGAAAGAAGAAAGATCTTTTGAATAGGTTATTGGTGGACACGAGAAACACAGAAGGCGAAGGTAATGAAAGTAAGGTGGAAATAGTTGAACAACACAATGATCGGTGTTCCAGTGCAAGTTTTGGAAGTGCTTTAGCCGATGTCAAACGAAGGAATATATATGGTCCAGGTCCAGCGAGTAACGTAGGTGAGGTGGAAGAAGATGATTATGAATTGGGGTTACTGGAAAGGGAACGAGCATTGTTAAAAAGAGAAAGAGAATGGCTACGAAGGAGAGAAGCAAATGCACAGGGTCAAATAAATAATAGTAGATTTTCTTTGAAGAATATTGTAGAAATTTTACCAAAATTTAATCCGTCCAGTGCAATGGACTTAAATGTGGAACAGTGGGTTCATCAAGTGGAGGTCCTGAAAGATGTCCATAATTTGGATAAAAGACTTTTAATTATTGCTATAAAAAGTAATATGGAAGGTTATGCGATTAAGTGGCATGAAGGTACAATAAAACCGGATATAAGTTGGTGTATGTTTGTCAGAATAATGAAGCGAGATTTCAAGTCGCATGTAAGTCAAGCTGAAATACATCAGAAGTTACGGAAACAAATTCGGAGACGAGATCAAAACATGATGGAGTACTATTATGAGATGCTGTCAATCGCGAAGGATCGTGTAGATCAGGAATCAATATTACGGTCTATTATTTATGGAATTAATGATAACAAATTAAGTTCATCATTAAAAACTCAACGAATAAAAAGTCTTTGTGAATTGAAAGAACACATTGAATGGTACAGTGAGATGAAAGGCGAAGAAGAAAATAAAACTGAAGGTTATTCAAGGTTGGATTATCATAATCGAAAGAAAAATTATCATGAACAAGTTGATTGTTGGAATAGTCATGGAGCTGTCAACAAAATACAGCGACTGTCAATAAATTTACATCAAATGTTAACAATAATTCAGCTCAATGGGAAAGCAGAAGGAACCAATGTTACAATTGCTTCGAAACAGGGCATATTGCAACAAATTGTCCAAAACCATCAAAGAAGCCGAAATGTGAAAAATGTAGTAAAATTGGACATACGAAGGAAAACTGTAGTAGTAAAAATCAACGCGTATACAATTTGGAAGAAAGTAGCGTGCAGACGGAAGGTCGACAAATTATAGTCAATAAACATGCAAGAACAAATGCAGAAGTGCTAGTGGATGGGAAGTACATCCTGGAGGACGTTTTGAATGATCCTGGGAGTTTCGTGAGTCTTTTAAAAGTTTCATTATTAAATAATTTAAATAAGAGAATATATTCATAAATTTGAACAATCCGATTTAGATATTAAAGGGCTGAATGATAGTGATTTAATTAAGTTATTTTTGTTTAACACGGATATTGTAATGGATAAAATCATTTATAAAGGAAGTTTAATTGTTGTTCCAAATACAACAATGAAACCAAATGTGTTATTAGGACGCGATTTTTTAGAATATAACAATATTACAAAAATTCAAATCAAATGGGATTCCAAAGTAACCGGGTTGGTAACGGACGCGACAGATAAAGCGGTAGTAGGTGAAACCGAAAGAAATATGATCGAAAGCGATAAAGTAGATTTTGATATGATACAGGTAGTTGAAACTGAAAGTGATTTAAGTGAATTTAATGTAGAAATTATGAGAGAATTACCGGAATTTGATGAAGTTTTGTTAGTAGAGGAAAACAGAATTTTGGATATCGGAGATGATATTCAAACAAAGTCATATACAAGCGAGATCGAACGAATGTTTGAAAATTATTATTTATATCGCGAAAGACCGAAGGAACCTCTTGTAAAACACGAAGTAGAAATAATTTTGAAAGAAGGTAAAGGATTTAATGTTACACCTAAACGACTTAGTGTTTTTGAACGTGACGAATTAAATAAAATAATTGACGATTTATTAGATAAAGGAATAATAAGGGAAAGTAGTTCAAATTATTCAAGCCGTGTCGTGTTAACAAAAAAGAAGGACCAATCGTACAGAATGTTTATAAATTACATACCCCTGAATAAAATAGTAGAAAGAAATCATTTTCCAATGCCAGTTATAGAAGATAAAATCCAAAAACTTCATGGGAAACGGTATTTTTCAACTCTCAATTCGAAGAATGGATTTTACCATGTGGATATTAAGGAAGATTCTAGGAAATATACGAGTTTCGTAACAGAGTCAGCACAGTACGAGCTTAATAAACTTCCGTTTGGGTATGCTAACTCTCCCGCGGAATTTGCTCGTTATATTTATAAAATTTTGAGAGATATGATCAAAGAAGACGAACTAGTAGTTTTCTTCGATGATTTATTAGTAGCTACGTATGATATAGAAACACATTTAGTAATTTTACAAAAATTGTTTTGTATTCTTGCGGATAATCATGTACAACGTCAGTTCAGGAAATGTTTATTTCTTAAAACACGTATAGAATATTTAGGGTACAATATTTCATACAATGAAGTAAGTCCAAGTACTAAGCATATTGAAAGTATCAGTAGTTACCCGATGCCGACAGACACAAAAATTTTACATCGTTTCGTAGGTTTAGTGTCTTATTTTAGAAAGTTTGTCAATAATTTTGGTGTTATAGCTACACATCTATATAATTTATTAAAGAAGGATGTCGAATTTAAATTCGAGAATTAACATTTCGATTCGTTTACGACATTGAAGGAAACGTCAATTTCGAAACCTATTTTAGGAATTTATTCTCCCAATAACGTTACGCAATTACATACAGATGCGTCATCTATAGGGTTTGGAAGCATTTTAATGCAACAACAGGAGGATGGAAAATTTCACCCAATTATGTATTTTAGTCGTAAGACTAGTGTTGTAGAATCAAAACTACATAGTTTTGAGTTGGAAATTTTAGCAATAGCTTATAGTTTGAAGAGATTTAGAACATTTTTATTTGGATTACATTTTACAATAATTACGGATTGTAATTCCTTAAAGCAAACCATTGAAAAACGAGATATAAATTCAAAAATTGAAAGATGGGCATTGTTCTCGGAACAATTTGATTTTAGTATCGAACATAGGCAATCTGAAAGAATGAGGCATGTAGATGCATTAAGTAGGACCATTTTAGTAATAGACTTTCAACAAGTAAACATCATTTTAATGAAAGAATATATGTTCTACAGCAATTGGACGAATATATAACGAAAATGAAAGATCAAATACTATCCGGACGTTCGAAGGATTATGAAGTACGTGACGGAATAGTATATCGGAAAGAAAAGAATAGGTTACAGTTGTTAGTACCAGGTGAAATGGTAGAACCGTTGTTGTATAAATTTCACAATGATCTAGGACATTTCGGTATCGACAAAGTATGTGAGCCAATCAGAAAGAATTTTTATTTTCCTAATATGCGAGAGAAAGTGCAAACACATATTAATAATTGTGTCACTTGCGTAATGTTTAATCCAAAATTTACAGCAGCCGAAAGACTGTTAAATAATATTGAGAAAGATCCTATACCATTTGAAACTGTACACGTAGACCATCTAAGACCGTTAGATTTAACAAAAAATAAAAATGTCCATATATTCGCAATAGTAGATTCGTTTACTAAATTTATTAACTTATTTGCTACGAGAACGACAAACACTAAAGAAGTAGTGAAACATCTGAATTCTTATTTTACGGCATATAGCATTCCTTATCGTATAATATCAGACCGTGGTTCTTGTTTTAGATCGAATGAATTCAAAAAATTCGTAGATATGAATGACATTAAGCTAACCTTAATAGCTACAGCCAGTCCGCAGTCCAATGGACAAATAGAACGATATAATCGGACAATAGTTCCATTAGTTAGTAAATTGTCTTATGAAAAATCGAAAGAATGGGATCAGGTGTTGGTTGAGCTAGATTATTGCTTAAATAATACCTATAATAGTGCAGTGAAGGATATACCGTCAAAACTTTTATTTGGAATAGAGCAAAGGATTAGGCCGGAGCCATATTTGATTAATTACATGAATGAACGTAATAAAACTGAACGTGACTTAGAAAATTCAAGGGCCTTAGCGAAGGGAAATGTCGAAAAACAACAAGATTATAATAAAAGATATTATGACAAAAGGTTAAGAAGGCGGGTAGATTATGAGGAAGGAGAATTAGTTGTGATAAGGGAGGTTAAGACCCCATGGCGTTAATTGTAAATTAAAAGAAAAGTTTAAGGGACCGTATAAAATTACAAAAGTTTTAGATCGTGATAGGTTTGTGATAGGTGATGTGGATAACTATCAAGTATCAGGTCGAAAGTTCGAAGGCATATTCGATGCAAATAATATTCGAAAGTATCCAATCCAGGGTTCAAAGAAAGTAAAGATAGGGAAGAAAAGGAGGAATTTTTTGAAAAGGACGATGAAGGGAGCGATGAATTTGACTCATTGGATTAAGGATTTGATTTTGAAGGATTTTAAATAAAAGCTGATTTTTTCGTTTATCATTTTATTTATGAATGGTTTTGTCCACATAAAGTTGTTAAATTACTGAAGAAGGATATTAATTTCATTATATTTGAATGTTCATTAAAATTTTATATTGTATAATATTAATTAAATTATCTATGGAGGCCATAGAATTACAGGATGGCCGAACTGTAAGCTTTTTATTGAATTATATAATTTTGCTATTGTTTGTAAGATGGCGTTAGTGTTGTAAGCGCCTAAAGAATAAGTTGCTATAAATAAGTGACAGGAGAAAGAATATGGAGGGAAATACATACTTAAAACAGACGCGCTCAATGTTAGACATGAAAAGTGTTTCATTATTTAAAACTAATAAAAATAAATATAGTGTTCATCTAAACAAGTGTTTCAACAACCTATCCCAAGTTTAAAATATCAAAAAAAAAGTCAAAAAATTAATACATTTTGAATTTTTGTAATTGTAATTTAGTTCAATCCTTTCCGCAGACCGCATCATTTAAGTTAAATTTTATTAAAGTCAAATGAGTAGTATTGAATTATTGTAAACCTCTAAATAGCGTGCACCATAACATTAACGGAAGTTTTTCAAAAAATACCTGTTGACATTGTTATTCCTTGAAGAAAGTATTGCTCCAAGAGAAAAGGCAGCATAATGATTTGGTGGAAAAAGAAACTTATACTTCTATATGAATAAATTGTTTATTCTCAAGTAATCGATTTTATCATCGATAAAACTCTCTCTAATTAGTTCACCTCCTCAATTGCTTCTACGTATACAAGTTTCCTGAATATTAATACATTTGAAAATAAAACTTAAGAACGAGAATTTGAAGTTCGAAGGAGTTTATGTTCCAACCAGCCGCAGAAGGTTGTGTCTTAATGCACAAAAAACAAACACGGAAAAAATTATGCATATTATTGCGATTGAAAATAGAAATGCCCGATTCTTAAGGCAACTATGGAGTGGCTGGTTAGTAAACTGAACTGGCTGGTTTATTGGGATTATTGATAATTATCAATATATTTACCAGTACCATCATGTAACATGCGCTTTATGTCATCTTTCCAGAACTACTGATATCCTGGGGATCAAAAGTATTTTGACAGACATGTTTGTGCAACTTATTACTTTATTTATCATCTCTATGATTCAGTCATGCCTAGTGAATGTAGCAACGTCAACAATACTACATCTTCGGCACATTGCTTTAGTTTCGAATCACTTAAAAAAGAAAAATTAATTAAATAAAGTTTATCATTTATCATCAGGGCTAGTCGACATCTCTGGAATGAAATAGAGCAGATGCTTCGAGACTGGCACTTTTTGAGTAGATTGAGGAAATTTTACCAACTGTTTTATTATTTCCGTAATTCATATCTGAAAAATGGATCAACTTTAGTAATCTAGAATGACGGTTTTTTGAATACATAAATATGAATTACGGAATTCTAATAACTTCGGTCTGAAAGACCTAAGTATTACATTCATGAGCCAAAAGTGAAATTTTTACCCCCACTTTTTTTGGCATTTCTCGACGTTTTAGGACCTACTGGTTCTAAAAAAGCAAAAACAAAAATGTATGTCTGTCTGTCGGCCGGCCGTTCGTCATTACCTACGCTGCTGGGAAAACCGCTGGAGAAATTTCAATAATTTTTTTTTTCTAAAAATAGGCATACTCTAGGAACAGGTCCGAAAGGACGCTGTGTTCGATAACTCTACCGGAAGTGTGTCAAAAAATCATTAAGTGTGTCAAAAATAGCAAATTTTCATATTTTTGGCTTAAAAAACATTCATTTTAAGTGATTACGAGTAGGAACATTGAATTTGGAGGAATCTTGATGGTAGGGATTGGTATGTGAGATCAAAAGCTAGATTATTGCCTTATAAGTTTGTCAAAAAAATGTTGTCAAGTGTGTCAAAAGAAAGATTTTTATTTATTTTTTACCCAATTTTTTTAGAAAAAAATAAAATTAATTGTTTGTATGACATGAACATTTATTATTATTATAGAGAGTTATGGCATTATAAGTTTGTCAAAAAATAATGTCAAGTGTGTCAAAAAATGATTTCATTTATTTTTTTGGCCAATTTTTTGGAAAAAAAATGTAGCCTTTTTTATGACGAAATGTAATTGAAAATGAAGTTGGACATGGAAATTTTTGAATTTGTTATAGTTTTTGAAATATTTTTGGAATTTTGAAAAAAGTTTGTATATATCATTTTGTGATAATTTTTGCAATATTTTTAGAATTTTGGAAAAAGTTTTAATTTTTGATTTTGTTAGAATTTTTTGAATATTTCTAGAATTTTGAAAAATTTTTAATTTTTGATTTTATTATAATTTTTGGAATTTTGAAAAAATTTTCAATTTTTGATTTTGTTATAATTTTTGCAATATTTTTAGAATTTTGGAAAAAGTTTGAATTTTTAAGAATTTTTGGAATATTATTGGGATTTAGATAAAATTTAAATATTTGATTTCATTATAATTTTTTGAATATTTATGGAATCTTGAAAAAAGATTGATTTTATTTAATTTAACAATATTTTTAGAATTTTGATTATAGTTTTCCGGCTACGTGTTGATGTTTCGTGTTAGTTTTGTAATAAATTTCTAAACAGAGATAAAACATACTTGTACTTTAACAAAGAGTTATGTTTGATATACATCACTGCCCAAAACTAAAAACCATGTCCTCATAAAAGTTTTTTGGCGAAAACTATATCAAAATCCTTAACCCAGACCGAAGTCTTGATATCTCAGAGCTGTGAGATTTCAACCCCTCCATATTTTCAACTTATTTTCACACTAGAAAATTGTAACAGAAATTAGAAACTTAAATAAATTCTAAGTGACGATTTAAATCTCACAATATATTTGCAATAAATGCAAAAGGCATTATTTTTAATATTTGATATAACTAATTTAAGTAATTGAAAATGGGATTAGAATCAGAATATATTTGGATTTTAACGATAGAACATCGTTGTTAAATTAAATGTTGTGATTATATTGTTTTATAATTAATTAAACTAAAGTGTTCATACAAGATAAAAATTCAAGTGTTTTTATTTTTATTGTGAGAACCTCGAACCTTTTAACTCGCGCAACATTTATGTACGAAGTAGTATTTGAGGAATATTTTAGCCTTGCAGGATGCAACAGCTAACCATTTTAATGATATCACATGAGTTTTCACGTTCTCCTTTTAATCCTATTTCGTTTTTTTTTCGGTTTGGTTTAATCTGTTTGCTTCAATAGCGATTTTAGAGTTTGAATTGTCGATTTGGCAGCCGGAACTTAGAGTTAAATTCAAGTTTTTGGGCTGTTAATTTGTCAGTTTAGATTTTGTTTTTCTTTTGAATGCAATTATGGTTTTTCTTTCCTATCTACTCAAGTAAAATTTTATTATTTATCTATTTCATTATTTCATAATTTTAATTGTCGATTTTAACAGTGAACCTAGACTTAGATTCAGGTTGTCCAGCTGTTGAAGTAGTCAATTTCAATTTCAATTTGAGTTTATTCAATTTCAATTTGAGTTTGTTTGTTTTCGCATTACTGTGGTTTTCGTATGTATGTTTTTCATTGATATTTCTCTATGAATTAAAATAACAAAATTATCTTTCAGCTATGCGAACATAAGAGGATTGAATATAAACCTTAATTCAGTCCATCTTTTTCTTGAAACTATGAAACCTGATATTTTGTTTTTAACGGAAACGATTATCAGTGCGCGTGCTGTGACCTTAGATAAAAACAGATACCTTTGTCCCAATTATGAACTTGAATCCTCATTCTACATTAAGCATGGAGTTTGTGCTTATATTAGGGATACTATACCATATGTGAGATTAAATAAATTTGAATTAAATGCAAAATTTCACAATATGGTGTCACTAAAAATTAGTTGCCCAAGTCAAACGCTGTTTGTCTTTGGACTTTACCGTTCACCTAATTCACCTGAGAACTCTAATTTATTTCATGACTTATCTGAGAAGATAGATAGGTTGGTTGAGTATCCTAATGCAAAGTTTATAGTTCTTGGAGATTTTAATGTCCACAATAAAGAATGGCTTACACACAGCTCTAAAACTGACGAGGTTGGTAGACAGGCTGAGTTGTTTGCTCTTTATCACAATTTTACTCAAATAATAGACCTGCCAACCAGAGTTCCTGACATTCCTGGTCAAAGTAGTAATTTACTTGATTTATTTTTGACAAACGATCCATATCTGGTTCAATTTAAAATATCAGAACCATTGGGTGGTTCAGATCATAATTTGATCTCCACACAACTAAATATACAAATTCCAAAACAATTTAAAGCGAATCCTCGCAATGTTTGGGATTACAAAGCTGCGGATTGGCAAGGACTAAAAAGTTTTTTTAGATGTTTTCCTTGGAAACGCTATTGCCTTACCGGCCAAGACCCAGACATAGCTGCATCAAATTTTTCTGAAACTGTAATTGATGGTATGCACAGATTTATTCCTAATAAATTGATCATTCCGAAAACTGATCTATGGTTTTCTAGTAATTGCAAAAAAGCTATAAAAGTTAAAAAAAAGGCTTTTCGAAAGTTTAATCAAAACAAAACCGATGAAAACCTTAGACAGTACCGTAAAGAGAGAAATTTATGTCGTAAGTTAATAGATGAAGAGAAACATCTATTTAATAGGAAAAAAGCATCTAAATTCGCAGAACATCCGACTGGTTCACGCAATTTCTATAAAGCCGCAAATGCTGTCCAAAGCAACTTTTGTAAATCTTCCCTACCGCCTCTTGTTAATAGAGATGTCCCTATCATTGATCCAAGAGAGAAAGCTAATTTGCTTGGGCATTATTTCTCTTTAAATTCTACTTTAAAAGAACCTAATTTCCAACCTAAACCTATTTCTAAAGTTTCTTATAAAATGAGGCGGATAATTTTTCGGAAAAACATTGTTCGAAAAATGCTTTTAAAAATCAATACTAACAAGGCAACAGGCCCTGATTTTATTCCTCCGATTATACTTAAAACATTTGCTAGGGAGCTAGCACCAATCCTCACAAAAATCTTCTATTTGTCATATAAGAAAGGAATTTTTCCTGAAATTTGGAAAATGGCTAGTGTACAGCCAGTTTCAAAAAAGGGCAGTAAGACTGATCCTACGAATTACAGACCCATTTCAATTTTATCGGTAGTTGCTAAAATTTTTGAGAAATATGTCAATTTTAATTTAATGAGCTTCTTACAGTCTTCCAAATTAATTAATGAGAGACAATATGGATTTCGAAAAGGAAGAGCGACGGGAGATTTGCTGTCTTTTGTCACTCATATCTGGAATAAGTCGCTTGAAAACTTTGGAGAAACATTCGGTGTTGCTCTTGATATTTCCAAGGCATTTGACAAAGTTTGGCATAACAACCTTATATGCAAATTGAGATCCTATGGTTTAGACGAGCAGCTTATATCTTGGACACAGAGCTTTATATCTGATCGAAAATTTCGGGTCAATGTTGACGGTGTATCATCGAATACTTTTTCAACTAATGCAGGAGTTCCTCAGGGTTCCGCTTTGTCACCAACTCTTTTTCTTATCTATATTAATGATTTGTTGGACTCAACGGTTCATCCTATACATAGTTTTGCTGATGATAGCACGCTTCATGCGTCTCATGAAGCACCTAAACTATATACACCCTTAGCGCTTAGTGAGTGTAGGTCAAAATTGATAGATTCCCTTAACACTGATCTTAAAACAATTATGGATTGGGGTATTGCTAACAGTGTTGAATTCAATACAAGCAAAACACAGGTTTGTCATTTTTCTAGGTTAACGACACCCAATCCTTTTCCATTAACGTTTGGCCCCAAAAATCTTTTAGAGAATGAGTCTGTCAGACTTCTAGGAGTTGAGATTGAAAATAATATGAAGTGGAATTCTCATATTTTTAATCTGGCTAGGAATGCTGTTCAAAAGTTAGGATTTTTGGGTCGATGTCGTAAGTTTTTCGATAGCGAACAACTTCTTTTAGTTTATAAATCTTTTATACGTCCCTGCATGGAATACTGTTCTCACATATGGGGTGGAGCTTACTTGAGTAGTCTCAACTGCCTTGATTCTGTACAGCGTAGAGCTATTAAACTCATTGGTAACCCAAGTCTTACTAACGGTCTTGATTCCTTGCAGCACAGAAGAAATGTTGCTGATTTGACTATATTTTATAAATATATTATGGATGAACGAGCTTCTGAAGAGATCAAATCGATTTTACCTAAATCATCAAACCTTTCGCGTCACACCAGAGCAAACGTAGCAGCGCATCCCTTTACCGTTCAAATAATTAGGTGTAGAACTGTAGCCTTCCAACGTGACTTTTTCAACAGAGTATCTCATCTTTGGAATGCCTTACCTTCCTGGGTTTTCCCTGATGAATTTAATCCTCAAGGCTTTAAAGTTAACGTTCATAAATTTCTCAGAGAATCTTAATTTGCATTCCATTCTTATCCCTAGTTGGCATGGTATCTTCGGATATTCAGAGACGTTAATTTATAATTTATTATAATTAACACTAAACATGCCTAACTTTGAATAAAAAAAAAAAAAAAAATCACAGTATTTTATGATATCACAGTATTTTTGATTTTGTTCATCTTTGTTATGATTAATATAGTATACTGCCTTCTATAAAGCGTCTATGGATGACGCTTCAGATTTTTGGATAAGTGATTTATGGACAGCCTACAATCAGCATTTGTTCCACAGGACTGGTTTTGGAAGAAGACAACATTCAAGATATAATTAATGCAAGCTTTGATTTAAATTATATAATTTTTATATTGTAAGTTTGTTTCGCCGGGAGTATATTTATTAATTTTTTCTTTTGTATTTCCTCAATTAAAACCCCGTTTTCAATATATATTAATACTTGTTATTTAATTGATCAATATATTTCAGGCTAGGCCCATCTTCAGGATCATTATAAAAATAACAGTTATATCAAAATTGAAATAAAATAATTAAATGACATTTATATAAAACAAAGTTTGATATATAAACTATGAGTAAGATAACTATGTTAAAATTAACTTAAAAAATGGTTGTCAAGTGGAATTTTTTGAAAATTAACGTTACTTTAAAATTTTAAGAAAATCGAATTAAATTATAATAGTTATTCGAAAAATCTTTTTTGTCACTTTTAAAGTTGCAAGTTTTTTCTTCATTGTTTATAATTTGGCATACCTCATGTATTTGTAATTTAGTTTTATTGTTTTCTTTAACCAAAATTTGAACATCATCGAATTTAAATTGATGTTTATTTTCAATACAATGTTTAGCAAGTGCAGAACAATTATTGTTAACAATAGTCTTTTTAGAATCATAATGATGTTGATCCATACGAACACCTAATTTCTGTATTGTTTCCCCAATATAAGTTGTTTCACAATTATCGCAATCAACTTTATAAACAACACCACTCTGTTGTTCTTTAGAAAGTTTTGCTTTTGAGTTGGTAAAATTATAACTATTTTTATTTTTAGGTTTCATAGCCATTTTAATATTAGGAACGTATTGTAAGCAAGACCGAGAAAGTGTTTCACTTAGACCAGGAACATAAGTTAAAGATGCATATTTATTTGAATTTTGAGTATTTGGTACCATATTATCATCTGTTTGATCAAGTGATAAGTAATTATAACTGTTACCTAATTGGTTTAAATTAGTATTTCTAACTTGACTAATCATTTTATCAATTAAACTAATAGGATAGTTATTAATACGAAGTATTTTATATATTCTTTTTAAATTATCATTCCAAAAACTTTTATGACTATGTCGAAATATTTTTCGAATAAAAGATTTAGCAACATTTAACTTCATATAATGTGGATGTGTAGAATAATAGTTCAATAATCGATTAGAGGAAATCTCTTTATGGTACCAATTAGTAATAACCTTTCCATTATTTAAATGATGAATACTTAAATCCAAATAATTTAATATATTATTTTGTTCAACTTCATATGTGAATCTGATTTTAGGATCATATGAATGAAGTGCATCAAGAACCATTTGTATTTTATTTTCTGGAATAGATGTAATATGGTCATCAACGTATGAATACCAAAAAAGCGGAGTGAAATCAATTTTAAGTAATGCTTGATTAACAACATCATCAAGGACATATTTCGACATAGTCATAAAAGTTTTTGGAATGATAATTTAAAAAGAATATATAAAATACTTCGTATTAATAACTATCCTATTAGTTTAATTGATAAAATGATTAGTCAAGCTAGAAATACTAATTTAAACCAATTAGGTAACAGTTATAATTACTTATCACTTGATCAAACAGATGATAATATGGTACCAAATACTCAAAATTCAAATAAATATGCATCTTTAACTTATGTTCCTGGTCTAAGTGAAACACTTTCTCGGCCTTGCTTACAATACGTTCCTAATATTAAAATGGCTATGAAACCTAAAAATAAAAATAGTTATAATTTTACCAACTCAAAAGCAAAACTTTCTAAAGAACAACAGAGTGGTGTTGTTTATAAAGTTGATTGTGATAATTGTGAAACAACTTATATTGGGGAAACAATACAGAAATTAGGTGTTCGTATGGATCAACATCATTATGATTCTAAAAAGACTATTGTTAACAATAATTGTTCTGCACTTGCTAAACATTGTATTGAAAATAAACATCAATTTAAATTCGATGATGTTCAAATTTTGGTTAAAGAAAACAATAAAACTAAATTACAAATACATGAGGTATGCCAAATTATAAACAATGAAGAAAAAACTTGCAACTTTAAAAGTGACAAAAAAGATTTTTCGAATAACTATTATAATTTAATTCGATTTTCTTAAAATTTTAAAGTAACGTTAATTTTCAAAAAATTCCACTTGACAACCATTTTTTAAGTTAATTTTAACATAGTTGGGCTATTATTTTGAAAACGTACATTTTTTTGTTGATTTTTAAATTTTTGATTTTTAAAAAATCTGAAATTTTGATATATTGTTGGCATTGACAAAAGGAAAAAAGTAATTTCTGCTTTTATTTTTTGAGTACTCTGAATCGGAGTTATGCGCGGTTGAATTTTGAGGCTTTTTCACGTAGTTTTTGGTAATGGTGGCAATATTTTGTGAATAGGTGCCACAAATTTCATCCGACTTACGTATATTTTTGCAAGTAAAAAGGAAAATAATTGAATAATTGAAATAAGTAAGTTTAAAATTAATAACTTTTCTCTTTTCCGCTAGGCGGCGCGTAAAACCTTGATTTACTTCAAAGCTCATATCTCAAAAAGTAGGCTTTTTTTTTTTTTGTTTTTCACAAATTTTAAAGTAAACATATGCAGCTATGAAATTGAGAAATAAAAAGTCAGCAATTCAATATGGATTTTTTCTTACGATTTTTTAAAGTTTGGTATATGAAAAATTCACATGTGTATTTTTATTAAGTTAATAATCCTGTACTAAATGTGGATCTAATAAATTAAACATTTCATATTTTAACACCTGCAATAAATTTGAACCATTTTTTGTGCGGTTAAATGGTTAAAAACTTATTAAAAATGAATTTAAGCTAAGTGGTAAAATAAAGGAAATTAAATTATTAAAAGGGTGTGTAAAATGTTTATTCATTTTAAAAAATGTCTATTCAGCCCCTTTTTACTAATTAAAATCTCATTAGAGGCTCATAATTTTAACATTTAAAATTTCTAATGACGCCCACAAACGGTTTTTGACCAAATCATACTTGCATCCAATCAAAATATATTAAATTGTACCTACCTAATTTTACCTGATTCTACCTATGTCAAAACTATTTCAAGGGTATATATATATATATATTGATTGAATTGCCTTATAATCAATTATATTCCAAAATATTTAGAAGACATAACGTTTAGAAAAGATAATAATAGAAATGCCTTTCAAATTGTGCTGTAACTTGTACGGTCTCAAAAATCATCAGCGGACATCAAAAAATGTGAAACTGGTCACACCAGCTGTTATTCAAAAAGCTGCAACCCTAAATTTTACTTTGCGTGATGACCAGTTTATATGTGAAACATGTCGCACTTATATCTATAAAAATAATGTAAATTTAATTATTTTATTAAAATGAATAAAAATTCATATGCAACTAATATTTTCTATACAGCAGCTTTCATGTTCAGAAACTATCGATAGTGAAATTATTTCTATAAATCAGGATGTTGAAAATGTTCCAACGAACGAAAATATTCAAATACCTCCAGCATCTTTAGATCCATCACCAGTTTCGGTTGATACTATATCTCCACCAGTTCCTGAACTACTTAATGACATTTTAGAAGATATTAACAATGTTCTTGGAAGTTTAGCCGAATCTCCTATCAAACAAAATCATATTACAACAGGAAGTTATAAAAAAATTGCAAGTGTCACATCGGCAATAAGTCAAAGAATATTTCAAGTAGATTCAGTTAAAGTGTTATCACCAAACGAAGAATGTGAATATACATCATGGCTTATGAACCTTAAAAAAGAGTTTAAAGATGCCAGCTGTAAATCAAAACAAGTGTTTTTGTTGACAACTCTACCACGTAAATTTTGGTCAAATCAACGTATCCAGGATGAATTTAATGCATCAAGACGACTGGTAGAATTCGCCATGGATCTGTTGGAAACAGTAGGTCCTTACAGTTGGCCTCAAAGCAAACAAGTGCACAGTTTATCACAAAATATAGTAAAACAAATTCAAACATACTTCTTATCAGAGGAAATTAGTAGAACAATGCCTGGCCTTAAAGATGTTGTTACTATTACAGAAGGATCGACAAAAATTAAGAAATCAAACCGGTTGGTGTTATGGACCCTCACCGACATCTACGAAATGTTCTTGGAAGAAAACAAAGAACTCAAGGATTCCACTGTTTTTTACCGGATAACACTACACCCGATAAAATAATTGCCAAAATGTTTTCTTTTTCTGATGATCATAAATATTTCAATTTAAAGGCAAAAAAAAATATATAAATTAATTTTTTAATGTATTTATTTATAATATTGATTAAATTATAATGTTTATAGGAAAAATATTTTTTTAATGTTTTTTTCTAATGTTAGTGTTGGTGATGTTGAAATTATAACAAAATCTTCGATCATTGGGATCTCCAATTCTTATTCTGAATAAAAACCTGTTTCTCAATCAGAAATACACAAAAAATGGTTCAAATTTATTGCAGGTGTTAAAATATAAAATGTTTAATTTATTAGATCCACATTTAGTACAGGATTATTAACTTAATAAAAAAACACATGTGAACTTTTCATACACCAAACTTTAAAAAATCGTAAGAAAAAATCCATATTGAATTGCTGACTTTTTATTTCTCAATTTTATAGCTGCATATGTTTACTTTAAAATTTGTGAAAAACAAAAAAAAAAAAAGCCTACTTTTTGAGATATGAGCTTTGAAGTAAATCAAGGTTTTACGCGCCGCCTAGCGGAAACGAGAAAAGTTCTTAATTTTAAACTTACTTATTTCAATTATTCAATTATTTTCCTTTTTACTTGCAAAAATATACGTAATTCGGATGAAATTTGTGGCACCTATTCACAAAACATTGCCACCATTACCAAAAACTACGTGAAAAAGCCTCAAAATTCAACCGCGCATAACTCCGATTCAGAGTACACAAAAAATAAAAGCAGAAATTACTTTTTTCCTTTCGTCAATACCAACAAAATATCAAAATTTCAGATTTTTAAAAAATAGTTGTTTTTTTTTCGATGTACGTTTTCAAAATAATAGCCCAGTTATCTTACTCATAGTTTATATATCAAACTTTGTTTTATATAAATGTCATTTAATTATTTTATTTCAATATTGATATAACTGTTATTTTTATAATGATCCTGAAGATGGGCCTAGCCTGAAATATATTGATCAATTAAATAACAAGTATTAATATATATTGAGGACGGGGTTTTAATTGAGGAAATACAAAAGAAAAAATTATATAATTTTTGTATTTCAGTTCTGTTTTTGTATTAAATTATTTAGTTTTTGTTATATTCATTATATAATTTATTTTTTTTTATTCTCTGATTCATAAATAAGAGATTTGCAAGTCTAATTTGTTTAAAGTAGATTCAGTTCTCCGGTTTAATATAACAGTTTGGATTTACAAAGTCAGAATTTTTCTACAATATTCAGAAATAGTCAATTGAACGAATTTTAAAATATTATAACTACTTTCGTATATCAATTTAAAATTTTTGTCAAGTTTAGAATTGTAAACCACTAGAACTGAATGTTATCAATTGAAATGAATAAAAAATTGTTTTGAAAACCGAAAGATCCGTAACAATATTTTATCTCAATTCCAGCTCAAGAATCAAACCGGCTTACTTCTGATCAGCTTATCAAGGGTAATTAGTGGTTAGCCATTGACTGTGAACAGAAAGACACCGATTTGATCCCTGAGCGGGAATTAAGTTAAGACTTCGCTTTAATGAATAAATTGAATAAATTTAAGGTCATTCTCCATTAGTATTTTTTTCTCGTCTTTTTTATTTTGTGCAATAGAAGGTATAAAAATATTATAAGTGCGAAAGACAAAAAAATTAAGACTTATTATTTATTCCATGACTTTTTATTGGAAAAAGGTGTTATACTATATAAAAAAGTGTTTAACTATAACAGCAGGACTTTTTTATGGAAAAAGACGACTTTTACACAGAATAAATATATTTAAAATTACCATGCAGTGTATTTTGGAAACGACATATTATAACTATCAAACTTCCAATTTCATGGTTCCAATTCAAATTTATTCTAAACTGACAGTTGGAAATTGTTTTGTTTTAGCATTTTCGATTGAGAACCAGTTCATAACTTGTTCTTTTTTTCAATACAAAAAAATTATTTCCCCTTCAAATCATGTTCGATTGAAGCAAAATAAAAGAACTAGTTGTGCATTTTTTCCCCTTTTAAAGAACTAGTTTTACTTTCAGTTATTTTTGAGTTTTACTCATACTATGACAAAAAGAATACACAACAAACGTTAAATCAAAATGTTATAATAATAACACAGCATCATATTAGTAATTAAATTTTATTATTTAACAATATATATCATCAATTTAATTTTTTTCATACAATTGTTGTTTTTTTATTGCTTTTTAAAAATACCAAAATAAAAAAATTAATAAAATAACCTATTACTCATGTTTTTCATTTAGTGTTAAAAACTATAATTCTAGTTTTTATACGGTCTGTTCGGAGATGAGAGAGGATAGTTCAATATAACATATTGAGTTGCTAATATTATATGATTATATTTTGCTTTATTTTCGTTATTTAAAAATAAGACATGTAAAATCACAAAAAAAACAAATGGAACACTCTCCTCGAAGACGGACGGTTTATGTTGGTTATCACAATAAACACGAAATTAAAACTATATGCCAAATAAGTATAAAATAACAACAAACTAATAGAAACAATGGCAATGATGAAATAATTATGTCCAATTCTTTTCACCCAAATCCATAAAAAAGTCAGACAAGTGCGAATAAAATTCGCTCGTCAAGGGTTCCGTGAATGTAAAGAAAACAATATCAAAATAATTAACATAAAGTTGTGTTGTAAAGTTTTTATATTGTCAGACCATAGACACATAAAAAATAAATGGTTCATCGTAAATATCAATATAGTAAATGTCAATCTCATCTAAATTGATCGAAATTATATAAAAAATATTGCTTTAGGTTACATGTTATCCATAGCGGTTTATGGTAGCTAAGGAACGACTCGATTCTGTTAATCAACGACGAAATTTAGGGTTTGAGTGGTGTTAACACTAAAAATAGGACTCTTTTGAGAATAGTTCAAAAACTGTGCATCGCAAGATTCATCGTGCATCGCAATAAATTGTAATGTTTCTTAATTTTGGTGTTCTTTCAAATGACACCCCACTCATGCAAGCCAAAAAACCTTATTTTTCACCCTTCTCCACTCCCATTTTCTAAACACATAGAAATAAAACCACTTGAGGGTTCGCTTTATTCCGCTATCATTAAGGGTTTATCAAATTTCCTATCTCTACGAATTTTTAAAATTTTTCTGTCAATCAACGACGAAACGTAGAGGTGGGGGGGGGGGGGGGGGCAACTTTTTGTTGCACTTTTTTGAGAATAATTCAAAAACGGTGCATCGCAAATTCTAAAAAAATTTTAATGTTTCTTAACTTTGGAGTTCTTTCAAATGACATGCGAGCCAAGAAACATTTTTTTCACCCTTCCCCACTGCCATCCCCTAAATACATATAAACAAAATCACTTGAGGCTGCGTTGTATTTTTCGTTGAGGGTTTATCAAATTTCAACGAAGAAACGTATAGGGGGGGGGACCAACTTTTTGTTGAACTTTTTTGAGAATAATTCAAAAACGGTGCATCGCAAAATTCTAAACAAAATTGTACTGTTTCTTAATTTTGGTGCTCTTTCAAATGACACACCACTTGACCGGGTTTTAAATGGTGTATTTACCCCTTCTCATATCCTCTCCCTTAGAAAAATATAATTATTAGTATTTGGTACTTTACTTTATTTTTCTTTAAAAACTTACTAATTTTTCTATCATTCAAAATACTTTAGATTCTATTTCTAATTTATCGTCGGCGATGATTATTGCCAGATATCAATTTTATTTTTATTTGGCTGCAAGGGTAATTTTTAATGTTATTGTGACAGTTCTGCAAAAGTATGATTTTCTGATGTTTTTCGCGTTTCTGAAGTTGTAATCGTTTTGTTTTGAGTTGTCAACTGAATTTTCAGTTTATGTTCAAAGTTCGGTTTTATTCATTTATATATTTTCATAATTTGTATTTTGTATTTTATTTTTAAAATTAGTTATTAGTAGAAAAATTATTATAATTTATTTATTAGTAAAAATTAGTTATTTTTAAAATTGAAATTTGTGAAATTCATTTTGACAAAGAACAAACTATTTTAATTTATGCAATTTTATTTTTGACAGCTTTTAACGCTGACGCCTTTGTTGTGGTTACAACAGCGAAATTGTAGACGTTTTTTTTAACGTCCGACGTTATTGTCCGTGTTGTGTTTCTACCTATAGAAAAAAACGAAGACGTTTTTATAATTTACACTGCTTGTCGTTGGCACCTGGCGTAAGTATTCAAATAACATTATGTGTATAGCACTTGTTACTTTACGCAGAATAACTTAAAAGTTAATTGATAAAAAACAATTGATATCAAATTTAAATGAACTGAATATAATTTTAATCGTAAGTTGCAGTTTTTACCGTAATGCCCGATTTATAGTCCGTAACTTTAACTTAACGTTAACTTAACGTAAAGTACAAATGTATGAAAATGTACTAGAGCATTTATAATCGTTACCGCAAACTTAACGTATAGTTAAGTTTGCGTTAACGATTAGTTTGCGTTAGTTAAGTTTGCGTTAAAGTTCATTTCATTCTATCTTAAAGATTTTGTTAAGGAGTTTTAGACGTTTAGTATAAAAACTGAAGAAAACTAATATTTAATTGCAAGTGTCCAAAAAAATAAAGTTTTATTTATTAAAAAATGCAAAGGATATAAAAAAAGCGACTTTAAACCCAAATATATTAGCATGAAATTAATATAAAAACGAAGTAAAAATTTTGTATCAAATGTTTATTTCGAATTTTATTATTTTAAATTACTTCGGTCTGAAAGACCTAAGTATTACAGTCATGAGCTAAAAGAGAAATTCTTGCCCCCACTTTTTTGGCATTTCTCGACGTTTTAGGATCTACTGATCCTAAAAAAACAAATTAAAAAATGTATGTCTGTCGGCCGGCCGTACAGATATCGTCACAACCGACGATATCTAGAAAACGGCTGAGGGGATTTGAAAAATTTGGAATTTTTAAAATAGGTACAATCAATGGTTAGAGTCAAAAGGACGATATATCCGATAACTGTACCGGAAGTGTGTCAAAAAATCGTTAAGTGTGTCAAAACAAGGAAATAAGCATATTTTTTGCTTAAAAAATGTTCATTTTAAGTGATAACGAGTAGGAACAAAGAATGTGGAGAAATCTAAATAGTCGGGATTGGTATGTGAGATCAAAAACTAGATTATTGCATTAAAAGTTTGTCAAAAACATGTTGTCAAGTGTGTCAAAAGAAAGATTTATATTTATTTTTTACCCAGCTTTTTGGAAAAAAATAAAATTAATTATTTGTTTGAAATGAAATTTTATTATTATTATAGAGAATTATGGCATTATAAGTTTGTCAAAAAAATGTTGTCAAGTGTGTCAAAAGAAAGATTTTTATTTATTTTTACCCAATTTTTCGGAAAAAATAAAATTAATTATTTGTTTGACATGAAATTTTATTATTATTACCTATAGAGTGTGTCAAAAAATGATTTCATTTATTTTTTAGCCAAATTTTTGGAAAAAAAGTTTTTTGCTGGATTTATTACGTAAATGTAATTGAAAAGAAATTGGACATAGAAATTTTTGAATTTGTTATAGTTTTTGAATTATTTTTGGAATTTTGAAAAAAAGTTTGTACTTTTGATTTTGTAATAATTTTTGCAATATTTTAAGAATATTGGAAAAAGTTTTAATTTTCGATTTTGTTATAATTTTTGCAATATTTTTAGAATTTTGAAAAAAAATAGAATTTATATGTATTTTTAGAATTTCGAAAAAAGTTTCAATTTTTATTTTGTATGAATTTTTGGAATATTTTTAGAATTTTGGAAAAGTAAAAAAATTTTTGATTTTATTATAATTTTTGGAATTTTGAAAAAAGTTTCAATTTTTGATATTATTATAATTTTTGCAATATTTTTAGAATTGTGGAAAAAGTTAGAATTTATGAATTTTAAGAACTTTTGGAATATTATTAGAATTATAAAAAGTTTAAATATTTGATTTTACTCTAATTTTTGGAATATTGCGTAAATGTAATTGAACATGGAAATTTTTGAATTTGTTATAGTTGTTGAAATATTTTATAAAAAAGTTTGTATTGTTGATTTTGTAATAATTTTTGCAAAATTTTTAGAATTTTGGAAAAAGTTTTAATATTTGATTTTGTTATAAGTTTTGCAATATTTTTAGAATTTGGGAAAAAATAGAATTTTTGAATTTTTTATTTATGTATATATTTTTAGAATTTTGAAAAAAGTTTCAATTATTGATTTTGTAAACATTTTTTGAATATTTTTAGAATTTTGAAAAATTTCAAATTTTTGGTTTTATTATAATTTTTGGAATTTCGAAAAAAGTTTCAATTTTTGATATTGTTATAATTTTTGCAATTTTTTCATATTTACAATATTTTTGGAATTTCGAAAGAAATATGAATTTGTGATTTTGTAATATTTTCTCGATAGGCTAAATATACATCGCTGACCAAAACTAAAAGCAATGTCCTCATAAAAGTTTTTGCCGAAAACTTTATTAAAATCCTTAACCCAGACCAAAGTCTTGATATCTCAGAGCTGTAAGATTTCAGCCCCTCCATATTTTTGATTTTAAAATCAGTTTGTTACTTTTAAAGAATTGATTGATTTATAAAATTGATTACAAAACCAAAATTAATATCAAATCAAACGTCAAAGAATACGTAATTTCTTACCGACTATAAATCAAAATTTTGTAGTGTCTTAAGTTACGGTACAGTTAAAGTTAACGTTACCGACTATAAATCGGGCATAAGTATTGTTGAATATTTTTGTCATATTAAATTAATTATATTTTAAATTTCTTTAACACAAAAAAAAAATGGAAAAAAAGGAAACAAAAACTAGAAACCCAAATTTTTTAAAAATAAAGCATCGTTTGCTTTAATTTTTAAAAACATAACTCTTTTAAACTGTCGGTTGAAACTGCGCATTACATTCAATCTTGATTATTCAATGAATAGTTATTTATATATCTATCTTTTGAGGGCTGGAAGACTAAGATTACGCCTACGGTTTATATTGAAGACCGACGCGAAGCATTGTCTTTTATTGAACCAATGTCGGAATCTTCTTTTCATAGCGTAATCTTCTTTACAGCCTGAGTGTATGTGCAACGTCTTACGCACAACTGAATTGCAAAATAAATCAGTTTTTAAATTTTAGAAACTCGTTAGATATTAAAAAATTTAAAGAAAACCTAAACATGCTATGATTTTCACTATAAATAAATTTTTCACGAAAAATTCTTGTTTTAAAAATTCTTTGGCCATAAATTTATCAACTCCATTTTTTATTATTTTACGCGTAAGCCCTGTTAATACCT
Source organism: Diogma glabrata (assembly GCA_963693315.1). Taxonomy (NCBI): domain Eukaryota; kingdom Metazoa; phylum Arthropoda; class Insecta; order Diptera; family Cylindrotomidae; genus Diogma; species Diogma glabrata. The sequence goes on from CAVNZG010000877.1 coordinate 131,301, forward strand.
CGTGTTAACTATATAAGTAACATTAATGGTTTAAAAATAATTAACACCAAATAATTAATGTTTAAAATAATTCGAAAATAGTTGTAATAAGGATTTCGATGATAATATAAGTGGATTATCTTAAAAAAAAACAAATAATTGTATTAATCCAAATATCTTAATGTTGTTGTAGACAATATTTTTAAAGATTGGTTCACTAAAACTATAAACGAAAATTAATCCTAATTTTCACATTCCTTCTACATATATGTAATTTCACTTTTATTATTATTTAATCTTTAACGAAGTAAATTTACTAAATTAACATTAAACACTTACAGTTAATTTCACATTCTGACACCTCTATTAAAAATAAACATAAAATGAAAAACTTAAAACACTTAATCATTTTCTCTAATTACTCTAATATTAATCACAAGCAAATAAGTAAATAAAAGAATATCACAACTCCTTAAACTGTTTTTTATTATATTAACTTTTTCGTTCTGGATAGAATATGATCACAAAGATTTTAATTTTTTTGTTCATTATAGTTCTTTTAATTGACTAATACTATATTTCATGACGAAAAGCTCATCTTATATATATATTAAAAAAAAATTATACCAACAAGCGGACCGATACCGAAAATATTAACGTTATATACTGTGCGATTGAGTTACTACAACACTCTAAACTCACTTGAAAAATGTGAGGCATTAAAATGTGAATCAAGGGTTTTTCATCGTAGGAAAACAAGTTTCGAGAAAAATCACGTACAGTCACAAACTTGAACTTGAACTTTATGCAAAAGTTGTTTACATCATATGTTTTATACGTGCATACTATAAGGTATAAACAATGAAAAATAAACATAAATTTTCAATTAAATACAAAAAAAAGTCTACAGATTTTTAAAGAAGTTAAACATGTTAACTAGATAAATTATATTTAAGGAGTTATTGAACCAGTTTGATTACCATATTTAAAAAAAGCAATCAATTTAAAACATTCAAGTTTTCTGTTATAATTTTTATTTAAAATCCGGATTTTATGATTCTACGCAATTTTGACTGAAACTATAGAACTTGATAACTCATAATATACACTGATAACAGCTAATAATTTGTTCTTGCTTTTTAAAATAAGATTATAAAATCTTAATCTTGATAAGATTATCAAAGCTTTTTTCTGAAACTTTTGTTATATGTTAAGAAAAATTGTCATTTTACTAGTATGTATAAAAAAGTGGATTTTCTTAGGTAAATAGTCGTATACGTAGGCTTGAAATTACAAATTATATATATATGTATTCGATTTTGATTATATTAAATTTACACAATTTATTTTTTGTAAGATTTTGAGCTTTTGTTAATTTAGCCGGCCGGCCGGCCGTCATTACGAAATCTAAAAAACCGCTGGACGGATTTCAAAAATTTTTATTTCTAGAAATAGGTATACTAAACGGAGAGGTCCGAAACTACGCTGTGTTCGATAACTGTACCGTAGGTGTGTCAAAAAAACATTATGTGTGTCAAAAATAGCAAATTAACATATTTTTGTCTTAAAAAACGTTCATTTTAAGTGATTACGAGTAGGAACATTGAATTTGGAGAAATCTTGATGGTAGGGATTGGTATGTGAGATCAAAAACTAGATTATTGCATTATAAGTTTGTCAAAAAAATGTTGTCAAGTGTGTCAAAAGAAAGATATTTATTTATTTTTTACCCAATTTTTTGGAAAAGAAATAAAATTAATTATTTGTATGACATGAAATTTTATTATTAATATAGAGAACTATGGTATTATGGGTTTGTCAAAAAAGTGTTGTCAGTTGTGTCACAAGAAATTTATTTATTATTTTACCCAATTTTTTAGAAAAAAATAAAATTAATTTTATTTGTATTGAGAATTTTATTGCGTATAAGTTTGTCAAAAAAATATTGTCAAGTGTGTCAAAAGAAATTTATTTATTATTTTAACCAATTTTTTGGAAAAAAAAATTTTGTGTTTGTATGACGTAAATGTAATTGGACATGGAAATTTTTGAATTCGTTATAGTTTTTGAAATATTTTTGGAATTCTGAATAAGGTTGTATTTTTGCTTTTGTAATAATTTTTGCAATATATTTAGAATTTTGCAAAAAAAAAAAGAATTTTTGAATTTTTTATATATAAATTTTTAACATTTTGAAAAAAGTTTCAATTTTTTGATTTTGTAGGAATTTTTGGAATATTTTTTGAATTTTGAAAAATTTTTCATTTTTGATTTTATTATAATTTATGGAATATTTTTGGAATTTTGAAAAAAGTTTGTATATTCGATTTTGTTATAATTTTTGCAATATTTATAAAATTTTTGAAAAAAATTTTAATCTTTGATTTTTTAATAATTTTTGGAATATTTTTAGAATTTTGAAAAAACTTTGATTTTATTCAATTTTTTGCCATATTTTTGGAGTTTTGAAAGAAATATGAATTTGTGATTTTGTAATATTTTCTGGAAATACTAAATGGAGAGGTTTTTGAGAAGTTTACTGATTGTTTCATATTTTCGCTAAATTATGTTAATTTATGATCTGTTATAATTTTCCGGCAACTTATTGATGTTTCGTGTTAGTTTTGTAATAAATAACTAAACAGAGATAAAAAAATACTTGTACAAAAAGTTATGTTTGATATACATTGCTGCCCAAAACTAAAACCATATACTCATCAATTTTTTTTGCCAAAAACTATATCAAAATCCTTAACCCAGACCGATGTCTTGATATCTCAGAGCTTTGATATTTCATCCCCTTTCTATTTTTTCAATAGATTATATCATATCGAATGAATGCGGTAAGCTCGTAGGTACTTAATTTTAACAAAAACCAGATCCTGACAAGAGTAAAACAAGCAGAAAACCGTTACGACTACAACAACCAGGTCATAATCTATGACTCCAAGTTAGAATATCCATAGTCTATTGATATATATCTCAAAATATCATTAAATCCAGTAATGATATCAGTTGATCTTTTAACAATTCAATTTATGGAAGATCTGCTTGGTTATTGAGCACAAGAACCATCTGATAATTTTTTTATATTGAAGACAAATACGCTTTTCCTGGGAGAGTTGTTGTTATTTTTACAACTTACACAAGAAAAACTGTCTTGTCTTTTTTTATCATGGACATTTATTTAGCTCAAAGTGGTGAGGCTCAGGGCCTATGCCTCTTACGAATATTATTATATACTTCAATCAGCCTCTAGCCTCCTGTATGACAAGTTGTTCACTTGTTCAAAATGTGGTGACACCTTTGATGTAGGTCAGGAAACCAAAAAAACATTGCTGGCAGTAGAGCAACAAATAGTGAAATAGAAGGTCCTTAATACAACAACTCTGTGCAGAAGAGAATAAGTAACACCGTTAAAATCTAAGTACTAGCTGTGTATGTGTAGTTAAAATTTTTATAGTGAGAATTTTGATGAAGAGATATACCTAAACTATGTTAAGCACGTATATGGAGGGTGTTTAGGGAGAATTGAAAATATACAGGAGAACCAGGTGACACTTAGGTTTATTGCGGTTGACTATTGCAAAAAAATTGACTTCTAACAATACTAATAAAAGTGGGGTGAGGTATTTATTTTGTGACGACATCAGGCATCCCGATTCCAAATCCTCTATAAATATTGTAACGACTCTTCGTTGGTTCTTTTCGATTATTGAACAAATACGACAGTAAAGAGACAGATCTTTAGTTAACAAAATCTCAAACTTTATTTATCAACCAGTTACAGCAACTTCCGATTTTAATTACAATAAATTCCAGGGTCTCCAATTTATGTACGATAAACTTCACCGCTTTTCCCCAATTTGAATCAATAATATTCGGAATCGTAAAATCTGTATTTTCTATTCCACTAAGTTCAAATTTTCATTTTCATTTTCACTTTCACTATTAGTACCCAGGCTCAAGTACCACCGATTATTCCCTATACTTGCTAATACTTATAAACACTTTTAATTGCAAAAGTAAAAACTGACTATCTGATATTTCATTCGCTTATTTATATCCAAAAATAAATAAGTAGAACCTTCTACTACTCAGTTGTTGTTTCCAGTGTATTTTCTAGAAACAATAGGCCACACCTCTATTTAATTCATTAACGTAAACATTTGTATAACCAATTTAATTTACATTAATTTATGCAAATTGTATTAGTTAGAAGGAGTTAACTTTTAATTCATCTTTGCAGAATGTATTGGTTATTTATGAGTAAATTAAATTAACTAACCCATTCTGGACGAAGTTTATTAAAATATAATAAGAACCAACTATTCTTGAAGCCGTGGCTTATATGATCACGCTATTTGGATTTCGTTTGAGAATGTTTTTTTTTCGAAACAGATTCGGTTGGATTCGTCGATGTTTCAGAAGGAGCTGGGTTGGGGCCATAGAGGGAGAGTATCCGTTTAATTTTAAATAGAGTATATGGTGAGAGAGTTATTGAGATGGTTTCTGCAATTGAAGGAGATGTTCTAAGGCTTTTGAGATCGAGAAAAGGGGTTCGGTACCCCACTCCCTCGATAGTTTTTCTGACACCGTAGGCAATAGGGAAGATGGGCGTCATCTTTCCATAACCGAAACAGAAAACCCCCTGTCTTTTGGTTCAACTTTAGTAGATGTGACCTTCAAAGAAAGCATTAACTTCAGCACCAGTTGTGGTAAATCCTTACTATTGCGAGCCATTTAAACTACATTGCGACGCAAGTAATGATATTTGGGCTGTGTAGATAAAGAGGGTGTTGAATATCCTATTGCAAATATGCCAAAGAAACTGAACTCAGATCGACGTAATTAGCCAAAAGGAATGCCTTGCTGCATCCTAGGTATTGAGAATTTTCGCGCTTATACACCGGAGGTCACCTTTTTAAAATCATTACTGATCGGACATTTCTTTTAAGTGCTTGATGCAGCAGAAAGGTCTATGAGGTCATCCGGTACGATTGAGCTTAAAACTGCAATTAGTAACTTGGATATTGAACATCAGCGTGGTAAGCTAAACGAGGTTCCAGTTGCTTTTTTGAGAACGTTCTCGAAGGATTCTGTTACCGATGATCAAATTTACGTGTTTGATCTCAAATTTGGCTCCATTCCTTTTAAAACAGAGAACTGCCTTAAATTAGTGAAGATGATCACTGACGCCAATGGTTTCCGCCCCGATTTAAGCAGGTCCGATGGAGTTGTGTTTAAACACATGATTTATCTTACCATAATGTTACACTAGAAGGGGAAACTTGACAATTATTGATCCCGGAAGAATTACCTAACAAGTTAACTAGCCACGGCTATAGTGAAGTTGCAAAAACTTTGTATCAGCTGCGCTGATTTTATTTTTGCCCTGGATGGCCACCAAGACTACATTCTACATTGCTCACTGTGATATCTGCAAAACAGTTATTGTTGATAACACGGTGTTATGCGCCCTATGGTTATGTACCTGAAATCTGAAATGCTCGGTTAACGACTATACATTGAAATAATCGGTCCGTACCCACTGTCAGAAACCAATGTGTTCCATGTTTTTAGTTATTCCGGAACAATTGTCTCAGACAATAGGTCTTAGTTCAAATCTAAATTGCTTTAAACTACCCTTTCAAGAGATGCGATTCACACCCTTACAGTTTTATAATGACAAGTTCATGCAAAACGACGAACTAACGCATGCGAGCGAGTGAACAGTAGTGTCATTGCTGGACCCATATGTTTTTTTGTTTTGTGAATTTTTTTGTGCGATAGGTCTGTCAGCAGAACCCTCAGCGATGATCTACAGTGGATAGTAGTGGTCGGACAGTGGTCAACACGGCAATTGCTATTTTGGTTCGAAGTCATCTTAAACATATCTTTAATTGCATAATCTCGATCATTCATCAACCGGAGTCAGAAGAAGGAGGTTTTCTGCCAAATTTTAAAGAAAAAAAACTAATCGAATATAAAAAAAGTAAGTTGTATTTTGTTTTATTTTATTTTTGCATGTATGTCCTTATAAAGACAGAGTAAAGGTAAAATAAGATAAAATACACTGAGTGTGTGTTAGTGTTATTGAAAATAAAAATAAAAATAAAAGTGAAAAGAAGATAGAGGCGTACAGTTATATAATTGGTGAGATTGTTTTTTATTAAAAAACTATTTGGTATTTTATATTTACTGTTACCAGGTGGTAGGCAGGTAAAATTTTACCTTCTATTGCTTTGATGTAATAAATTTATGATTCTAAAGCATAAATTTGTTTTACATTGCCTGGTAACAAGAAATGTAATATTTCGTTTTAGTTATTAGTAAGAATTTCGAGTTTTGTTAGTGTTTTTTGTGTCCCCATTTTATTGCTTTTCTCTTATCGTGCAACTGTTGCATGATACCTGCTATCGGGTTTTTGTGACAGCGATACCCAGTTTTTTTTGTCTTGTGTAGTGTTGAAATTTAGGCCTGGTCGAATTTCAGTATCTATACCTGCAATGTCAAAGGGTTAATCTTTGTCTCAACAAAATGGCAGCAGAGTGAACCAACAGCTTAGCATTGACTTCACCAACATAAGAGGTCTCAATTCGAATCTAAACGAGGTTCATCACTACATCAAACAAAATAAACCTGACATATTGTTTCTTACCGAAACAATTGTCAGAGGGCATTGTAATTGGATCACTATAAATACCTGACGCCTAGTAACGAATTGAAACATTCCTTTTATAACAAGCATGGTGTCTGTGTATTTGTTCGAAATTCACTTTCATGTATGAGAATTAAGGCCTACGAGTTGAACTCTAAGCACCATAATTCTCTAGCACTAAAGATCTCACGTGTTGATGAAACTATGTTTATAATAGGATTATACAGATCCGCAAATTCTCCCCCAGGATGTCCATTTTTCAATCAAATATCGGTTAATCTAGACAAGATTACCACGAACTACCCCAAAGTATGACTGGCCATTCTTGAAGACTATAATATCCATAGTCAAGAATGGCTTAAGTATTCATCGCGCACTGACGACGTAGGAAGACAAGTTGAACTGATACTCGCAGATTATCACGGTTTGACGCAAATGATAGAGTGCCCCACTAGAATCCCAGATAATTCACATCATAACAATAATTTGCTGGATCTGTTTTTGGTAAACGAACCAGATACTACGAAGAAAAAAGTTTAACAACCACTCGGAACATCAGACCATTTACTAATATCAGCAATAGTGCAATTTACATCACCGACACAAATTAAAGAAAATCCTCGTCGCGTTTGAAATTATAAACGTGCTGACTGGGAGGGACTGAAAAGCTTTTATGATGAAACACATTGGAAAACTATTTATTGTGTTGATCAAGATCCTAGCACATCGGCAATAAGAATTTCTGAAATCATAAAAGGCGGAATGCGGCAGTTTATTCCAAATCGATTAATCACTCCTAAAACTGAGCATTGGTTCACGCGGGATATTGATGATGCAGGGAGGAATAAACGCAAAGCATTTAAGACGTATAACTCAAATAAAACACCTGGCGCCTATCAGAAAGCCTGAAATATTAGTAAATACAAAATAGACTTGGACAAAGACGCGTTTATCCAGAAGAAAGCAAAGAAATTCACAGAGCACCCATCTGACTCATGTAGTTTCTTCCAGGCGATTAAATCAGTTCAGAGAAATTTTACTCGATCCTCTATTCCAACCTTAGCTCTGAATGACATTCCCGTGAGCGACTCGAAAGAAAAGGCGGATCTTTTGGGTCGTATTTTCGCAGAAAACTCAAACATAGTTGAACCTCCCCATTCTCCTACACTAATTTTCCCAGTTGTAACGAAAATGAGATCAATTATTTTTCGTTGCAATATTGTACGGAAAATGCTTCTTTCTATCAATATCAACAAATCTGCTGGTCCCGACGGTATTCCACCCCTTATTCTTAAAAACTTTGCTGGGCAACTGGCTTCAATTTTAAAAAAATTTTCTATTTATCTTATAAGACCGGAATATTTCCCGATTCTTGGAAGCTGGCCAGCGTTTAACCCATTGTTATAATGCCCTTAGTCGGAGCCAGATGTTCTAAATGCCACTGGATGGCTTGGACTTTTATAATGAACGTAAAAAAAATAATTTAAGATACACGGAATGACCGTTGCCTCCAGCCCGAATCGCTAACTCTAGGAATCTCTTACCGTTATTAGAGGTTTACTCTAACATTTTACGTAAAAATTAATATGAAAATAAAGAATGAATATAATACTAATCATAATAATCTAAAACAACTAACTTGTATAAATTTGTTATGGAATGATGATCAGCCAGCGAAATCCAACATCCATGCGTCACTCCAATAGTATCGAATCCTGTTTTATATTTCCACGGCTAATTGTAAAATTATCTCCAAACTTCCCAACTCTTTACTACATGCTTTGTCAGCCTTATCTTCAACTTCAATGGTTTTCTCTAAATGTTATCATTCCTCTGGAACCACCTCATACAACTTAACTCCGATTTAATTAGAAATAATTTTTATGCGTAAATTTTTACAACATTTATTGCTTTTAGTGAGTTTAATTTAATATACAGCTTAACATTGATGTGATTAGAAATAATTTTTATGCGGAGATTTTTCCAACATTTATTGCTTTTAGTAAGTTTAATTTGATATTACTATTCTCACCATTGATTCCCAATTTATCTAAGGAAACCTTGCTTTAAATTTAAGAAACCAATCGTTCAATGTAATGCCATGATGGCATATTTCATTTAAAAAAACAAATTGAAACTATAAAATTTAACATTAAAGTTCTCTATCTGAACTTTTATTTTTTATTCCATCAATCACCAAAAACTTTTTAATTACTTTTCATCACAAATTTTAAAGTTGGTTTTTCTTTTCTTTAGCAAGAACCAAAAATGGAATGAATGATCAAAATTGAAAATTGTTAGCCATCAAAAAAAATGTGTTTTCTTTTTTTTGACACTTCATATTGAAAAACAAAAAAAAAATGAAGCAACTTAAGCACACAATCTGCTCGTTAAACCAAAATAGACATTGAGTTCTTTTATTTACTATATTTGTTGCTAAATTTGAGTTTAAGGCTGTTCGGTATGATTTGAAAAAATTGTTAAATTGTTATGATTGTAAAAATGAAATGGAATGATGGAAATATATTTTGATTGAATGGAAAAAAGAATAGAAATAGGTTTTAATATTATTTTTGAGAGTCTTCAACGTTACACCATATCAAAGAAAGGCAGTAAGACAGATCCTAATAATTATAGACCAATTACAATTCTGTCGATTTTGGCTAAAATATTTGAAAAATATGTTGCTTACAACCTAATAGATTATTTGGAAATATCGCAAATTATTGATGATAAACAGTATGGTTTTCGTAGAGGTCATGCAACAGGTGATTTGTTAGCCTACGTATCACATCTCTGGAACAAATCGCTTGAAAACCATGGTGAAACATTCAGTATTTCACTTGACATTTCTAAAGCATTTGACAAAGTGTGGCATAAAAATCTCATAGCTAAATTTAAATCATATGGCATAGACCATCTTACTGTCTCATGGATTCATAGTTTTCTTACAGGTCGCCAATTTCATGTTAATTTAGATGGTATCACATCCAATATTTTCACAACCAATGCTGGGGTTCCCCAAGGTTCTGCACTCTCACCAACCGTGTGTCTTCTTATTTCCACAGTGCACCCAATCCATAGTTTTGCTGATGACAGCACATTGCATGCATTACATGCATCCTCAAATTTCGATCTCATATTGCAGTTACCACTGATAGAGAGCTGCTAATTGATTCTATCAACAAAGACCTGGATCGTTTAATGGAATGGGGTGATCGTAATCTTATTTCATTTAATCCAACCAAAACCAAACTATGCCGTCTTTCACGAATGAAGCGACATAAAAATTTCTCTATTAAGATAAACCATGAGGAATTGCGTAAGGTTGAATCAGTTAGACTTCTTGGAGTGGATTCAAAATAACCTGAAATGGAATCAACATGTGTTAAACCTCGCTAAATCTACAATGCCAAAATTAGGATTCTTCAGTCGATGTAAAAAGTATTTCAATCCCGATCAAATTTTGCTAATCTTCAAGTCCTTTATTCGTCCATGTATGGAATACTGCTGTCATGTTTGAGGAGGTAAAAATAAAATGTCTAGACTCTATACAGAGAAAAGCAATACGGTTGATTGGTAATACCGAACTAACGGACCAGTTTGATTCACTCCAGCACAGAAGAAATGTGGCTGAATTGTCCATTTACTACAAATATAATAATAATATAATAACACAACTGAATAATAATTTAAGAACTGACGATGACGTAAGTCGAAATCGATATTCAATAAAATAAAAAATCAAATTCAAATTGTTACTATATAAGAAAGTTTATATTATTATTAATAAAATAAAAAATTAAAAATAAACAGTAAAAGTATATTTTTAAATATTGTATTTTAATACAAATATAACTTTAACGAATTCTGCTCCAAAGAAATTCAAAACATCTTTCCGTCGTGTGCGCAGTATAATCCTATCCATTTGTTGTACAATTACCTCGTTGTAGAACTGTGTCCTTCCAGAACGACTATTTTTAATTGTGGGCCTCAATGCCCTCCTCTGTATTTCCCGATGAATTTTCCCCTCAGGCATTTAAAGAAAATGCCCATCGTCATTTAGTATAGTTATCCCTATATCCTCATTCCTCCATTTTCCTCATCTCCTTCCTTTATAGTTGACATGGTATCTTCGGATATTCAAAGAGTCTGAATAATGAATATTTCATATTTAGTGTGCTAAACATGTCTAACTAATAAATAAAAAAAATATTGGGACGCTGATGCATAGGCTGACTTCACCACAGCTCTGGAAACATAGTGTTTGGGATATATAATGAGCTAATATCCATAAAATAATTTAATTAAAAGCTAACCAATATTATGGACTTCGTAGTTCTAATAATAAAAATATTAAAGCAGGCAGTAGTATCCCAACAAACATAAATTCTGTTGTACGAGAAAAAGTAAAAAAAATTTTATCGGAAGTGACAAAGCGGAAGATAGAATGCAGAACTGTTGTAAACCGTATTAAATGTGTATGTACCAAATTTCATCCAACTCGATTATCAGGTACAGAAACTATTGAGCTTCCAAAATAACAGGTGCTTGGAGGACCCCCTACCACTTTGTTCACTATCGTTAAAAAACTAATCAGTTCCTTGCCATACATATTTGCATCTTTTTGCAAAGTGTAATCAAAATTACTTAACGAACGAATGTTGTACGCTTCCAACAAACATTGAAACAATAAACAGGTGCTCAGGAGGACCCCACCACTTATCCCAATATTGTCCAAAAACTAGTCAATTCTTTGTCAATAAAGTGTTTATCTTTTTTCAAAGTGCCATTAAAATTGATTAATGAATGAAATCTGTATGCTCCCAACAATCTTTAAAAACCAAGTGTGAAAAGTCAGCAGTTGTATGGTAGATCCCCCGCCACTTTGATCAATGTGTCCCAAAAGATGATAATTATCTTCTTACACCAATTGAAACCTTTCCATAAGTTTTATCATAATCACTTTATTATTGTAGACTGTAGTGTGCATAAAGATACTGAAAAAACTGCCAACAATTAAAAAAAATTTTTTTACCGGAAGTAAAAAACCGGAAGTTGGGATGCAGAATTTTTGTAAATCATACTAAATGCTTATGTACAAAGCTTCATCCAATTCGATTATCAGGTACAGATGTTATTGAGCTTTAAAAAAAACAGGTGTATGGGACACCCTCCACCACTTTGTTCACTATCGCTCAAAAACTAATCAGTTCTTTGCCATACATGTTTGCATTTTTTTCCAAAGTGTCATCAAAATTGGTTCACGAACGAATGCTTTGTGCTCCCAACAAACATTGAAAAAATGCTGACACAGTAAACAGGTGTTCGGGAGACCCCGTACCACTTATCCCAATACTGTCCAAAAACTAATCAGTTCCTTGTCATTTAAGTTTCCATCTTTTAACAAAGTGTCATTAGAATTGATTAATGAATGAAGTCTGTATGCTCCCAACAAACTTTGAAAACAAAGTGTGAAAAGTCAGCAGTTGTATGGTAGACCCCCCCCGCCACTTTGATCAATGTGTCCCAAAAGATGATAATTATCTTCTTACAGTAATTGGAACCCTATTCCATAAGTTTCATCATAATAACTTCATTATTGTAGGCTGTAGTGTGCATAAAGACACTGAAAAAACTTCAAAAAAGTACAAAAAAATTTTTTTTACCGGAAGTAAAAAACCGGAAGTTGGGATGCAGAACTATTTAAAACTGTACTACATACTCATGTAGCAAGTTTCATCCAATTCGCTTATCAGGTACAGAAGTTATAGAGTTTTCAAAAAAACAGGTGCTCCAGGGACCCCCCACCACTTTGTTCACTATCGCTCAAAAACTAATCCGTTCTTTGCCATACATGTTTGCATCTTTTTCCAAAGTGTCATCAACATTCGTTCACGAACGAATGCTGTGTGCTCCCAACAAACATTGAAAAAAGTGTGACACATTAAACAGGTGTTCGGGAGGACCCCCACCACTTATTCCAATATTATCCAAAAACTAATCATTTCTTTGTTACTTAAGTTTCCATCTTTTTCCAAAGTGTCATTAAAATAAATTAATGAACGAAGTCTGTATGTTTCCAACAAACTTAAAAAACAAAGTGTGAAAAGTCAGCATTTGTATGGTAGACCCCCCCCCACTTTGATCAATGTGTCCCAAAATATTATAATTATCTTTTCACACTAATTGAAACCATATTCCATAAGTTTCATCATAATCACTTCATTATTGTAGGCTGTAGTGTGCATAAAGGCACTGAAAAAACTTCAAAAAAGTACAAAACAAAGTTTTTTACCGGAAGTGAAAAACCGGAAGTTGGGATGCAGAACTATTGTAAACCGTACTACATACTCATGTACCAAGTTTCATCCAATTCGCTTATCAGGTATAGAAGTTATAGAGCTTTCAAAAAAACAGGTGCTCCAGGGACCCCCCACGACTTTGTTCACTATCGCTCAAAAACTAATCAGTTCTTTGCCATACATGTTTGCATCTTTTTCCAAAGTGTCATCAAAATTCGTTTACGAACGAATGCTGTGTGCTCCCAACAAACATTGAAAAAAGTTTGACACATTAAATAGGTGTTCGGGAGGACCCCCACCACTTATTCCAATATTATCCAAAAACTAATCAGTTCTTTGTTACTTAAGTCTTCATCTTTTTCCAAAGTGTCATTAAAATAAATTAATGAATGAAGTCTGTATGCTCCCAACAAACTTAAAAAACAAAGTGTGAAAAGTCAGCATTTGTACGGTAGACCCACCACCACTTTGATCAATGTGTCTCAAAAGATGATCATTTTCTTTTCACACTAATTGAAACCCTATTCCATAAGTTTCATCATAATAACTTCATTATTGTAGGCTGTAGTGTGCATAAAGACACTGAAAAAACTTCAAAAAAGTACAAAAAATTTTTTTTTACCGGAAGTGAAAAACCGGAAGTTGGGATGCAGAACTATTTTAAACCGTACTGCATACTCATGTACCAAGTTTCATCCAATTCGCTTATCAGGTACAGAAGTTATAGAGCTTTCAAAAAAAGAGGTGCTCCAGGGACCTCCCACCACTTTGTTCACTATCGCTCAAAGACTAATCAGTTCTTTGTCATACATGTTTGCGTCTTTTTCCAAAGTGTCATCAAAACTCATTCACGAATGAATGTTTTATGCTCCCAACAAACATAAAAACTTTGTGGAAAAAACCACCTGTTGTATGGTGGACCCCCCAACCCTTTATCTAATATGCTCCAAAAGCTGATAAAATCTTTCTCATGTTATTTAAAAGCTTTTCGCAACGTTTCATGAAAATCGATCGGTAATTGTAGGCTACAGTAGGGATAAACATCTGAAAAAAAAACTTTTTAACCGGAAGTGACAAACCGGAAGTTGGTATGCAGAAATATTGGAAACAGTACTAAAACCTAATACTTAGTTTCAATAAGATCATAGCTCGGGATCAGAAGTTATTCAAGATTTAAACTTAGAGGTGTTTGGGAGACCCCCCGCCATTTTGTCCAAATTTTAAAAGAATCCAGATCTTCTATTTTCAAGTGAAACTGTATCATTTGCCAAAGTTTCATCAAGATCTTATGCAGAAAACTCACCCACCCACCCAGCCACCCACACACAGACGTACACCAAATTTTTTTTTGGCTATTTAGATAGAGGATGGTCCAAAACAAAAGAAAAAATAAAATGTAAGATTTTTTTTTTCACGATAGATTGCATTACTTCACACAATTTAAAATTGTGGTGAAGTAAAAAAAGAAAACTAGGTCGAATACTAACAGATTTTAGTGCCATTAGAGCCGTACAGTAGGCAAAAAAATGTGCAATTTTTGGGAAATGAAACTGGTGAAAAACAATTTATTGTACGCATCATGGAACAGTTTTCTTCATTTGTCATTGTTTTGTTAATTTTGTATCCACGGTAGCACTCTCAATCTTAGTTTTGAAGCATTCCTTGGTGATGACGCACTAAAACAAATAACGACATGCATAGTCATCAGATTCAGAAATTAGTTGGATCAAATACTCCTTTAATATCTCTAAATGATCTCCATTCAAGGTAAAGGTCTACCACCAAAATGTTACAAACTTACAGACAAAAATTATTTTCATACTGAGTCACACATTCAACGCCTGAATAAGTATGTTAGATCAAACATTAAGCTCTAGATATCCTTGCTAAGAATTTGAATATTATTTACCATTATTTCTACGACGGTTTTATAGAACAAATAATTCCACTGGGAAATTTTCCACTGAATTGATAATTAATAGGTTATTATTCCGCTGTTACTTTCAACATCAACATGCAATGAATTAAAAACAGAATTCGTTGATTTAATTAGATATTAATAAAGTTATAAGTTACCAGATTATTCAAATTTTAGTAATGTGTATTAAAGCTAATTTATTATTTATTCTTGATATTTGTATTCGTTGCTCCGTTTTTTTGTCTTATGTATGTGTTTAATAGTGTAGATCAGATAAATTTAATTTTGTTGATCAATGGATTGATAAAAAGAAAGATCTACATATGGTCCATGAGTTTACAAGAGCAAATCATATTGAAGTTTCTTTAGACAGGAAGCTACACGTGATACACTAGATCAAGCTTGGGGTAAGCAAAGACGTAAAGGATCTTATGATATGCAAAACCTTGCGAAAATAGTCAATTCTAAGGGTGTATTCCAGTTATCCTAAGATGAATTTATACCATAAAACGAAACCTGCTATGCCATATAAACTCTTAATCAGAAGAAAAATACACACCAAGTTGAACCCAAGCATTGCAAACGTCAAAATAACAAGGCAAACATTTTTGGCGACGGAATTTTGCAAGTGCTTTCTAAAAAAGAATAGAATACTGGAATAATAAAGACGAAGATTTCCGGGTTCACTCACAAATATGTTAAAACTATAATATGTTGCCAGTTGGTTAGCTTTAATATAGATAACAGTAAATGTGAATGAACATTTTACATATTCTAAGGCCACATTTGGTATAGTTACTAAAAGGTTAAAGAAACAACATAATAGAAAGCAATTGAATGCTCAGATATATTTTGACGGACTTCTTACCTTTTAATCCATATGCAAAAGGCCTTGTTAGTGAAATAATCTTGCAATCATTTGCAAGGTCTGTGGGTGAAAGAAGTCTATATCTTTGGATACTTTTTTTATCAATTTAATTTAGTAATTTATAAGTTAAATAAAATCAATAAATCACAAAGTCTGGAGATCTATTCACAAATCACCATTATTATTGATTAATTTTTTTTAGATATATAAAATAAAATGTCAATTATTTTCCAATAAATATTCAATGTCTATATAACAGGTCGTTCAATAAGTCCGTAGGATAAGTAAGAAAAAAACAACATTTTGACAAAACTCCATTTTTTTATTCAACATAGTTGCCTTCGAGGGCGATACAACGAGTATAGCGATTTTCCAACATTTCTATACCACTTTTATAGTACGATTTCTCTTTCTCGTCAAAATATGCCTCAGTTTCAGCGATTACTTCATCATTGGACTTAAATTTCTTTCCAGCAAGCATTCTCTTGAGATCTGAAAACAGGAAAAAGTCGCTGGGGGCTAAATCTGGAGAATATGGTGGGTGGGTAAGCAATTCAAAGCCCAATTCATTCAATTTTGCCATCGTTTTCATCGATCTGTGACACGGTGCATTATCTTGGTGAAACAACACTTTTTTCTTTTGCAAATGTGGCCGTTTCTTTGCGATTTCAGCCTTCAATCGATCCAAAAGTTCACAGTAATACTCGCTGTTGATGGTGGTTCCTTTTTGGAGATAGTCGATGAATATTATTCCGTTCGTGTCCCAAAATACAGACGCCATCACCTTACCGGCCGACTGTTGCGTCTTTGCTCGCTTTGGATTCGGTTCGTCGACTGCTGTCCACTCAGCTGACTGTCTTTTGGATTCTGGTGTGTAATTGTGAAGCCATGTCTCATCCATTGTCACATATCTACGATAGAATTCCCTTTTATTGCGGTTTAACAGTGCCAAAGACTCCTCCGAAGCATCGATTCGTTGTTGTTTTTGGTCGACTGTGAGCTCACGCGGCACCCAATTTGCACAAAGCTTTCGCATACCCAAATGTTCATGTAAAATGGTAAAAACACTACCATCTGCTACCTTTACAATGTCAGCTATTTCGTGCACCTTCAATTTGCGATCGTTCATAACCAATTTGTGGATTTTTTTTTTGTTTTCTGGAATAACAGCCTCATTTGGGCGTCCACTGCGCTCTGCATCTTTTGTGCTGGTACGACCACATTTAAATTCAGCCATCCACTTCTCTACCATTTGTCTCGATGGAGCAGAGTTTGGATAACGTTTATCAAGCCATTGTTTGGTTTCCACTGTATTTTTTTTTCATCAAAAAGCAATGCTTTATTAAAATTCGAAATTCACTTTTTTCCATTTTTTTTCAAAAACAAAAGTTGCTTCACACAAAATGCTATAACTCACGAATAAATAGTCAGATTGCTGTCAAATTTATACACGTATCGTTTGAAGGTTAGTACTAAATAAAAATCATATGGAAAAAATTCTAGTAACGCCATCTATGTGTCATCCTACGGACTTATTGAATGACCTGTTACTATAGATTATAAGAATGTTCATTTTAAGGTTATAGGTGAAGAAGATTGCTTGCAAAAACTGTTTGTACCTGGTGGAAATATGTGACATTTCCACCGAGTGGCTATGGAGGCATCAGAAATAGTCTTTAACACTAAAACAGCTTTCTTCAAAAGGCCATAGTTCTAGGTTTAATTTCTTTCACTCTTTAAAAAAGAAAGAGCAACGTATAAAATCCTAATCAACTCATTTTACTTTTTCTGTATTAATAATAATAATAATAACTAGACATACTTTCTAATTACTTTAATGATACTTTATCCACTTACAACTCGGACCCGTTACCAAACAATCATTGAAAGAAATAATTACGTTTTGTATTATCAACCTATAAAGCTATACCATAATAGGAACTTCCATTCGAAACAGTAAGCAATTATGTCCTGCATGAAAGTCGTAAGCTAACTTGAAATCAACGGAAAGTTAATAAAGGAATACGACATTCCCAGCCTTTTAGGTAGATTTCATATATTAGGTAGATTTCATATAAAAATCTACCTATTGCAATGGGCTTCATCTCGGAATTTCGGAAAAATTTTGATGCCAAACGACTATATGTGATAAGCGGAGATGGAAAAACCAAAAAAAATATTGCGACGCTGATGCATAGGCTGACTTCACCACAGCTCTGGAAACATAGTGTTCTGGATATATAATGAGCTAATATCCATAAAATACTTTAATTAAAAGCTAACCAATATTATGGACTTCGTAGTTCTAATAATAAAAATATTAAAGCAGGCAGTAGTAAACATAAATTCTGTTGTACGAGAAAAAGTAAAAAAAATTTTATCAGAAGTGACAAAGCGGAAGTTAGGATGCAGAACTGTTGTAAACCATACTAAATGTGTATGTACAAAATTTCATCCAACACGATTATCACGTACAGAAGCTATTGAGCTTCCAAAATAACAGGTGCTTGGAGGACCCCTTACCACTTTGTTCACTATCACTAAAAAAAACTAATCAGTTCCTTGCCATACATATTTGCATCTTTTTGCAAAGTGTAATCAAAATTACTTAACGAACGAATGTTGTATGCTTCCAACAAACATTGAAACAATAAACAGGTGTTCGGGAGGACCCCACCACTTATCCCAATATTGTCTAAAAACTAGTCAATTCTTTGTCAAAAAAGTCTTTATCTTTTTTCAAAGTGCCATTAAAATTGATTAATGAATGAAATCTGTATGCTCCCAACAAACTTTAAAAACAAAGTGTGAAAAGTCAGCAGTTGTATGGTAGACCCCCCGCCACTTTGATCAATGTGTCCCAAAAGATGATCATTATCTTTTTACACTAATTGGAACCCTATTCCATAAGTTTCATCATAATCAATTCATTATTGTAGGCTGTAGTGTGCATAAAGACACTGACAAAACTTTAAAAAAGTACAAAAAAATTTTTTTTACCGGAAGTAAAAAGCCGGAAGTTGGGATGCAGAACTATTTTAAACCGTACTACGTACTCATGTACCAAGTTTCATCAGATTCGCTTATCAGGTACAGAAGCTATTGAGCTTTAAAAAAAAACAGGTGCTCCAGGGACCCCCCACCACTTTGTTCACTATCGCTCAAAAACTAATCAGTTCTTTGCCATACATGTTTGCATCTTTTTCCAAAGTGTCAACAAAATTCGTTCACGAACGAATGCTGTGTGCTCCCAACAAACATTGAAAAAAGTGTGACACATTAAACAGGTGTTCGGGAGGACCCCCACCACTTATTCCAATATTATCCAAAAACTAATCAGTTCTTTGTTACTTAAGTCTCCATCATTTTCCAAAGTGTCATTAAAATAAATTAATGAACGAAGTCTGTATGCTCCCAACAAACTTAAAAAACAAAGTGTAAAAAGTCAGCAGTTGTATGGTAGACCCCCCGCCACTTTGATCAATGTGTCCCAAAAGATGATCATTATCTTTTCACACTAATTGAAACCCTATTCCATAAGTTTCATCATAATCACTTCATTATTGTAGGCTGTAGTGTGCATAAAGACACTGACAAAACTTCAAAAAAGTACAAAAAAATTTTTTTACCGGAAGTGAAAAACCGGAAGTTGGGATGCAGAACTATTGTAAACCGTACTACATACTCATGTACCAAGTTTCATCCAATTCGCTTATCACGTACAGAAGCTATTGAGCTTTCAAAAAACAGGTGCTCCAGGGACCCCCCACCACTTTGTTCACTATCGCTCAAAAACTAATCAGTTCTTTGCCATACATGTTTGCATCTTTTTCCAAAGTGTCATCAAAATTCGTTCACGAACGAATGCTATGTGCTCCCAACAAACATTGAAAAAAGTGTGACACATTAAACAGGTGTTCGGGAGGACCCCCGCCACTTATTCCAATATTATCCAAAAACTAATCAGTTCTTTGTTACTAAAGTCTCCATCTTTTTCCAAAGTGTCATTAAAATTGAATAATGAATGAAGTCTCTATGCTCCCAACAAACTTAAAAAACAAAGTGTGAAAAGTCAGCATTTGTATGGTAGACCCCCCACCACTTTGATCAATGTGTCCCAAAACATAATAATTATCTTTTCACACTAATTGGAACCCTATTCCATAAGTTTCATCATAATCACTTCATTATTGTAGGCTGTAGTGTGCATAAAGACACTGAAAAAACTTCAAAAAAGTACAAAAAAATTTTTTTTACCGGAAGTGAAAAACCGGAAGTTGGGATGCAGAACTATTGTAAACCGTACTACATACTCATGTACCAAGTTTCATCCAATTCGCTTATCGGGTACAGAAGTTATAGAGCTTTCAAAAAAACAGGTGCTCCAGGGACCCCCCACCACTTTGTTCACTATCGCTCAAAAACTAATCAGTTCTTTGTCATACATGTTTGCATCTTTTTCCAAAGTATCATCAAAATTCATTCACGAATGAATGTTTTATGCTCCCAACAAACATAAAAACTTTGTGGAAAAAACCACCTGTTGTATGGTGGACCCCCCAACCCTTTATCCAATGTGCTCCAAAAGCTGATAAAATCTTTCTCATGTTATTTAAAAGCTTTTCGCAACGTTTCATGGAAATCGATTGGTAATTGTAGGCTACAGTAGGGATAAACACCTGAAAAAAAAACTTTTTAACCGGAAGTGACAAACCGGAAGTTGGTATGCAGAAATATTGGAAACAGTATTAAAACCTTATATACTAAGTTTCAATAAGATCATAGCTCGGGATCAGAAGTTATTCAAGATTTAAACTTAGAGGTGTTCGGGAGACCCCCCGCCATTTTGTCCAAATTTAAAATGAATCCAGATCTTCTATTTTCAAGTGAACCTGTATCATTTGCCAAAGTTTCATCAAGATCCTATGCCTAAAAATATTGAATATTTGAACCTTTTTTTATCATTTTTATCCAGATGACCACTTTGGCGTTTCAGGTTCCTCAAAAATCAGCTGTTTTAAAAATTTACTAAACTTTGCTGCCCTTGATCTAGCTGAAATGGCCAAGCTCATATTTGAAAACTTTTTTTCACGTACTTAAAATATAAATCTTTCCAAAATTTTCAAAAATAATAGTTTAAGTCTAACGGTTGAGACCCTACGGCTGTTGAAATGAAAACAAACGCAAAAGGCAATGCTTTCATCATGTTTCAGTTTATGTTATTTAAATTTATTTTAGCTTTTAAACATACTTTTCAGCTATAGCCTCAAAAAAATTTCAGCTTTCTAACCCAAAAGGTTTCATTTTTATAAGCATTATAATGCAACCCTTACAAGAAAAATATCTCTCTCTCTCTCTCTGGCGTTTACATCCCATGAAGGGATTTTGCCGTCTGTGCCACCAGCTTCCAATCATCTCGTTCCATGACCAGTTGACCCCAGTTTCGACATCCTATATCACGAAGGTCTTGGATGATGTCATCACGCCAGCGTTGTCTAGGTCTTCCTCTTCGACGAACACCAGCTGGTTGTTGTTGGGACGCTTTTTTTATCATTCTTTCCAATGGAGCCCTTTCTACATGACCAAACCATCTAATCCGGTTGGATTTAATGAATCCGATTACATCGCAGCCTCCAAGAAGCTGTCTGATTTCATGATTCATTCGGATTCTATACTGATTTTCAGCAACTTTACATGGACCATAAATTGTTCGTATGACTTTCCTCTCGAATGTTGATAGAATTCTACAATCGGAGGAAGTCAGTGTCCAGCTTTCACTTCCAAATGTAAGCACAGGTCGTATCAATGCTTTGTAAAGTGTGAGTTTACACGACCGCGAAAGATGTTTTGATCGCAGAAGTTTTGAGTATGCGTAGAAAACTCTGTATGCGGCAGAGACACGGGCTTTGATATCTGCCTGCATGTCATTTGACGATGTTATTACAGACCCGAGGTATTTGAAGTTTTCCACGCGTTCCACTTCATAGTCGCCAGTATCCAGATTTCCGGGAGGTATGTTCTTAGATGTTGTTAACACTTTAGTTTTGCTGGTGTTGATGCATAATCCAAGCCGTTTAGCATTTCTTTCAAGCTGAGAGAGACTATCCTTAATATCGCTTGTTCTACGTCCGAGAAGCACAATATCATCTGCGTAGCCAAGAACTTGACTAGACTTGTTATATATGCAGTTTTGTGTCTCAATTCGGCTTTTTCTTATCGCGTACTCCAGCGCCAAATTAAATAGTACGGGCGCGAGTGCATCACCTTGTCGAACACCTGATGTTATATCGAAAGGATCAGAAACTGACCCTTCGATTACTATTCTACAATTTGATCCCGATGTTGTGAGTTTACACAGAGAAACAAGTTTCTCTGGGATACCAAGGCATATGAGTGCGGACCAGAGGTTGTCGCGGATGATACTATCATATGCTTGCCTGAAATCAACGTAGAGCTGGTGAATGCTGATGTTGTACTCCCAACATTTTTCCAGAATCATCCTTAATGTAAAACATTGATCTGTGGTTGAGCGGTTGGGACGAAAACCACACTGATAGTCACCGATGATAGATTCGGCGAACGGGATGAGTCGAGCAAGTACAACATTAGCTAGTATTTTATATGCAGTGTTCAACAGTGCGATGCCACGATAATTTTCACACTTTAAACGGTCACCTTTCTTATGTAGCGGAACAATGAGAGCTGTTTTCCATTCATCAGGTAGTTCTTCTTGGTCCCAGATTGCAAGAATCAGATCGTATATACGTGAGACCAGAGCTGCTCCTCCATTTTTCAGAAGTTCTGCGGGAATTCCATCGAAACCTGGTGATTTGCCATTTTTCAGTTTTTTAATGGCAGCTTCCACTTCTTCTATTGCGGGGTAAGGGACAAAAATCTCTTCAGTTGATGGAGCAATTGCTCGAATAGGATGAACTTCGTTCGTCCTATTCAGTAGGTCTTGAAAGTGGGATCGCCACACTGCCAGCACATCACGTTCACTTGTTGTAAGTTCATTATTTACATTTTTGATGGCTGTAGATCTTGGGTGGAAATCTTTGGTCAGATTTCGTGCATTGGCAAAGCACTCTTTTGAATTTCCGTTGGCCGCATGTTGGTTGATGTTTTCGATGCAGCTCTTCATGTGTTCGCGTTTCTTTTTACGTAGAAGTTTTGCTGAGGCTTTCCTGGCGCATAGATAATCAGCTTGGGAGCTTCGGGTGTTCCTTGTTAACCATTTTTCTCGCAGTTTTTGTTTATTTTCAACGGATTGGCGGCACTCGTCGTCAAACCATTCGTTGTGTGATTTCGGTGGTCGTTTTCCGATTGTAGTTTGTGCTGCGGCTATAATGGTTGATTGAAGCGTTTGCCATTCTTCTTGTATGTTTAATGGCATCTCAGAAGAGATGTCATGCTCTTCTATGTTTTGTGTTATTATTTCCTGATATCTATTCAGCGTTTCCGGATGTTTAAATGCTTCGACATTCCAGCGCACGGTCTTTTTGCTTGTCTGTTAAATGTGGATGAAAACTTGCACTTGTACTTAAAGATGACAAGCATATGATCGGTGTCCATATCAGCACCTCTGTATGATCGAACGTCAGTTATACTTGTAGAGTGTCTCTTAGAGATCATGACGTGATCGATTTGATTTTCCGTTCTTCCGTCATTTGATTTCCACGTTGCCTTGTGAATTCTCTTGTGAGGGAAGAAAGTGCTGGAAATTACTAGATCATACATCATAGCCAGCTCGGCTGCGCGAAAACCGTTATTGTTGCTGGTATGATGCAAGCTGTTAGGGCCGATATGTGTTTTAAGTTCTGCAATCCTACCGATTTGAGCATTAAAGTCACCTACCACGATTTTTATATCGTGCCGCGGGATGTTATTGATGACTTCCTCGAGTTCTAGGAAGAACAGGTCTTTAATATCATCTGCTTTATCTTCAGTAGGTGCATGAACATTGACGATCGTTACATTGAATTTTTGCGTGCGGATTCTCAGTGTGCATAACCGCATATTAATAGGGCAGAAGTCGATAACATGCTGATTCACGCGACGGTGTATAAGAAAGCCAACTCCAAATTCTCCTCCGTTTTGATGACCGCAATAATACAGAGTGTATCCTTTCGCTGTTTCATGGATTCCACTGCCTGGCCATCTTAGTTCTTGTAATGCCACTATATCCAGTGTGTAGCTCTCGACTTGTTGAGTGAGTTTTAGGAGATCTCCTGGTCTTCTGAGGCTAAGCACGTTCCAGGTTCCCATTTTTAAATCGTAGTCCGGGTACAGTTTCCGAGGTCGTTCCAATAATGAATCCGAGATATTCCGAGGCCTGTGTACAGAATTCATGAAAACAAGAAAAATATCAACCCATTTAATACCATAGAAAAATTATCAAAACCTGTTTTGTTTTTATTTTTTTTACTAAGTAACCGTTTGAAAAAAGATTAAATAAGAACAAAAAAACACAACAACAAAAGATGATTTTGAAATAAAATTGTTTGATAATGTTTGATTATAAATTATGTGTGATGGTATAATTGTAGTTGTGACGTAGTTCATTTGATCTTTGGTGGATTTAATATGTTATTAAAAGTAGTTTAAACCAACTTAAATAAAACTGTTCCGAAATTGTATTGATGGAGTTAGTTCGGATAATGTATTTAATTTGGTTCGATAATTTTTTTGAATTATTCTGTTTCTACTTATATTTTTTATTTAAACTAATCTGACTTATCTAATTTTATTTGGACACAAAACCGTCTGACCCCGAAATCTACCTATTTCTAGCGGATATACCTGCCGCTGGGATTTTTAAGATCATGCTTTTCTTAAAATTCTCATCGACGAAGACATTTGTCCTTACATTCTCTGTAAGCAGATTGGGCGAATAATTGAAAAACAAGAAAGGTCGCCTATTCCACAGTCGGAGCCAATTGTCCATCTTGACTGTAGCTGGGCTGGCGCGACTTCGTTTGTTTATCTTTAACAACCAACTAATCTCTTCTTTAACATCAATAATGGCTGTAGGTTGTAGGAGAATCGACAAAGAATTCGCCGGGGATCTTAAGAGTTTGACCATACACTAGTTCTGCAGGTGTGCAGTCAAGGTCTTCTTTGAATGAAGTTCTGATGCCAAGTAAAACCAGTGGGAGTTCAGTGCTCCAATGAACGGTATTGCATCTCGCTTTAAGAGATGCTTTAAGTGGACGATGGAAGCATTCGACAAGACTGTTTGCTTTAGGATTGTAAGCAGTTGTGCGGATTCGATGAGATTCTAGAAGCTTAGTGAGCTCGGTGAACAGATTGGATTCGAATTGTCTGCCACGATCTGTCGTTATGACCGAAGGAATACCAAAACTAGAAATATATTCCTGTAACAATGTTTAAGCAATGGTACTTGCTGTCATGTCCTTTAATGGGTATGCTTCTGGCCAACGTGTGAAGCGGTCTACTGAAGTCAATATGTAGCTGTACCCATTTGATTGTGGTAGTGGTCCAACGATGTCAATATGGATATGTTCAAATCTGCAATTTGGTAAATCAAATTTACTAATCGCAGATTTTGTGTGTCTGTGAATTTTTGATCGTTGACACGATTCACAAGATTTAGCCCATATCCCTGTGTCTACATTCATTCGTGGCCAAAAATACTTCGAAGTAATTAATTTTTGCGTTGCACGTATGCCAGGATGTGATAAACCATGCAAGTTATCGAAAATCGTTTTTCTGATGCTGTGTGGGACGTATGGGCGATTATAACCAGAAGATGTCTCGCACCAGATTTTGTCGTTGCTGCCTGATGGTTGTATGAACCTAAGTTTAACTTTTGTTGATCTTGACGGTTTGTCAGGATCAATCAATTTCTTAAGTTCATCGTCCTCCTGTTGTAATTTTGGTAAATCTTTCAAGTTGAAAGTAGAAGTGTAGATCTCTTTTGCAGATTCTTCACCAGAACGTGATAAACAATCACTGACCACGTTGTCTTTACCTTTGATGTGTCGTATGTCTGTGGTGAACTGTGCAATGAAATCTAGGTGACGTAGTTGTCGTGGACTTATTAAAGTTTTAGATGAAATTGCTGTGATCAGAGGTTTGTGATCAGTGTAGACAGAGAAATTTTGAGCTTTGACAAAATAGCGAAAATGTTTAATTGCGAGATAGATTGCTAGTAGCTCTCTATCAAACGCAGAATATTTTGCTTCAGTAGGAGTGAGTTTCCTGGAGAAAAACGCAAGTATCTCCCAACATCCATTGGAGCTGTACTAACATCCGTTGGAGCTGTACTGTTGTAGTACAGCTCCAACTGCAGTGTTTGAAGCGTCTGATGTTATGTTGAACTGTGTGTTGTCCAACGGATGTGCTAAAAGAGTAGCAGCGGCAAGAGATTCTTTGACCTTGATGAAAGACTCGTTACAGTCTTCCGGCCAAGAAAAATTGGATTTGGTTTTGCCTTTTTTAATCAATGATGCCAAATGCCCGTGAATAGGCGCTAGCAAGTCGGCTAAACGTGGTATGAAGCGGTGATAATAATTCACCATACCTACGAATTGCTGTATTTGGCGGATTGATGTTGGAGCTTGAAAGTTGGAGATGGCAGTGACTCTATCTTTCGATGGGAGTATACCGTTTTTCGAAATAAAGTGGCTCAAAAAATCAAGTGATTTTTGGCCGAAGATTCATTTTGAAGCTTTTATATTTATGCCATATTCAGTTAAGCGAGTGAAAAGTTTCTCCAAGTGCAGAAGATGTTCTGCCGACTGCCTCGGAGCGGCTAGCTATGAGGATATCATCTATATAGACGAAGACGAAAGCCAGTTCCTTTGTTACTTCGTTGATGAAGCACTGGAATGTCTGTGTTGAGTTTCGTAAACCGTAAGGCATACGAGTGAACTCGAACAATCCAAAAGGTGTAGTTATAGCTGTTTTATGAATATCCTCATCTACCATAGGAATCTGGTGATAAGCTCTTACCAGATCTATTTTGGAAAAAAATTTGCATCCTGCTAGTTGCAAGGAAAAATTTTGTATGTTTAAGATGGGATATCTATCCGGAACAGTGGCAGCATTAAGCTGTCTGCAGTCTTCACAAGGTCGCCAATCCTTGTCCTTTTTCTGAACCATGTGCAAAGGAAAGGAGACTGGAGAATAAGAAGGACGACAAAAACCTAGTTCCACAATATGTTCGAATTCGGTCTTGGCAGCTTTGAGTTTCGTCGGGTCCAAGCGTCTTGGGTTAATGGATGGAAGTCTTCCATTAGTCACAATGTAATGCTTTACATTGTGTTTAATTGGGAAGCCATAGTTTGGTGCCTTGGCAAGTGAATAAAACTTTTTCAGGAGAGTGCCGAATTGATTGTCGACGCTGAAATGTTTAGGAGTAGGCGTATTACAATTACTGATAATTGCATTCACATGTAGGAATGTTTTAGAATCAATTAACTTCCTATTTTTAGATCGACCAAAATGTCATACTTCGAGAGGAAATCAGCACCTATTATAGGCCTGTTCACATCTGCCAGTATGAAAGTGTGTGTGAATGTACGCCTAAGTCCGATGTTAAGTTTTAACAACTTAGTACCATATGTGGGAATTGCTGTACCGCTAGCAGCAGTTAGCGTTTGAATGAGATCTTTATTGCCGTGTGGAAATGTAGAATGGGGTAGTGCTGAGACTTCAGCACCACTATCGATCAAAAACTGTAATAAGTTTTCATCGTCCCTAGCAAAAAGGCGGAGTGAATTGTAGATCCCACTGTTAGCCGTAGTAACAGCGAGACTTAGTAGTTTTCCGAGTCCTTAGATTGCGAAGCGGTTGCATCCTGTTTGTATTTGCATGGTTGTAAACATTTACGTGCTTTGTTGCCAAATTTGGTGTGATAGTAACAAATATCTCGTGATCTAGAAGAAGATCGGTGACGAGATCTAGAAGAGCGTCTGTAATTGTAGTTCGCTCTTGAAGTTTATGAACGACTTCTATAACCTATGTCTTGACGTGACAGTCGGTTACAGAGGTCGTGGAATCGTTTGTTGAGATGATGTTCAAGTCGAGACTCGAGATTAGTAAGGTCGTTATCCCTATCACATGGCGTTGCCTTGCCATGGGATGTTGACTGTGATGTTGCAGCAATCGAGGAGGAAGTGGGTTGAGCAACTTCCCAGATTTTATCGGCAATAGGAAGGATTTCTGTAATAACCTTGTCTGCCCAAGGGGCCACAGATGTTCTTAAAAGTGTTGGCAAGCGTTTAAGTCAAAGCTGTTTGAGAAGGTCGTTATTGACCAATGTTGAATCGCCGGCTTCTGATTCAAGCTTGCGATAAAATTCCAATGTGGTATTGTCTCCCATTTCTTGAAGACCTGAAAGAAGTCTATCAAAACGCTTGCCTGCACTTATAGAGTGTCGCTCTAAAAGTGCTTTTTTTTTTAGAAAATCGTATTGATTTTGTTCTGTGGCGGATGTTTTAATAATGTCCATGATGTTAACCACAACATCTTGCGGCAGGGCAGTGAGTACTGCATTAAACTTGTTGACATCCTTGTATATTTTGTTTGTTTTGAAAGTGGTTTCTGCAATAAGAAACCAAACTTCCACCTGGTCATGCCAGAACGTTGGCAATTTAATTTTGGTTATATTAATTATTGCATCTTTTTTTTTTTTTTTTTTTTTTTGACTGTTATTTTTGTTACTGCGTTTGGTGATTAATGATTATGTATGTTGATATGATGAAATTTTGTTGTGGATGAACCGTTTCATGCGTTATATGTGCTTGATTGTTGTGGCTTCGTGTCCGAAGCTCCCACGTTGGGCTGTATGTGCCTGCTGTTTTTTTATACTTATTTTGGTATCAAAATTTTTGTTGTTTGTTTTGACAATTTTGTTTAAATTTAATACTTTTTTTTATTGTTTCAAAGTTTTTTTGTTTTTAATTATGATAATCAGTAATTCTGAGTTAATCAAAAGTTTAGATATCTTTTTTTTAAATTTAATGAAAATTTTGATTTGTTTTTATAGACAATAGTTTAAACTGTTATTTAATTAACTGTTACACTGTTATTTATGTTTCTTTACGTTATTTTATAGGCACTGTATGTAACTGCCCTGCAACACTATATGTATAGTTTTTTTTGTATGAAACACAAAACTATTCGCTTTGCTCGCGTTTTTGTTTTAAAGACTAGCGTTTTCAAACAGGGACACCTCGTGGTCGTTCTTGTTGTTTACCGTACCGGCGTGCTAGTCGCGATCACCACGACTTTGATTTCGCCGAGTGTTGCCGCTACAGTTTATCATTCAACAGGGCCAGCCGACTAGATGAACTACCAAAATTGTTAATGCTATCAACCAAAAATATTCTACTGGTGTAGCGAACTATAAAAAAAAAAATTTACATAAACATTTATTTATTTTTTATTAGATTCAGGTTAAGTCAATTAATTCCTTGGTGATCACTACACTATAGATTTTTTACTGATCAAGTTTAGTGAATTTTTTTTCGTTTCTTTATAATTCACTAGAGCAGTAGGCTATGTTTGGTTTATAATCATTAACATTTTTTGGTAGTTCATCTTGTCGCCTACTCCTGATGAGAGTGATAACCGTTTTAAGTTTAAAATTTTTTAATTATTGGTTCGAAACTGGATCGATCAATAATTCCATGAATTGCAAAAAATTTCATAAATTGCACCCTGTTTTTTATATTCAGTCTTATCATTCATGATGCGATAACTTTCGAAGTGATGTTATATCACAAATAATGCATTGAATTAATTTTTTATTGATATGTTAGAAAATTAAAAACGTTTTTACTAAATTAAAGATATTTTAATTCAAACACAAATATAAAAATTGGAAAAATTGTTGATAGTAAAAGTTAAAATTAAATAATTAATTTTGTGTTTGCAATTCGCTATACATTGATTTTTATTATATTACATTATTAATATTGCCCAACAATCGCTGGTACCATTAGCGCACTGATTTTTGTTATATTATATTTTTGTTATTACTCTACATTCGCCGGTACCATTGGCGCAAGGCGCAATCTTATTATATTGATTTAATATTCAAATTTAATATTCGCCTGTGATGTTGTGGCAACGATTTGTGAAACATTTTAATTTTTAAATGTAATAATTATATTCTATGTGGTGTTTGGGATAGTTTTGGTCCTTCCGACTTTTGGGGTCGTGAAGATCCTTATTATTTGCCCATTTGAATCCGTCTTTTTGTGAAATTTTGCGTGCAATTCGGAATTTGTACTGGGCTTAGGAAAGAAATAATCGAATTCAAGACTGCGCTAGTCAGCAATTTAAAATTTAAATTCACGCGATTCCTCTAATGTTCTTGATAGTCATTCCACTATCATCAATGCACAGTGTTCATTATACCTGGAGTGGAGGTGAGATTCCCCTTCATTTTTTTCCTGTGTACATTTATTATGTCTTCAGAACTGATGCTGGTTTTGTTTTTATAGTGAATTGAAAATTTTGTAACTGCTCGATATGAGAAGTTTTGTATGAAAAACGATTTGTGTAGTTTTTTTTTAATAAATTCACGTTTCTGAACCTCATTGTTATATGGAGACAAAAATGTGTTATTTGCTCTGTCATGGACGATTTTCATTTTCATCGTGTGACCCGATATACGGGGATTTTTTTTAATAAAATTTGTTTTGTAGTAGGAACTACAATATGACACTAAAACCGTTTGAGACCAATGATAGGGTAGAGAACATAAAAATTAAAAAGAAATAAAAATCCCATTTGTTTTATAAATCCGCAACAACAAAACTTAAATGTAGTTGCTATAATAATCAAGAAAGTGACATATTCTTTGATCATATGACGCACTGTCTTTCTCAATGATTAAAGCTCAAACACAGAGTTGTGTTAAGGCTCGATTCTTTGAGCAAGCTTTAACATGCCGTCATCAAAGAATACTTTGTAGCTAAGATTGCGGGAGCTACCTTTGACTGAAAAGAGTTCATTCGCCAGCACTTCCAATTTATCACCTTTGCTGGTGATATCTCAGATCAACAATAAAAAAATTACAGATCATCAAGAACTGAACCACCAATGTCGTTTGGTGAAATCGACTCATTTACTTATCATTAATATGAAAAAAAGCTGAAAAATTTCTTATTCAAATTCCATGAGAATGAATAATTCAATCGAGATCGTTGACCTGTAATATTATTTGTTAACTATTTTTTTTAAAAAAATTTGGAAACAACTGATGTATTACTTTTAGATCTTTTTCGGAAATTTGTAACTTTTGATGGACAACTGAGATCAAGTACTTTAGAATATGCGTAATTACCGTCTAGTAGTAATCACTCCACTCCTTAGTTGGAGTATTTTGTGCAAACTGACAGTAAGTTAGTTAGTTCTAGCTACCTTCAAAATGGAAGCTTAAGCTAATTTATGATTATAATCTCTTAAATCTATTATGATATATAAAGATAAGATTATTAGATTATTTATTTTAGTAATTTAAGATAAACGTTTATCATAAAATCAGGTTTATACTATCAACGAATCTAGATCATATACGTAAAAATTTTATGGAAACAATTTTGATTTGTTACAAGTTTCAAGGACAACTTGATATTTTATTTTATTTAAAACCAAAACTTTACGTTTTTTATGCCATCTATTTTTAAATTTAATTTAAATAAATTTATAACCCAAACATTTACGTAATTAACAGACCAAAACCACAACTTTCAACCTCTCACTTGACAATATAGCAATCGTTTTTCAACATTGTTTTGAATGTGTGAAGTTGTTTTTGAAAATATTCTAGATTATTATTATTGATGGTATAGATCAGAGGTGGCCAAGCTTCACTACACGTTGAGCCGCAGTACAATAATCTCTCGTTTCGAGAGCCACAAAAAAAAAAAAAATTTAAAAAGTATCAGTTGTTTGGAAATATTTATTTTATTGAAAAAACAATTATGTACTTATGGTTATAAATACATACAAATACATCTGTAAAGTTTGTTACATGACATGCCTGCTGGTAGATGGCATGTTTGTTTGTAACTTGGCCGTGAATTTTCTGAAATCTGGTTCATAGTTTGTTAGCGCAGTACGAATTAATTCCGTTAAATGCTCATTTGTAAGTTGTGAACGGTGGTTTGATTTTATAAACTTCATTGTTGAAAAAAGTGATTCACAACAATATGTTGTACCGAATATAGACAGTAATCTGGCAGCAGCTTTTTTCAAATTGGGGTACTTTGATTGAGACACTAGTTTCCAAAACTCATTTGGAGATTGTGTGCATTTTAAGAATGTGATCTTTCTGTAGCTCTAGTAAATCCATTTCTCCTGAGGCACTGTCATGCAAAATATAACAAGGAATCGATAAGCCCTCGTTAATAATGTTAATTTCGAATGGATTTACAAGTAAATTAAGAGAAATATTTAAATTATTCAGATCATTAAATCGCAAGTGAAAGTCTTTTAATAATTCTGCTAATTTACTGTCGTATTCAATCAGTTTGTTATCATTAATTTTAGAGAGTCTGTTCTTCAGACGAGGAAAGTGGTTGAACACTTTTGTTGTTAAATCTCGTTGAAAAGGTTGAATTTTTTTAATAAAACTCAGAATCGTTTGAATAAGATCAGTAATAACTTTATCTTTTTCTTGTAAAGCTAGGTTGAGGGATTGCAGATGCTCCATTATATCAGTTAAAAACATACAATCATTAATCAATTCATCATCCTTTAATTCCAGATAGTGTTTTTCTTTTTCTTTGAGGAAATTTCTGATAGGTTCCATCAAATCAACAAATCGGCTTAGAACATTATAGGTGGATAACCATCGCACAAGGCAGTAAAATGTTATATCTTGAGGATGATCTTCAAAGTCCAGTGCTTTGATAAAGTGCTTGAATTGGCGATGGGTTTTTGAATTCGTCCGAATATAGTTCACAATTTGTAGCACAGTTTTCATTACGTTTTCGTATTTAAAATATTTTGCAACTAAATGTTCACGATGAACAATGCAATAAAGTGCCGAAATTCGGGTATTCTTGGATCATTTTTTAATAGACCAATAAGGCCTACATTTTTTCCTAACATTGCAGGTGCTCCGTCAGTTGCTACACTTACCAAATTATTCAGTGGAATATCTGTATCTGACAATATATTATCAAGGGCACTCTTAGTATCAATACCACGAGTAGTATTTTTAAGTGCTACCAAATCCAATAGTTCTTCCTTTACGATTAAAGATTCGGAAACGTATCGGATAAATACAGCTAACTGCGGGGTGTCTTGTATATCGATTGATTCGTCAAGAGCTAATCTGAAAGCTACACTATTTTTTACATCTACTTGTAGTCGCTGTTTATTATCTTTACTTATTTCCGTAATACGTCGCTCAGTGGTATGACGTGATACTGAAACATTGCTAATTAATCTGTGCAATTTGATATTTAAAGAATCCAGCATTTTAACCACCTGTTCCATATTCTTTTTGATAAATTTTCCCTTTCCCTAAATTTTCCCTAAACTTTTCCAAGCGATCATAAATAGCCTCGGTAGTATTGTCCGCTTCTGAACTAAAAGATGATAAAAATGTTTGCTGATTACTTAATGCAGATTTTAAAGAGTTTATTTTATTTGTTCGGATGTTGGTATTCAACGGATAACTATCCAAAAATTTACTATGGTTTTTGGTTCGTGATGCCGTTTTAAATTACTGGTTTTATAATGGGCAAGTGATTCATTGCACATAAGACATAAAGATTTTCCCCCTTTATCGATGAATGCGTATGCTTCAACTCATTCTTGCCTGAAGCTACGATTTTATCCATCATATCTCCTTTTTTTGTGGTCTGACATATTTAGCAGTTAAATTAAAAAAACGGAGTATTCATAAAAAACAAGCAAAATATTATATTTCGCTACAAGAGATGAAATCACCGTTTTTTTCTTGCAATTTCCTTAAGTTTTTAATTTCGTTTTTGGTTTAGGGTAATATCTTACTGTCGTAGATGTAGAAGCGGTTGAGGTAGCATATGTCGGATTTGCACGTGTTTTTAATTCTATTTAATTATGAACTTATTCAATTTTTAATTGGAATATTAAAGGATACATTAAATTTAACGTCGGCAAATTGCCTAAAGATAAAATATCAAAAATATTGTTTATAAAAAAATTGCAGAAAAAGACAATCATAGTAAAACAAACGAATCCAAAAGGAAAGACTTTCGATTTTGAGAAAGATTTTTGTGCATTAATTTGAGACAAATACAGGTGATTTTATTTTTAGCCCACTAGAATATGTTAAACGTATAACCTTAAATAATAAAATTAGTTAAATTTATTTGTAACAGCGGATTATAAACTTGATTCGCGAAGTAAAGTAGTATCAAACTAAAACAAAGTCGCAAAAAACTCCAATAGTAGTAACTTCGACAGGACGGACCTAAATATAATAAAATGATTGCATTAAATCATATTATATTATTATTTTAAATATTTTATTTTACTTGTTATATTTTCATATTATATTAAACAGCATTATAAATTATATGTATTATTTCTAATTTTGTTACAATTTTTATGAATTATTAAATATTTAATTTTTTCATTTCTTTTCGGGAGCCGCATTTATTCTTTTAAAGAGCCGCATGCGGCTCGCGAGCCGCGGTTTGGCCATGTGTGGTATAGATAGAGAATATGGAAATAAAACAACAAAAATGAACCCAAAGGTGGTTACGGATTTACTGTGCGGCGCAAATATGTGAGATATTTACTATAGTTAGTTAGACAGTAAATATTGCAGTACTTTTTGTCCATCAATATAAAACAATTTCAATTCCAGTTTCAATTAATTTGACACACACATTAAATACAACACGAAAAGCTTTCAAATGTTTATAAATTTGTGCGAGGCTTGATAAGAAAGCTAATGACATTGAACTTGAAATTAAATTAATCATAACCGAAACCAATGTTACTGAATGCGAAAGACAAGGTTAGTAAAAGGTGAGAATTAAAAAGCTTTTCTTTTAAATCTTTTATATAACATTTGGTGTGTGAATTTAAACCGCAATAAAAAAATTTAAATTTTAGCAATATCAAATGTTGTATTTTTACATAATTGTGTAGGTGTTTGTATAATCACAGAAATATTATTGTATCGGTGTTGCAAAAAGCTACATGGGTCTGGTAATAAGTTTGAATGAATGTCACGGTATATATTTATTAAATCGACACTATTCGATAACTTATCATCTTTGGTATTTTCAGATTGTTTTTTATTGTCTTCCAATATCGATAAAATGATAACATGATAATTTTTTCAAATGGAACATACGCATATTATGCAAACGAAATGGTATTAAAAGTAGTTGTTAAACTGGTTGTATGATTGCTATAGATGCAAGACTTTTTAGGATTTTTGTAGCAAATGCGGAAATGAAACAGAAAGCAGTTGTTTTATTTCAGGTTTTCCGCATACATAAGTGGAAGAGTGTCTCGAACACACTATAGGTAAAGCTTGCTTAAATTTTTGGTTTAACTTAAGTGGTATACTTTAGTTAGTTGTAGTTTATTTTTTAAAGTTAATCTTTATTGCATCGTTTGCCGTTCTCTAAATTTAGACAAGATTTTTAAAGTATTTCCATGTTAGCCTTCTTGTAATAGCCAAAAAAGTGAGACATAATTTATATTTTTTATTGATGAGGTAAAGTGACAAAAAAAAACATTTAATGTTGTAATTAAATCGAGATTCAGAATGTTATACTTGATGCTAACGCAAAATAAGAAGAATAAATCAAATTCATTGTTCTAAGAGACAATCTAATAAAATTCGTGAAAAACCTGATACAGAAAAAATCTCAACGCACGTAAAGGATTCATTCTAAATAAAATACTTGAAATATGGGTAGTACGTTTACTTTGATGCGTGCTTGTTTTACAAGTTAAATTGGTTAGGTTTGATGGGTTTAATGTTCAATGATACGACCATCTTTAACTTGTATATTTATTTAATTCTTTTGTAAGATACTGGTTTGTATGTCGAAATTAATATGTTTAATCTGAGTCTGGCTAGTGAGCTGTACCAAGAAGCATCGAATGGGCTCATTGATTTTCATATTCTCTTCAATATAATGGGTGTTATGGTATTATTGGTACAAACCAATTTAAAAATAGGTTCAGTCCTACAACTCTACTCATAGTTTGAATAGTTAAAAGAGCCGGCTAAAAACGTGTACATCCGTGTACTGATGTAAACATTTGGTCGATTCTTGGTGAGTTTTGTTAATGCAGAACCGACCACGATGTAACTCAAGCCACCTTTTCGATCCAATACCGTAATTGCATGAGTCAATTTCTGCATAAATTTTCTTTATCGTTTTCAAACTATTATTTTTTAAGAATTCAGTTTAGTTTGCAATCTATTACTACAACTAGTTTATTTGTATGTGAAAATCAAATTTATTCATTTTAGTGCTTCTTAGAGAAGAGAACGTTATAGCGTATTAAAAACCACACAAATCCCGGTAAACCTGAATAACATGAAGGTCATTCCAAAGTGACTAACGTAACATTTATACCAAAATTCACAACTTTGTTTATTTATAACTAAATGTAAAGATTTTTTAAACACTTGTTGACTTTTAAAATGTAAATCAAATTTATTTATCTAAATGAGAAGCCTTTTTTATTTAAATTATAATTTTTATATATTTTTTTAAAAAAATTTAAATGTGACTAACGTAACATTTTGTATACCATTATATTAACACCTAAATTATGAATCAAAATTCTCTAAATGTAGAAAATGTACATAAAATTTATTGATAAGTTTCTTCAATGTAATTAATGAATTTTTATAAAAAGCTAATAACGTTTTAAAAAATATGTTAGTTTTTCATAAATTGACTCTTTTAATTAAAATGATGTGTGACTAACGTAACGTAACTAACGTAGCATAATAAAAACAACAAAATAATTCATGTATTTAGAATGCTTATTTGGCAAGAAGAAAATAAAAAGTCTAAAACAATTCAGTTTATTAAATTTGAGCTATATGCTAAATTCTTTTATCTCAAATCAAGCCTTTTTCACAAACATTCGCTTTATTTCATTCTAAACAAGAATACTAGATTGTAATTTTCAAAATTGTTGGCATATTCTTATAGTAAAATATATGAAAAATAAAATGATAGGTCACAGCATTGAAATCACATTAGATGGAATGCTAATTCCATACAGAATTTTCCAAAAAAATGGCAACAAAATTATATTCCTCTCTTTCTGACTTCGTTCCTCAAGCTTAGGATAACCAATATCAAAAAAATGAATAACAAACTATTGGAATGTCAATGAACGTCAAACGTAACTTTGTTTAATTCTTCAAGGGTCTTATATTAGTTTTTAATTTAATAAAATAGTTTAATGAAAGAGTTTTATATTTAATAAAACAACACGACTTCAAAAAATTAACAACATTACTTCATAAATTGTTTTATAAAATATGTAAAAAAATATAAACAAATTTGACAGTTCGGGCAAATAACTGAAAAATATCTAAATATAAACAAATTTGATAGTTCGGGCAAACATTTATTTTCTTGCAGTTGGCGGTCCCCAAGAAATACAAAAAATTAAACAGAAAATGTTAAACTTATTTATATTTAAACTCCTCTAACCCCGATTTTAACGGATAATATTGTTATATAAAAAAATAACATTAAGAACGTGCGCATGTTACTATTATTAATTTTTGTGGAAAGTTTTCAATAGTTTTGATCATTTTTAATTATATTTATAGTAGAATAGAATATTTTGAAAAACAATATAAACAAGTTTTTCAGCATCTGCAAAATTGAATGGTTGAAACCCAAATGTGTTGCTATTTTAGATAGCAATATTAGCCTTCCATAGTTTTAAGTTCGGTGAGTCACAGTTACAGTTTTGTGAAAAAAATTTAGTTTGAATGTTGACTTTAAAATGGAATAACCCTTGATCTATTTCAATTTCTAACTGAAAAATGCTTCATTTCTAAATAAAATTTCTAACTAAAGTGTTTGCATGCTACAACAAACAATTTTAAATGTTTAAACGCACCCATTTCAATACAAATTTGCTTCTTAGGGGATTAAAGTATACAAAAGTAAAGTGTTATTTGCATGATTAGTACGAATCTCATGCCAAAAACGGAATCAACGAATGATGCTTTTAGGTATTTGGTTCAAAACTCATAACTTTTATTTGTGAATGTAAGAAGTTGTTTTGAGTTTTAGTTAAAAAGTTTCAAATAGTTTTAGCCTCAAATTGTAAACTCAAATAATAAACGAATGTTACAAATAGTTGCTGAACGACGCAATAATCAAAGAACAAAGAACAAATCATGAACTTTTTAAAATATTATAAAAATTATATATGTAGTACAATAAATAAAATAAATACAATTGTTAAAAATGATTTACTTATTTTACAAACAGAAGTTTCTTTTGAATAGGAAAGCACTTCTGCAATTATTTTCTTTGTATTAGATGGCATAAAAAATGAAATGTTTATTTATCTCTTTTAGTAATCACTTGTCACTCTTATAAAAAATAATTTGACAGTCTTGACTGCAAACAAAAAAGCCGTATAAACAACTAAATCTATTTAGGAACTTTTGACTGGAGAAGTATTATGTTCGTATTATAATCATAAAGTAAAAGATTGTTTTTCAATTTTAATTTACAAATATTTTATTATTGAATAAACTTTTTAAAATATCATACAAATTATATATGTGAAAATAAATATAGTTATTAAAAATTATTTACTTATTTTACATTCAAAAGTTTCTTTTGAGTTGGAAAACATTTTTGCATTTATTGTCTTAGTATCTACTGGTACAAAAGAATGAAATTTTTGAGTTCCACTTATAGTAATCGCATTTTTATATCGATTTTGTAATTTTTCTTTTGTTAATTGATATTCATTTTTATCGGCGTATCCAAAGTTCATGGTAGATTCCCATTTTAAAGCCCATTCGAAAAGTTTTTTTGGTGTATCAATAATATTATCTTCGCTCGCCATACTATAACGGTGTGCAGCACGCTTCAGTGTACCACCAATTCCATCACAAGGTCCCTTTCCATGGCTGGTAGCATGAAAATGCCATTCAGCGTCAACCTTAAATTAACTAATTAACTTATGCCACCATAAAGAAGACTTTAAGGTTGACGCTGAATGGCATTTTCATGCTACCAGCCATGGAAAGGGACCTTGTGATGGAATTGGTGGTACATTGGTGGTCAAGTCAAAATTTCCCAAAAATTTGCTGAACTTGCGTGAAATTGCTCATATATATATATATATATATATATATATATATATATATATATATATATATATATATATATATATATATATATATATATATATATATATATATATATATATATATATATATATATATATATATATATATATATATATATATATATATATATATATATATATATATATATATATATATATATATATATATATATATATATATATATATATATATATATATATATATATATATAAATATATATATATATATTTATATATATATATATATATATATATATATATATATATATATATATATATATATATATATATATATATATATATATATATATATATATATATATATATATATATATATATATACAGGCCGGGACGAGGTTTAATTACGCCCTAGGCAAGAATATGATTTGACGCCCCTACCCTCCTCTCCCCTCCACAGAGTCGGTT
Organism: Diogma glabrata; assembly: GCA_963693315.1. NCBI lineage: Eukaryota > Metazoa > Arthropoda > Insecta > Diptera > Cylindrotomidae > Diogma > Diogma glabrata. Next base: position 170,804 of record CAVNZG010000877.1, read on the forward strand.
TGTTTTAAACACTGTTTAAAACAATGTTCAAAACAAATTGGTTTTTATTTCAAAAAAACAATGTTTTAAACAAAAATTATTTTTTTTTAAATATAGCAATGTTACTTATTTGTTTTTAAATTGAACTGTTGCATCATGTGGTATTTTATCGTTTTTAATACATTTACCCCTAATACGCCATCAAAATTTTTAAAGTTTTTAAAAGGAATCACATGTCAAAACATTTGTACAAAAGTGCTGGCGGATCTGGTATTCGATAGCTGACAAACGCAATTCGTTTAATTTCTAAATAAAAAGTGACAAACATGTGTCATTACTGTGAATCAAACGGAACATCCTAGTTCTGAAAAGAAAATTATAGATTCGGTGCGAGATTTGTAAAATTAGGTTACATATTTCATCTCATTGTTGATTGACTTGACGTAATGTTTTCCATTACATTTATTTTTCAATAAAAAATGTTGTGTTTAAGAATTTACAATATGTGTCACCACAATACATAGATGCTTTTTAAGACGTAGGTTCCACAACTACATGCATTCTAAGATGTTGACGAACGCTTTCTTTAAACTTTTGGGGATTGGACGCCCCTGAAGTCCGGCAAAGCATTCCGTTTGTACGATATACGGACAAAGGAATCCCTCTGAATTCTGTCACTATGACAGAGAGTGAACTCAATAGTTTGACTGTTTGCACAAACCGATTTACCTGTATAACAGGAAAAATAATGTGATTGAGGAAGAACATGATAGATTCGATTTCAAATATTAAAATTTTTACCAGATACTTAAGATGTACTTGATAAAAAATGCTTAAAAATTTTAAAACCAGTCGCAAATGCTTGGGAAGTCTTAGCCAATAAGTAATTTGGAAACAGTAACGACATGATTTGGATTTTTTTGGTCATTTTGACAGCCCTGTAAATAAGTACGAATTTGGAAACAGTTACAACATGATTTGGATTTATTTGGACTTGTGATCAGTTTTACAAAAATAAAAAAAAATCGTAACGTTATATGCGTTTCGTTTTTATGCATTATATTTATTTTTACGGTACGTTATTTCGTTATGGAACAGACAAATATTTTTTCTTTTTTAAGTGTTTCGGTTGGGATTCGAACTCGTTACCAGAGTGAGCTGAAATCTATTCATTTCGCTACCAATGCGATGATATTTTGAAGTTGAGACTTCATCATCACTCTATTTACTAAAGTTGAATTCTCAATTGTCATTAGACTCCTATTTTCCGGAAATATTTTAACATTATTTTTGGGGTTAAATCTCTAGACAGCTCTATTATGTGAATTCATATGAGGGGTAATATTTCTATATTATAGGCCACATTTTAAGTCACGTGTATAGTCATTATTGATTGCTTCCAATCAATGTGAAATCAATAGGCGACACTTGGTCAATTATTTCATATATTGGCTTACATATTAGACAACATTTTGGGGAATTTTAATTATTCGGGATTTTTGTGAGCAATTAAACTCAAGGGAAGTAATTTGAATTTTTCAATTCAAAGGTATGGTTGGAAATATTTCGTAAAAAAACTCTGTTTTTTTACGTGTTTTGGTTGGGATTCGAACTCGTAACCTCATCAGAGTGAGATCAAATAAAAAATTTACAAAATGCTTAATATTTTGCCACAAATATCAAAAAAAAATTTAGAACTACCAAAATCTTTAGTTAAAGCGTGCACATACATTTAAAAAGAGCAGATATGTCGGATTTTATATAATCGATATTTGCAAAATCGTTCAAAAAACGAAATAAAATATTTACGTTATCGTTACGTTTTACGTTATTGTCACCAGATGAATTTTTAAAACGATACGAAAGTAATTATTATTAACAACGCTACTTAAGTTCGTTATTTCATTTTTACGTTACGAGTATCGTTTTGCAACACTGCTTGTGATGCAAAACCTATTTCCACGCGTTTAGTCAGCATTTATGACATCGTTACATTACGTTGCTGTGTAACTATATCCAAATGCACTTTTTAATGAAAATTTCATTGTTTTAGAAAACAAAGAAAATGAACCGGCATCACTTTCGTCGAAGAAATTTGCCACTAAAATTTTCCACATTTTATAAATTATGGACCAAATTAACTCTGTTCTGTGCAACATTTTCTATGAATGATTTTTGTGAAAAATTATCTGACGCTAAGCGAGTGACCACTGCCCCTTGTTTAGATTCCAATTTATTTGGACTAAAAAGTGAAATAAAGTAATTTCTATTTTGAAATGAATCTCAACGTCAGTAGGAATGGAGCGCCTCTTTTATAAATTTGGCATGGTACATAGGAAACTCCTCATCCAATTTTATACGGACTACTAGTTTTTATTAATCAACCGTTTGAAATATGTACCTATGAAGCCGACGGTTTTGAGTTTTTTTAAATGCAAATATATATTTTAAATTGAAATAAAAATATATTGCTTTCATATTCATTTCATATTCTTGTTGTTTTCAATCTTTTGTTAAAGATTATACTGTTTCACCCAACCAATATTCTTATGAGGATGATATGAATATTGTAATCCGTAATTTATAATCGTCAAAAACTCTATTTCTTTATTTAATCAAATTTTTTACATGCATCATGTCATTCGGGACTAAGGTTAAACATAGGTCACAGATTTTTTATCATAATTAAAATTTCTGAAGTTTATGTTAGCCAATAAAAACAAAAATATCATTAGATTGAGCGATAAATTATTCTTTGGCATCTTGCATGGGACAAATATTTGAGAATATTCAAGAAATCTAGAGAAGCTTAAAAAGATTTTTAACAACCGTCGCAAAATTTTGAGAATATTACCGAATCTCTTGAGAATTTCAAAATTCTTGAGTACATTTGGACATACACAGTTTCTTCAGATAATTTAGGGAATCATGAGAATCTTGTAAATATGAAGAGAACCTTAGAAATCTTCAGAGAACCTTTAAATAATCTTACGATATTTAGGATACCTATTTTCTTTGTGGTTTTCCACTCCAATTAGATATTTTAATTTAAAACTAAAAAATACGAATCTTCAATTTTAAAGTAAACACATGCAACTATGAACTTACAAAAAAAGTAAGGGATTCAATATGGATTTTTTTATAAGATTTTTTTAATTTTAGTACATATATGAAAAATTCACATGTGTTTTTTTATGAAGTTAATTATTTACTATATGTGGATCAAATATATTAAAAATTTTATATTTTAACATCCGTGCTAAATTTGAAACGTTTTCTGTGCATTACTCATTGAAAAATAGATTTTTATTGAGAATAAGAATTGGAGATTCCAACCATCGTTTGATATATCTGAACTAAGCAAGAATAAGACTATTAAAAATAAATATTTTGTCTATAAAAATCATAATTTAATGAATTAGTAACAATATTACAAACAAATGCATTAAAAAATTAATTTATATATTTATATTTGCCTTTAAATTGTAATATTTCTGATTATCGGAAAAGAAAAACATTTTGGTAATTATTTTATCGGGTGTAGTGTTCTCCGTTGAATATCCAAGCAGGGCTTACTGGATTTAGAAATGCGACCAAGCACTGGGCCGTTATTGATTTATAGTATTTGGCTATTGATATTTGGCCAGTACAAGAACAATTCATCGGCATATATATGATTTACAGAAAAGAGCCAGTATATAGTTACCCTTGAAATGTCAAGCATTAGTTTATGAATAGTAAACAGGATTTGGCTATTTTTATTGGACTATTGCCGGAACAAACAATTCAAATTAGTGGAGCAATGCCTTGTCTTAAAGATGTTGTTACAAGAAATCAAAGCGGTTGGTGTTGTGTACTCTCACCGACATCTAAGAAATATTCTTGGAAGAAAACCCTGATGTCCAAATCAGATTCTCAAAGTTCACCTCGTTGCGACCGAGGAAATGTATTTTAAACGGATATAGTGGAACACACCATGTCTGTATATGCATATGATACATAAAAGTGTACGTTTGATGTGTAAACCACTCTTAAATTTAAACAAAAAATGAAAAAGGTCTTCTTAAGAGACTAAGTTGTTCTAATTATACAGTGGATTTAGTAAAAAATATATGCAATGATCGTAAAAATATCGTGGAAGTTTACACAGAAAATATTTTGAAATCTCTTGAATGCTACGAAAAAATACATTATGAGCAATGTTAATGCAAGATAGATACTCGTTAGAACCCATGGAAAAAGTATGAATACGCAATAAATCGTTTTGTGAGCTTCCTTCCCATTTTTCAAAAATGTAGATACACGTAAATGCTTTGTAGCCGACGATATACAGCTAATGGTATCTCAACCCTTAAATCTTCAGTAATTTCTCAAACATTGTATGACTAAAAAAAATATGTTACAAACATTACTATAAAAAAGGGATGAAATGTAACACATTTCATGCACATGATATGCACCATACCGTGCATTTGTCGTATAATGCTTTAGCACATATATAAACATGTTTGTTTTACGAATAATAAAAATCGAAGCAAAACGAAATTTTTTTAATGATAAAAATAATAATAAACAAAAGAATGAAAGAAGAAAGAAAGTGTAACATATGTTTGACTAATCTAATTAACATACAATACATATGTTATTCTTCCCATTAACGTAAATAATTAAACAAGTCATCAACCAAAACAAATAACAAATTATATAGAACAAACTAAGTATATTAAACTTAGCTCCGATTACTAAATTCACACAATATATTTCAAATGATGAAATTTAACTTATATAAAATTATATTAAATTTGATGATATAACAATGAAAATATTATTAATTTTATAGAAATAAATATATTTTCCGCTGAATAAGGTAAATATATTTATTTCATATACGATTGACCGATATTACCTGTATATAATAAATCGATCGTTAATTGGATAATCGATTAATTTATTAAAATAATTGTTAACCTGGGAGGGGATTTCTATAGAATACAGTGGAGAAATTATATACCAATTGTACTATAAATTAAATTAAAATTGCAATCAAAAATCAATCAATAAACTTATCTGAAAGTTTAAAGTTTAGTTTTTTTTAAACCTTTGACTGGAAGAAAGTCTGCCCAATAGGCCTTCGTCTACGGGTTACACTGGGGTTCCCCAGCATAAAGACTTTCTTTCCATCATAAATATAAAGAAATCAAGTGGAAATCATAATAAGGCAGCTCAACAAGATACGTCCACCATAGAAGAAAGAAAAAGCATTTTTATATTTTCTAAAATGGCTGGTTTCATTTAACCTTTTATGAAATAATATGACTTTCGTATCATTAAATTGATGTATTTTTATCTTATTTGCAACTAAATTTATTTACAAAATAAATGTTTTTGTGAATGTAATGAAAACAAACACAAACAACAAACGAACACTTTGAATAAATAATTTTAGTGATTTAAAACAAATTATTACATATTTGTAATATTTTTTTGTTTATCTTGTGTAATGTCAGCTTACTGATATATAAATCGACTAACGTCTCGGGCAACAAATTTTCACTCGTCCTGAAACGTATAACTTTATAGCCTTGGTACATAAATAACTATTATTGATACAAAAATTGCAGAAAATTTTTTGATCATTTTTGATGTGTTCTTCGTTTGCTTAAATTACTCCTCAAAAATATCACAGAATAAACATACACATACAAAAATAGTTACTAAAGAACTTTTCTGAGTTCAATAATCAAACGAATATTTTATTTTTATTTTCAAGTTCATCGACAGAAATTAAAAAAAATCGTAAGAAAGTAGACAAATTTCAAAAGACCTTTAATGGATGATAACTTATGTCAATTATAAAATTTGAAAGTTATGCATAACAAAAGCTATTAACAAAACAAAAATGAGATACCTTTAAACTTGATTTTAAAATTTTATGGATCTCTTCAAGGGCGTTATTAGGGTTACATAAAATGTTTAATTTAATACGCACAAGGAATATATTCTTATCAATAAATATCGATCTGTGAAAGATCTGGGTAAGGGTGTTGTAATACATATCATTAGAGATTTTTTATTAATAAGGTAAATAAATTAGATGAAATAAAAGTAAATAAATTAGAAGAAATCCATTACATCACCATCCCTTCATTAAAAACAATGTTACATAAGACATGTCTCATGACATCCAGTTACAAGCTTGATTTTTATTTAAGTACCTCCTTGAAATTTAACAATTTAAAAACTTAATATTCAACAATCATTCATTGACAATTTGAAGGAAGTGTGAGATAATTTCTTAAAGTTGTAAGAAATATAAAAACACCATTAATCCCCCAGTTCTTAAGGAGGTCATCGTAATAATTATATTTGAGTTGTAAGTGAAGGTTATATTAATGATGGTCAATTGTAGACCATTGCAGTATCTTCTTAGAGATTGCAGTAATAGTCATTACGGTATATATTCATTATTAATGTTAACGAGGTTATGTTTATTACATTCATTGTGGTGCATGGTTTTTAGGTGTCATTGCACCAGTGTTAGTTTGTTTCTTCTATTCGCCGAGCTTGTTTTTTTATACACCCGAGTTTTTAATTTTTATCAGCTCGCGCATCATCTTCTTATCCATGTTGATAAGTGAAATATTGTGATATTCTTTAGAAACGGATGTGTGAAGACTGGAAATAAACCTTAAACCCCTTTGCACATTTCTAGTTCTTCTGTTTCTGTAATTTCTGTGATTTTAATTAGCACATAAGTTTTATAAATATTGAATATAAAAATGTTTTTTCGCAGTATCTTGGACCAACATATTAATGTTTCGGGCTTGTTGTCACCATCATTTACATTTAACATTTTTAGTTTACGTTGTGAAACTTATAAATTAGAAGCTACAATTTCTAAGTTTTAACAATAAACTTTAATATTTATGGTGCATGCACAATAAAAAAAAACTTGAACTCAAGAGATCCAAATTGGTTTCACCATCTTTAAATTTTAAAAATGGTGCTAAACTTATCAACACGCACTTTAACCCACCTTTTGAGATGGGTGTTTGTGAGCTTGATGTGAGCGAAAATTATGACGTCATGAGTGACGTTTTCACCGCGAACACAACGACCGTCGTCGTCAAGTGGAACGGATGAAGGGTCATTTTGAGCGTTGTGAACGCATAGTGGAACGCACCCAATATATCAAAATTTCAGATTTTTTATAAATCAAAAATTTAAAAATCGACAAAAAAATGTACGTTTTCAAAATAATATCCCATACGAATTTTATATAATTAAGCAGCATAGGTATTTTAGAGTATACCAGCAAGCGTAGTTTATTTTAATCAAGACGATTGAAAATATCTGAATTCCATTTGACTCCCGAGTAACCAAATGTATTTGCTTGCAGAAAAATTCAATATTTTCTTAATGAAGATATTCATTGAGAAAATTATAAAAAGATATCAGTATCTTTCAGAAACAAAACGTTAAAATATGAACAAATTCAAGTGAAAGAAAATAATACCGAAAGAAAAGAAGGATATGTAGAGAAGCAAGCATGGTTATGGTTAAAACGGGAAAAAGCTAGCTAGATACATAGATTGCAGTCGCTTGTTTAGTAGGTCTGGAAACATTTTTATTTTTACGTACAAAGAACATATCACACAAAGGTATTGGATAAAATTATGATACAAAGGTTTCATACGTTGAATAATGCCAAAGTGGAACTTTATACCTTAAGAATATGGAAATGAAAGGGACAAACAAGACTTCTAAAAAAGGTAGAGAGTTAACCGATTGTATCTTACTACTTCAAAAGGAAATCTTGGATCTATAAACCTTTAATGCTCAAAATACATGTTGAGAAATTCTGCATGCAGTGCTGCGTGCATACATCATATATGCATCTACAATAGATAATTTTGATGAATCGTATACGACTTAGACACTTTAAAAAACTTTCTAAATTTTTTCCAAATATTTTCAGTTCCTATGAAACCTTCCTCAGGGAAATATTTATTTCTATTGAAATAAATATTCCCCTGAAGAAGGTTTCATAGAAACCGAAAATATTTGGAAAAATTAAAAAAGCTTTTTAAAGTGTCTAAATCGTATTCGATTCATCAAAGTTATTGAAATTACACTTTAAGTAGTTCCTTCGAATTTCTCTAGAAGAATTTTTATATATTTGACGTGAAGAATTTTCGTAAATTTTTTTGTCGTAGCCAATAAAGAAAGGCCATAAATATGTAGAAAAAGTGCTTAATCTTAATTAAGCAATAAGTATAAATAATAAACATGATTCAACTATTTCATAGTACTATAAATTACCTATAATACAAAATGTCATGTAATACGCTCAATATTCTGACTGCGCCACCCACTTTTATTTTTTGTAAAAAACTGTAATGGAGAATCATTTATCTAATAAAACTTCTAGTTAAAATATGGAGGGGCTGAAATCTCACAGCTCTGAGATATCAAAACTTCGGTCTGGGTTAAGGATTTTGATATAGTTTTCGGCAAAAAACTTTTATGAAGACTTGGTTTTAGTTTTGAGCAACGATGTTTATCAAAGATAACTCTTTGTTAATGTCCAAGTATTTTTTATCTCTGTTTAGAAATTTATTACAAAACTAACACGGAACATCAATACGTTGCCGGAAAATTATAACAGATCATATATTAACATAATTTAGTGAAAAGATGATACACTCAGCAAACTACTAAGAACCTCTTCATTTAGCGTTTCGAGAAAATATTACAAAATCACAAATTCATATTTCTTTGAAAATTCCAAAAATCTTGTAAAATTTAAATAAAATCAAACTTTTTTCAAAATTCTAAGAATATTCCAAAAATTATTACAAAATCAAAGATTAAAATTTTTTTCAAAAATTCTAAAAATATTGCAAAAATTATAACAATATTCAAAGCTGAAACTTTTTTCAAAATATTTCAAAAATTAGAATAAAATCAAATATTTAAACTTTTCTAAATTCCAATTATATACCAAAAATTCTTAAAAACTCAAACTTTTTCAAAAATTCTAAAAATGTTGTAAAAATTATTACAAAATCAAAATTCCAAAAATATTTCTAAAACTATAATAAATTCAAAATTTTCTATGTCCAATTTCATTTTCAATTACATTTACGTCATAAAAACAGCAAAAATTTTTTTCCCAAAAATTGGCTAAAAAATAAATGAAACCATTTTCTGACACGATTGACATTATTTTTTTGATAAATATATAATTTTTCGAAACTGTGTTCCATAACTGTACTGGAAGTGTGTCAAATCATTATGTGTGTCTAAAATAGCAAATTTTCATGTTTTTGGTTTAAAAAACTTTCATTTTAAGTGATTACAAGTAGGCACATTGAATTTGGAGAAATTTTGATGGTAGGTATTGGTATGTGAGATCAAAAACTAGATTATTGCATTATAAGTTTGTCAAAAAAAATGTTGCCAAGTGTGTCAAAAGAAAGATTTTTATTTTTTTTTTACCTAAATTTTTGGAAAAACATAAAACTAATTATTTGTATGACATGAAATTTTATTATTATTTTAGAGAATTATGGCATTATAAGTTTGTCAAAAAAATGTTGTCAAGTGTGTCAAAAGAAAGATTTTGATTTAGTTTTTTACCATTTTTTGGAAAAAAATTAAATTACTTATTTGTATGTCATGAAATTTTATTATTATTATTGAGAATTATGGCATTATAAGTTTGTCAAAAAATGTTGTCAAGTGTGTCAAAAGAAGGACTTTGTTTTATTTTTTTACTATAGAGAATTATGGCATTATAAGTTTGTCAGAACATGTTGTCAAGTGTGTCAAAAGAACATTTTTTTTACTAATTTAGACTTTTTTTGGAAAAAATAAAACTAATTATTTGTATGACATGAAATTTTATTATTATTATAGAGAATTATGGCATTATAAGCTTGTCAAAAAAATAATGTCAGTATGTCAAAAAATGATTTCATTTAGTTTTTTAGCCAATTTTTGGAAAAACAAATTTAGTTGTTTTTATGACGTAAATGTAATTGAACATGAAATTGGACATGGACATTTTTGAATTTGTTATAGTTTTTAAATATTTTTGGAATTTTGAAAAAAGTTTTAATTTTTGATTTTGTTATAATTTTTGCAATATTTTTATAATTTTGAAAAATAATAGAATTTTTGAATTTTATATAATTTTTAGAATTTTGAAAAAAGTTTCAACTATTGATTTTGTAATAATTTTTGCAACATTTTTGGAATGAGTTAGCCTCTCTGTATTTTGCTTCTAGCCATGACTTCATTTCTATATAATAATTTTTACTGTACATATATGGTGAAATGAAATTTGTCAATGTGTGGAATGTAGTGAAAATCTTAAAGAACGGGCTGACAAATTTCATGTATTTCATGTATTTGAAAAACACAAAAGCAAACTTGAAAGCGGGAGAGTGCTTAGTACTTGGCAATTTTTCAGGAAATTGCTCTTTTTTCATTCAAGATTCTGTGCAGAGTTACCATTGTAATAAATTGCAATCTACGATACAACCGTTTTTAATGTATTATAATTCACCTACTAGTCAAGGTATCGATCACCTAAGTTTTGTCATTATCTCCGATATAACTGAACATGATAGTGTGGTAGTGTATCTATTCATATCACAAATGATTGATTTTATAAAAGATAAAATAAAACATCCTAAAAAAAGTCTATATGACTGATGGTGCTGGATCTCAGCATTAAAATAAATATAGTTTTATAAATCTATGTTACCACAAACCAGATTTTAATATAGACGCAGAGTGGCACTTCTACACTACCAGTCATGGATCTTTATGAATGGGCAGCAAAATCAACAATAAACTTTGCATATACCAGTAAATATTATTATACAGAAATGAAGTCACGGCTAGAAGCAAAATACAGAGAGGCTGTAACTATAAAGCGTACGCAATTGTTTCATGCGTTTATACCCAAAGATGAAAAAACATTGCTCACAAAAAATATTCTAATTCAGCTAAAACTAGGATTTTTCAGATAAGCCGTTAATATGCAATGTAAATTTATTTTATATTTTTAATTACTTTTATATTATTTTATATTATTAATGTTAAAATGTATATTGTTTTTATTACACAACTTAGTATAAAAATAAAAAGCTAATTATTATATGAATTCTATACAACATGCATTTTATTTCACATAATTTTTCTCACCATCTACTTCTCAGCATCAGTTTTAATATATTTCAGGTACATTCATTTATAATTAATTTCGGACAAGTAGAAATGGGAGAAAAAGTGAATTTTGTAAAAGAGCATCCACACCCTCAAATTCTTAACTTGTATCCTCAAAATAAATAAATTCCTATAAAACAAGAATTCAGGCGGTTTTAGTTAAATAAAATGCATTTTTTAAAAAACAAAAAATTGAAAAACCGGAAATTAAAATTTTGTAAAAATTTTATTTTTAAAACGAGAAATTATGTATTTGGAAACTTTCGTTTTAGATTACGAACTAACTTAACATTTTTTTTCTGGAAAAAAAGTGGTAAAAGTGAGGGTACCCCGAACAGCGCCATCTTTCAATATAAAGCAACAAAAATTTTCATAGAACGAAAAAAATATATTGTAATATGTAAAACATTTCCATAATATGGAGTCAACATAAAATTCAACTTAAGTAAATTAAATAAGTGATGCAGAAGTTTCAACTTCGAAATTATTATCACCTAAACGGCGTAATCGATAGCGTGTCGGCCTAAGGATTCGAACCAGGCACTGAGGAGGAAGGTTCGAATTCATCCGAAACACGAAAAATGCTAAGTGGAGTTTTTTTCTGAGAAACTTCCAACCATATCTTTGAATTGAAAACATTTTAATTACTTCTTTACTTACTTGAGTTAAATTGATCTCAAAAAATCCCCAATATTTTAATATATTTTTTTTTAAATACAAGAAAAGTGCAACGTACAAATATAATTAATAAAAAAAAATTATGTATAGTATTATTTCATTCTTCGGAATATTTCTTTTTTGCGTAAATTTTTTTAGGAGGTTACTATTGTTGTTGAAAAGGTCATGAAATATTCCACAAGAATTTGTTAAATTATTTTTCACACATTAAATGGCTTTTAATGTCTCAAGTAGAGTTTCTGCTCGAAAAATTCGGTCGAGGAAGATTTGTTATCTTGAACTAATGATTTGTTATCTTGTACTGGAGTACGCTGGGCTTGTCAATCCCGTAGATCAAAAATAAAAAAATTTACAAATCAATAAAATTTAAAACTTTACGTATGAACGTAAAACTCAAGTTAAAACAACTAAACAATATCCGTCAATATGACGGATTATTTTATTTTTTAAATTTTATATAAATAATTAAAATGTATGAATAAGTTTATATTATATAATCTTAATTACAATTTCAATAGAAGACAAAGTGGAACTCAATTTATGTTTAGTGTTTACTACAATATTGATATTGATTGTCATATAATTCGAATTTATTTATATATATTTAAACTAGAGAAAATGTTTTATTTAGCAAAAATAAATTGCCTAAATTTAATTTTGAGTAACGAAATTCTTTTTTCATTTAAATAACGAAATTCTGTTTTTTTTTTAAATCGGGACATTTTTAAAATGAAGCGGAACGCGGGACAAATTGTTAATAATTGGGATTGTCCCGCCAAAAGCGGGAAATTTATATTTTGTGTTGCCTCATGTTCTATTGTTAATATGCCAAGATTGTTAAGCCTTGGTCATTGTTGCCAGCATGTAATTTTTAATTAATTTTAATTTGCTGAAACTCCTCTCACTCGAAGCCACTGATACGCAAATAGTCATAAATAACTTTTGTGCGACCATAAGATTCGGAAGAGATTTTGAAAAATCCCATTCCACGATCAATTTCTAAATGTCTATAGGCACACCCAGTTAGAAACTGTTAAATTGCCGCTTTTAAATGCCTTCTCAACCTTAGTATCTCTGTGACAAGTTCTGTTTCCGATACCTCATTATAAAAACCGGTAAGTTTTGATTCAGATAACTCCAACTCTTCACTGTTCGCAAAAGCCCAGTGTTTGTCAGCACAACCTCGAACAATGAAGCTACATCTTGGACTGACTTTAATCTTGTTCGGAGTTCAACATTGAACCGTCGTAGTACTCCGATTTTTTCACAGCAAAATCTATTGCCTCTTCTACAATATGACTAGGTTTCAATATAAAGACGAAGTGACTATAATTTTATGACTAACTGATCAATATTCAAGCTTGTGCTTTGCAATACAATCTAAGCACAATTTATTCGCCTTAAAACATCATTCCAAAACAAAAGATAGCAAAGACATGTAAAATCATACACAATCACCAAGCATAAGGTTCTGTGCAGCGCCTCTAGTGTCTACATTTTCTTGTTGATCACTTAATTTCTCAATTGCAGCCACAACCCCATTAAAATTTTGATCCAATACTTTAACTGAAGTATAATGAGCATTCCAATGCGTTGTTGAGAGTCTTTTAAAAGTTGTTTTGCTGTGTTTAACAAGCACTTCCCAGCAGCTAGTCGAAGCAGAAAAAATGCAAAAATTCCACTGTTCCGAAAAATGTTACAAAAGCTACATTTTGTGCAAATGAGTGTTGGTCACATAAATTAACTGAATGATCTATACACCAACAATTAATATTGCTTTGTTGTTTTTTGCTTTAATAATAGCTTGCACTCCTTCATGTATACCACTCATAACAGCTGCATTATCATAATCTTGGGAACGACAGTTCATAACATCTAAACCGTCATTTTCAAGATTTTTAAGAATTTCATCGCTTAAAGCAGCGGCTTTTTTTTCCATATAAAGGAAAAAGTCCAAGGAATACTTCTTTGATTTCCACTTTTCTATCATCAATTTTCTCATAACGAATCACTTCGGACATTTGATCAATATGTGATATGTCAGGTGTGCTATCAAACATAATTCCAAAATATTTATATTTTTTTTAATATTTAATTCAAGATGTGTTCTTTTAATACTACATCATACTTTGACAGCAGTTTGATTAGTTCTAAGAAATTGCCTTTATTTAAAGGCTTTTTCCTTCATCATATCCACGAAATGCTAGGTTTTCTTTAGGTAAAAACAAAGTTATATGCAATAATCTGGATAAAAGATGTTTCCACTTCTGTTTTTCATTATCTATTAATAGCAAGACTCCTTTCGTTTTATGAAACTCGTTTCTAAAGTTTTCCGCTTTTTAAAATTGGGTTATTCTAAAAATTGCGAAACCGTTTTTCAATAAAATTAAAATACATAAATGTAAAGTTTGCGAAAATTGGCATTGTGTTATTTTAACTTACAATTAAAACGAATTGAAAAAACTAAAGTCAGTCTTAATTCTCAATAATGATAATATGCCCAAAAACCTAAAATTCAAATTCAATTCTATGTAAAATGTTCAAAATGTTACCATTTACAATCAGTAAGACGAATATCGCAGAAAAACTCCAATTACAATTCGAAATTATTAGAGGTACGTTTTACTCCAGACAACGGACAAAAATCCAATGATGCCCAGTTTTTGTACAATGTGTACAATCCATCCTTTTAAATTCGTCATATTGGACAGATGTCCAAGATTCGGAATCATATCCATCATATAATTGACTAAATGGAAATTAATCCCAGATTTTGTCCAATTAGTCCCACATCTCATTATGTATCACAATTAAAAAATGGATTTGATTAACATAAATTCATTATTTTTTTATTTTGCCAAAGCAATACACTTATGTATTTGACAAATGATTTCTTTATTGCGATATTGCAATGTTATTAAATATTTTTGTCTTATTAAATTTTATCATTAATATTATAAAACTGAAAACAAACAGGATGAGTATGTTTCTACCTATAAAAATTTGCAAAACTATAGTAATTGCATAACTACCATTTTATTCCACAGTAATTATTTATGTGTCCATTCGAAAACGATCCATTCCAATTTACGAGTTTCAAGATAAAGAAAAAAAATTTATTTGAGATTATTTACAAACATGGTGACTTGATTGTTTATTAGTTTCCTTAGGTGTTTGCAATTAATTTGTTTGAAATGCAGAACATATTAGGTAGTAAGTTTAAGCTGATATTTTAGAAATAATTTTGGAATAGAGACATAATTTTGGAATAGAACAGAACTCAAGGGTGCCACCCTATCGACACAGGGTGCCACATTATCGACGGAGACCACTTTTCCTATACATTATTCAGCATATGTGTTTTCAGACCTGGTCGTTAAAGAATCATTCTTGCATACTAAATAATGTACCGTAAAAGAAAACGGTTAATATGGTATCTATAGGAATATTCAAAGCTATTGAGTAATTGTGGTGATGGTATTCAATGCTCAAAATGTTGATTCGATTAAAAAAAAAAGAAATACACACATATTGTTGAAATTTTATTTTACGTAATAACTCAAAAATTTTAAAAAGTAGAATAGATTCTTTTTGAACCAATAGGACACATTTATAGGACACATTATAAGTTATCACACTTTATAAATCAAAATTAAATGGATAACCTGGCTAAAATGGTTTCTAAGTGATATATCGTTGAAAACCATTGTGATGGTTTGTTTAAGTTTTTTTACGGTCGGGTGTCACCCCAAAACGGGCGAAAAAAAAATGTAAATCTTTTTATAGAAGAAAAATTAAATTATATTTTAATGTGTTATCAAAGTTTTTTTCTATTTGTTTGTTTTTGTTGTGACAAGTTGAAAAAATCATTGCTAGATGAATCATTTCGTAAATAAAACTAAAATGATAAAAATGAATCTAAGGAACAAAAAATCGAAAGCTTAGGTTGTGCTGGAAACTGTTATTTGTTTTAGCAGTAGATTTTAATTGCGTGCAGAATTGAATTTATTTGAAACGAAATTACAATGATGAAGTGTTTCATGGGTAAGAATGATTTTATAACAACAGACGCATTGTTACTTCATCTGAGTGTTTGTTTCCATGGTGAAGAATGAGTAAAGAATGAGTAAATATAGTTGTTATAACGACAATGATGTAATTTGATCGCAGTGTTTTGAGGAAAATTGTATAGATCAAAGTTCAACGTTAAGGAGTTTTTTTGAAAGGTGCAATACTTACTATTTTAAATCAAATGTTTGTGGAATGACAACATTCAAGACAACATTGAAGATGATAAAATAATATAAGCTTATTTTTTAAATTGTATAATTTTTGATTAGTTTTATTTTTGATGGTAGCAAAATATTAGTGATATTTATTATGACATATAAGAGATTTCCAAGGGTATTTGTTTGTTGTGTTAAATTCAGTGTTTTTCAGTGATAATAGTTTTGAGCTATCTCCGGTGTAAAATTATAATTCAATAAAAGTTCAAATTGTTATATATTTACCATGCTAGCCACTAGGTTACTGAACACATTTTCTCTAAAAATTTTTCCATCTCGTACTCCGTGTAAAAGTGTTGGCTGTCGTCAAATGCTCCACACCTTTATTAGTTTTACTCCCTTTATTCATCTACTAATGTTTGCTTTCTCTATTTTAAAAAGTAAATGTCGATTAGCACATATAAGAAATTTCAACCAACCAGTTTTATGTAAAACGGACATACAAAATTTTATTTTGATTTGGATTTTTTCCATCTGAAATTAAATCCTAGATAAATTGAAAATCATCTAGACATTTGATGCATTCAGTACAGTTTGTTGAAAAAGCGACAAAATTTGTAGTGAGCAATTTGTTCTACGTCACAAAGCAATTTTGAGTGGTGTGTCATTTAGTTGTTTATTAACAATTACTACGTATGTTTTAATTTGGCTTGACAAAAGCTTCGGCTAGTGAGCAAACATTGTGTTGGCTTGGTTGGTTAGAACCCATTTAATTAATTTTAAGTTCGGGATTCTTAAGATATCAGTATGGCTAGTGATATCTCACTAAGTTCCGTTCTTCCCTATCTTTGCCTTTATTTCCTAAAACAGCACTAGTCAAACGGGTCGACTCACTAGCCAGATATTAATTAATTTATGCCAGAAAACCAAGAATAAAGTAATCTTTTGCTGCGTAGGAAACCCATGAAAACGTTTATTGACTTTTAGTTGGAAGCATCATCTTCGACAATCTGTTGTAGAACCACACAAACGAAGTATCAAAGTTTTAGATAACGCGATCTCCATATTTTAAGTAACCAAAAGTTGACCTCAAAATTTTATAACCAAGTTCATAAATTTCTTACAAAATTCTAATTCAGAATCCTTATCCTCGTTAATTATACTAACATCTTCAGATATTCAGACACATTAGTGTAGCTATTGTATAATTAAATCATTACAGTATTGTGGCGTACCTGATTTCATCGCAATAAAGATATTCTTCAATAATAAATACAATTGCATCATGAGTTCTAATTAGTTCGTCGAAAAATAGTACATTATGATGCAAGGACGTAAAGCTAAAGATTTTGGACGAATGTAGAGTTTACAAATCGAAGCGTTAGCCGAGATGTGCACCCATATTAAGTCCAAAATAGCTTACGTCCGTGCGTCATATACTATTTTTTATTCGCCGCAGGCAATAGTTATTTGTTTAACTAGGCAGCAAAGTAGTAGATTGACTGCCGCGGCTGATAGTTCATAGCCGAGCGAGCGAGGCTAGGAATTCAGCCAAGGCAGTCAATCTACCTTGCTGCCGAGTTGAACATATAATTTTTTCTCCGATTAATTACAATGATATGTAGTTTAATAATTTTTACTTTAAAAATAAAGCAAAATTTTAAAAATGAAAAAAAAATCGATTAAAAAAATTTTTTTTTAATCGCAATATCTGTTTATTTCTATGAAGTCTAATTATTTTGCTGTCTAGGCAGCAAAGTACTTGCTTTGCTGCCTAGGCAGGAAAAGTGCCACTTTGCTGACTGAAATAAGTCTGCAAAATTTATATTTGCTGTCTATCGGAGAAAAAATATTTATTCTAAATCAAAATTATAAATTTACATAAATTTTGAAATAAAAATATGTTGAAAAAGCAACCTTTGACTTACTATTTGTTATTTTTTCAAAATAGTTGTATAACTATGACAACAAACAATAACAAATATTTTAATTGGATTATGAAATTTTGAATTAAATGGGTGCTTTGATAAAAATTTCGATTTTTTATAGAATTTAAACAAATACAAATGTTTTTTACTTTTTTGAACGTAACTATGACAACAAAATATATGGTTAAAAAGTGACACTTTCCGCCGCAAATCACAGTATTAAATTAACACTTTAATATATAGGCGAATAAAAAGATAATTATAGAATTGATTTTAATTTTTTTTTAAAGCAAATTGTACAAATCAGGAATTATAAAAGTTGTATTGAATGTAACCACAACAATATGAGTTTTCATATTTATTTAATTGTTTTAACCACAAGCCTACAAATAAATCAATTTGTAGCAAGCCGGACTTGTTCTACCATCAAAATCAATTGTATTAGTTGTAAATTCTTGAAATATTGCTTTGTAACGTGTATTTTATGTATTAATTACAATACAAACCTATAACAAGAAATACGATTAAATTCTTGGAAAAGACAAAAACATATTTAAACGAAATCAGATTAAATGCCTTGACTTACCTTGACTTACCGTTCGTTATGTCTCATGTACGATTGATTCTTTTCTTTGTTTGCTTATGTGCATGTTATAAAAAGACGAGTTTATTTGGTTAATTTAATGATTTAATTTATGGACAATAATTTACATTCATATATTATATATACTTATATAATTTATTTTAATTCGTCAAACTTTTTATTTTTAATTAATAATAATTATTCTAATATACATAATTTTATAAAATTTGTTACAAGTTTGAAAAAAATTTTGTTAATTAATATCACAAAAAAAAAATTAAATTTAGTAATTTAAAAACTTTAATTATCTAATTTATGTAAATACTTTTTGATCGAAATACCTTAATTTCTAACGGTATTTCAAATTTGGAAATATTTTGAAAATATCGTTTAACCCTCACGTTTGATTTTATCAGAAAGTGCAAGTTTTATTTCAGATTTAGTTCATATGAACGGTTGATTTTTTGTTTAAAGGAACTGAAATTTTTGAGTTTTTGTTTCTTTTAGTTGTTATTGAAAAGATGTTTTTATGTCCAGCAAACTCAACTTTGAACCATAGATTTTGAGATGATTTAAAGATCTAAGAATTTTTTTTGTTTGTTTTACAATAAAAAGTGTTGGGTAATAGGAATTACAAAATGTGTCACAACAACACATAGATACCTTTTGAGACCTAAGTCTCACAACAACAACGTTCTGAAGTGTTGGTGGATGCTTTTTTAAATATTTGTAAGAATTTAAGAAAGCTGAATCTGGTTTTAACTCGTTTAGTGTGAAAATGTGATATATTGAAATTATTTTCTTATGTTGAAAGCGAACAACTTCAAGGCCAAGTTCAATTAGGAACTAATATATTTAACTTTAATTTTAAATAAAATTCGTTGCCCTTTTTAATTTATTACATAATCGCCAATGATTATAAAATCAAAAATTCATGTTTATTCATTAAGTATTATAATTAAGAGAACAGGTTTTGAAGCTTTTGTCATATTTTACATTTTTTCGTAATATGGGTCATTATCAAACCGTTATAAATTCAAGGTTTTGAATATAAAACCACAAAACGATATACATATTTAGCGTTTATATTTCTGTACAAAATGAAAGTGTTGTTGTATTTTAAAAATCGATCGATCCACATCGATAACTCGATATAAGAAACCTTTGCAATATATTAATCGCAATAGATTGCAAAGCAATATATTAATGCATTAATATATTAATCAATAGAGCCTAACTTGGCGATAAAAAAACTGGAGAAAATTATGATTAAAACATTAAACCTTAAAATTCTCCATCTTCAAGAACCAAAAATGCACTCCGGTGTAAGGGAAACTTTAGAAAGGGAGAGTTGCAATGGCTGGAAACTTTCGTTTAGAGCAAAAACAAACACAAGCAATTGACTGAAGCACCTGGACGTTCGAAATAGTTATTGCAATCCTTTGGATATGAGAATGACCTAGTTGATTATGAATTGTGGGCATGTAAATGTTGTTTTGGTATTGAAAATAAGGTTTATTTTGAACAAAGTTTATTTTGGTTTTCGAAATTTTTTTCCAACTCAAAACGATGTGAAATATGATTCGATTTGGTTTGGAGCATGCAAATGTTATTATTGTTTGGACAATTTTTTGAACGGCACAAAATTAGAATAACAAAATTTAGTAAAATCTAATAGATGTAATATTTATTTGAATTAACCGTTTATTTGAAGTGGAACTACAAAGTTTGTCGGACTTCTGAAGGTTTGCCTTATCGTAATAATCGAACTTGAATTGTTTCGAGTCATCAGACTTAAAGTTATTGCGTGAATGTTAAACATGATTCGAGAAGCCGTTTTAAGCAATTATGAACGGATTCGTGATTGTCAGAATATTTTTCTATAAATATTCGGTAGTGGAATGTGATTCAAATTCAAAAGCAAGCTTTATCCGCCATAAAAAGTAAGTTTGGATTCATTAACCTTTTAATAATTTAAAATTAAACATTATACAAATTGGCCTCTAGCGCTGTGTAATTATTCTAGTTTTGTATGTTTTCTATGGTTATCGCTCGTTTGCGTCTATTTTTTCACCTTGAGGAGTGGTCATTTTAGCCTAAAGAATCAGAAGGAAGTTTTTAGTTAAATTTTGAATTAGATCAGTTTCCTGAAACAAAATTGAAACCGTTGTGTGATTTAATTTTTCAATTTTAATTCCGTTTGTAATAACAGTTTAAAGTTTTTTTTTATTTCAATACCGCAGCATCGATGTTTTAATTTAAGCTAACACAATATGAATTTCTAACAAAGGAGCAAGCGTCCCTCTGGACATCCTACAAAATTGTTTAAGTATCATACCCTCATACCTCAAGAGTTTGTTCTAAACAAGCTTCAGTCTTAAATACATCCATAAGATATGTAGCGCAATTAGGGTCGTTTTCAATCCAAAACCAGAAAAAAAAATCAAACGAAAGAGATTATACAGAAAAGAAAATTTTTATGTTTTTCAATTAATAGAAGTTTTGCCGTTTTCACTAACAGGGCTGCAGTTGCAACACTAACCATTTAACGATGTAAACAATGTAAACAGACGAAATTGATTTTTTAAGTCTTTTTCAATTTTTTAGGGTTCCGTACTTTAAAAAAGTAAAAACGGTACCCTATTGGTGAGACTTCGGTGTCCGTCCGAATTTCTATATATTCGATTTACCCACAATCTATAAGTGCTATCAAATTGAAAATTTCTACAGTTATTAAATGTGTTTTCCCACGCCTGCTGATAATAAAAAATTTCAAATATTTGTTTTTATCTATATTTTATGGACATAGATAAAAAGATAGTAAAACAAAAGTTTTTTGTAAAGAATCGTGTTTGTAAGAACTGAATCTAAAAAATTATGGTGCAAATTATGAAATTTTTTGCAATCCATACAATTTTCGACCGATCTAGTTTCGAACCAATAAGAAAATTTTAAACTTTAAAAAAGTTTATCATTCTCATCAGGGCTAGCCGACTAGATAAACTACCCAAAAATGTCAATGCTTATATAAACCAAAAGTTAGTTTACATCTCTAGCGAAGTACACAAAAACAAAAAATTTACATAAACATATATTTAATAGATTTAGGTTTGATCATTTAGTTTCTCTAGTGATCACTGTTTTTTCATAGTCTAGACATACTGGTATTAAATAACAAACTCGTATCGGCGAGAAGAAGATGACTAGTCTTCAATTGTGTCTATTGACACATAATCAACAATTAATTCAGTAAATTATTTATGATATAACATCACTCCGATGAAAAATCTCCCATCAAGTATATAAGAACTGAATCTAAAAAATTATGGTGCAAATTATGAAATTTTTTGCAATCCATATAATTTTTGGATTCATTAAATTTTCTCATTGGTTCAAAACTAGATCAGTCGAGAATTATATGGATTGCAAAAAGTTTCATAATTTGCACCATAATTTTTTAGATTCAGTTCTTATATTATTCTTGATGGGAGATTTTCCATCGGAGTGATGTTATATCAAAAAATAATTTATAGAATTAATTGAATCGTGTTTGGTTTAGAAAAATTGAAAAAGATCGAACTATTTCAAAAAAAAAATTCTTTGATTTTCCGACTGCTTAGTTTTTTAGATATTGCCAAAAACGAGTGTTTGTTTTCCTGTCCCCTCCTTAACTTCGAACATTATACAAGAAAAATTAAAAAAAATTCATGGTTATGTGCAAGGTTGTAAAGAATGAACGAAAACTATAGCGGTCGGTTCATCATTTCAAATGTTATTTTGAGGGGGTTGAGGGTGAAAATTTTGAAAATAAATTATTTTTGACCTTGTCGAATGAGTCGTTATATGAAAGGTGATTTTCTTTCTAGTCCAAAACAATTTTTTTTGTAATTTTCAAAACCGCAGTTTTTGAGTTATGGTCAAAAATGTGAAAAAATTTCCTGTCCCCCAGTAGGTAAGCTATGCCGGTTCCAGCGCAAAATCGTGGGTTATCTCTTATGAAGGTCTCAAAATGACAATTTTTGACCCCAGACAGATCTCAGCGCAAAATCGTGTGTTATTTCTTATATGAAGATCTCAAATTGTAAATTTTGACCCCAGATGATGTCATGAGAAAATGTGTAAAAGAAAATAGAAGATAAGTGTCAAATTATCTATTTATTAATGTGTGGCGTCATATGAAAGTACGTGAAAGAAAATTGGAGAGGAAAGGGGGAAAGTAATTGCATGGATAATAAATATCTATGTTATGTTGTATAATTAAATAAAATTTCTTTCGTTCGAGCGTGTGATTATAAGTATAAGAAAACAAAAGAAAAGAATCGAGGTATTTGGAATTTGTTTTTGTTACACTATATTTTGCATTTATTTTATTTTATTATTTTATCTATTATTTTAGTCATACAAGCGTGACGTCAATTTCACCATTCATACAAATTAATTGATTTAGTTTTATTTATGACGTCAAGCATTTAAAAAAATTATACGTATGACAAGAAAATATCTTTGACTATAAAATTTCGTTATCTGTGTGAATTATAAATTATATGAATGTTGATTTTATTTGTTGGTTGGTATGTATTTCTGAGTAAATCTAAAATAAAATTGCAGTAATTGGTTTTGATAATTGTTTCTGTAGTTTTTATTGTTGTGTAACAAAATTTAGTAAAGTAAAATTATTTTTGTAAAATAATTACCCCTTTGTGTTTTGTTCATTCATGCATGACATCATAAGTAAGTTAAAAATTTTGTATTTATTTATTAAAGAAAAATAAAATATTTGTAAACTTTATAGATTGGAAATATTGTTTTGTTTTCAAGTTTAAGATTACAGAGATTTCGAAGTGGAATGTAAAGTTGTTAGTTTTTAACTGGTTGATAATACTTAAAAAAAATACGAGAGATGTTGAGGTGGCAACGGTAACGTCTTCATAAAAAGTAATGATCGATTCAGTTTGGTTTATTCGTTGAAATATTTCAGTTTTAATTTATGTTTATTATTATATTAGTTTTGCGAATGTGAATGCCATTTTTATTTTACCGTTGTGTATGTATTTATGTGGAAATCTAAAGTAAAATTACTATAATTGTTTTGATGTTTTATTAGTCTATAACAAAAAAATCTGTAAGAAAAACTAAACATGTTGGGATGTGATACTTATGAAGTCTTTATAAAAGGTATTTTTATCCAGTTTTGGTTTATATCGGCATCATGCAAATTAAAAAATTAGAAAATTAGGGAAAAAATGTCTTTGATCATTAAATCACATTTGCATATTATTTTTCTAAAAAAGAATGAGATTTGAAAACATGCTATTGTAAAAAAGTTGTGGATTAAGGTTCACGTTTTAATGAAATGTTGCGCTATGTTATGGTTGTTTTTATTTATGATAAATGTGAATTAAAAGAAAAAAATTATTGGCATAAACCAAAATTAATTTAAATCTTACGTTTTCGTAAAATGAGAAGAGTAATGTTTTGTATTTCATTCATTATTTTAATTATTTTTCAACTTTAGCTTTATCTAAAATTATTGAAACATTATTAATTTTAATATGACATGTCTTTTATTTTGAATTTTAAGCCGAATGTGTAAGATTTGAAATAACATACTACATAATACAAATCGTCAATTGTTACAAAGTAAAAATTAATAAAAATTAAAAAATAGAAATAAAATTAGAATTAAAAAAAATAGAAATAAAAAAAAAAAAATAAAAAATTTTAAATTAAAAGTTAAAAATTAAAAATCAGAAATAAAAAATAAAAATTAAAAAATTAGAAATAAAAAATAAAAAGTAAAATATTTAAAATCAAAAATTAAGAATTAAAAATAAAAAATTAAAAATTAAAAATTAAAAATTAAAAATTAAAAATTAAAAATTAAAAATTAAAAATTAAAAATTAAAAATTAAAAATTAAAAATTAAAAATTAAAAATTAAAAATTAAAAATTAAAAATTAAAAATTAAAAATTAAAAATTAAAAATTAAAAATTAAAAATTAAAAATTAAAAATTAAAAATTAAAAATTAAAAATTAAAAATTAAAAATTAAAAATTAAAAATTAAAAATTAAAAATTAAAAATTAAAAATTAAAAATTAAAAATTAAAAATTAAAAATTAAAAATTAA
This sequence comes from Diogma glabrata, assembly GCA_963693315.1. Classification (NCBI taxonomy): domain Eukaryota; kingdom Metazoa; phylum Arthropoda; class Insecta; order Diptera; family Cylindrotomidae; genus Diogma; species Diogma glabrata. The sequence continues at coordinate 195,565 of CAVNZG010000877.1, forward strand.
AAATTAAAAATTAAAAATTAAAAATTAAAAATTAAAAATTAAAAATTAAAAATTAAAATTTAAAAATGAAAAATTAAAAATTAAAATTTAAAAATTAAAAAATTAAAAGCCAAATTGCAACAATTATTAATTTCTATTTCAATTCAATTTTAATGATGATTTAATGTTGACGTCGGTCAACCCAATTTGTTTGTTATTGTTTTGAATATTCGAGTTTCCATTTAAACAACCTTTTTTCACTTTTAATTGTAATTTTATTTTATATATAAATATAATATTTTACAAATTAATATTGATAAATTAATTAAGCAAACTATTTTTAAATTTAAATATTTAATAGAAATTGGATTATGAATAAATTATTTAAACTTTAAAAACAACAAAAATGATATTTAATGAAGTGAAAGATAAAATAATTTAATTTATTTCCATTATTTTATAATGTCCCCAAGCTAAAGTTTCATATTCATCCTTGACTAAAAATCTTTTGCCATCGTGAGAATTGAGTGCAGTTTTGGTTTGAGTGTACGAGCTTACAACATGCTTTTTCGATTGAATTAGGTTTTGAGTAACCACTTTTATCTTTTCATTATTTAAGCAAGATGTATAATCATCAAATGTTAGTCTACATTTCACAATCTGTTTTTTCACCCCTTTCGCTTTCTTATTTTCTTCTTTTTTATCATTAATTTGCACTTTATGTGCATACATTTTTGATCGTAGGCCAACAAACTCAGTCATTATTTTTCCATTATTCTCATCTTTCATCATACCAGGAATTTTTTTATTTACAAGTGGAATACCCCAAATATTATCAGCTTGATAATCGCTCGTATCGAAGTGTAAATGACAATCGTTTTTAATTATTTCATATACATCAGAACATAAAATTTCATAAATTAAACTATCTGTGTCTGTATAACAAATTTTACAATTACATACAAATTGTGGGACCATATAGTCATAATGAAAGCTATAAAGAGTTGTTTTTGCCAAATCTAGAATACACATTCCAATATATATTGGTTTATTAAAAAATATTTCAGATTTATTTAATTCAATAGAGACTAAATTTTCATTAAAAATTGTGGAACATTTAAATTCGGGTTTCGATATATATGCCTCAGCACCATATCTTCCTAACCATTTAGTTACCAATTTAACTATACTATATTTGCGAACATTTTCCATTGTCTTTCCAAAAATAGCATCAATCATTAATTTGAAGAGATTCTTCTCGAAATCATTTTTAGCTGACGATCGCAAGGAAGTGTTCAAATCAATGTAAGATTTTAGCCATGGGGATTGATGAAACTCAAGAATTTTATGAATTTTAGTTAGTTTTAAGCCCTTTTTAAGTGCTTGCTTTAAATTACGATAGTGGATAACATATTTTTCTTTATTATGGAGTGTTGCCATTAATTTCTGATTTTTTGATCCAGAACTGCATCGATGTTCAGGGCAAAATGGTAGGTCATTATGAACATCATGTAATTCATTTGGATATTCTAAATCAACTTCTAATATGTATCCTTTTTCTGAATCATCGGAAATCGTAGCAACATCAAAATTGTGGATATTTTTTAACTACTTAAATCCACCGTATGGCAAGAATTGGGACATTGCCCAACCATATTGGTTATTTACATCAAAATACATCAAGAAGTTTGACTGTTGGGTTGGATCATATTCGGGTATATATTTATTATTAGCCTGAGCATAACGTTTGGAGCATTGGCTTAGACCACCACGAATACCACGCTCAATAAACATTAGTAAATCAATATCCGTTATCAACTCTAAGTTTATGTTAGTATATTTAAGCATCGCATCCCAAGTATATCCGGGGAGTGTAAAATAGTGGGCCGGGTCTAATCCGTAAGTTTTATGACAGCTTGTACGGAACTGTTCAAAAACATCAGTCAAAAGTAGAACATCTGTTTTCAAGTATAAATCTGAGTATTCTCCTAAGTTTTTTATATGTAACTCCCCCCAAACTTTGCAAGCATGATTATATTCATATCGACTTATATTAGTATCATTCAATTTATTATAAAATTTAGTAATATCAGGTAGAGCAGTTTCTAAAAACTTCTGAGAAGAATCGAAATAATCATACGGATAAACACCTTTTTTTGTTAAAAGTTGAAGTTTTTCATTTGATAATAAGGGAAATTGCGATTTTAAATTTGGAAACTTGATTAAATACGATGTAAGATCGCTTAAACTGTTAGCTATAAAACGAAATGAATCTATAAACCGAAACTTTGTTAAATGAAAATCTAAATGTTTTGTGAATGAAATGTACTTTTCTTTGTTGATTGGTAGCAAATCGACTCTACCGGGCATATCGGAGGCTATATTTTCTATGAAAAAATGTGAATCATAACCACTTAAATTATGAAAAACAATAGGAATGGTGTGGCCATCCTGAAAATTAATATTGCAACTATTATGTGCAGAGCCTCGAAACACACCCGTGAAATGGCAATGATCACGCACTTTTATATCATTAGTGGTGAAAGGTTTCTCGCAAATATGGCATTTTTGGCTCGTATTAAATTTGGAATTTTCAACTTCAGTTAAATCAATCATTTTAAGCGGATTTTTCAAAATATTATCTACGTTTTCAGCTACTGTTTTTAGTTTTTTACAAAACCAAGATATACACTCCCCACCTCGATTTGACTCAAAATATGATAGTTTGTCATCAACTTGTTCGCTGAACGCTTTGCTCTGAACTCCACTGTTTTGGAAACTCCTAAAGAAATACCCCAAATCCAGTCTTCAGGAGTTAATATGAATGAACTTCACTTCAAACCCAAAATAGTCGCTAAACTTTTAAAGGGGTTAAACATCAACAAAGCATCAGGAATGGACAATATTCCACCCATTATTTTAAAAACCTTTTCCAAAGAACTTGCACCAACTTTAACTAAAATATTCTACCAATCCTACAAATCTGGTATATTTCCCTCGTGCTGGAAGTTGGCAAATGTCCAGCCCGTCCCCAAAAAGGGACCAAGATCCGATATCTCAAATTATAGGCCAATAGCTTTACTATCGGTCCTATCCAAAGTCTATGAGCATTATATTAATACACATATTTCAAAATTTCTGGAAGAAAATCATTTAATATCCGACAGCCAATACGGTTTTCGAAACAAAAGATCAACTACCGATCTATTAAACTATGTAGCGCATTGTTGGAACAGCATACTTGATAAAGGTGGTGAAACATACGTTATCGCTTTAGACATCTCCAAGGCATTCGATCGAGTCTGGCATGCCAACTTAATCAACAAGCTCGTTGCGTACGGTTTTCATCCCAATGTTGTGAAGCTGATTCAAAATTTTCTATCCGACCGATACATTTCGGTAACCTTAGACGGATATTCTTCTGAGTCTAAACTAATTAACGCTGGTGTACCCCAAGGCTCAGTATTGTCCCCAACCCTATTTTTGATTTATATCAACGAATTGTTGAAAATCACCAGCAACCCAATAAATAGTTTTGCAGATGATAGTACTCTGCACAAGTCGTTCGAGCCCCTTCCTTCAAAAGGTAAAATGCACGAACGAATTAATCCTGCCCGGAGAGACGCTGCCATAAACGTGAACAAAGACCTGAATAAAGTCGCCAACTGGGGTGACCAAAACCTTGTCAATTTCAACTCCACCAAAACACAGCTGTTGATTGTTTCCAGATTAAAGACCGAGTTCCCCAAAGATATTTTATTTAGTATGTGTGATGAACCAATAGGTGAATGTAAAAACATTCGTTTATTGGGTGTCACAGTTTCAAATGACCTACTCTGGAACGATCATGTAATGGCGATGGCAAAAAGCGCGTCTAAAAAACTCGGCCTCCTAAATAGATGCAAAAAATTTTTCACTCCATACCAATTGCTCCATGTTTATAAGTCCTATATTCGTCCCTGTATGGAGTACTGCTGTCAAGTTTGGGGTGCTGCCTCTGTTTCCATCTTGGCCCTCTTGGACTCTGTTCAAAAGCGAGCTATACGAATTGTAGGTGATCGAACTTTGACATCACAACTTGATTCCCTACAACATCGTCGCACTGTTGCTGACCTCGTTGTTTTTTACAAATATCGTCATCAGCAGTGCTCAGATGAAATCAGCGGCATCATGCCTCAAACTTATTCTTACCCCCGTTCCACTCGGCAATCGGCTGCCGCAACCAGTGAAACGGTAAAGATACCGCGCTGTCATACTGGCAGATCGCAGAGAGACTTCTTTGTCCGAACTGCGTACAAATGGAATAGTTTGCCGGAACACTTAGTCTCAGGTGGCTTCAACCCACAGATGTTTAAAAAAAGCGTTAATCTACACCTCAGAACGCCAGTTGTTGTGGGACCCAGGTCTAGACCTAGGTCTTAAAAGGTATTTATGTGTTGTTGTGACACATATTCTAAACCCTATTACACAACACATTTTATTAAAAAAAAAAAAAAAAAAAAAAAAATATGAGCATTTAACATAAAAGCCAACACTACACAGAACATGATCTTGATACTTAGTGTGGACATCAACTTTACTTAGTATACATTCTAAATCTGCATAAATTATAAATGGTGCAAGTATATTATTTTTGAAATTTTTGAACTTAACTATATTATTATCGAGCGTTGGCAGTTGAATTTTACAATTATTTTGATTAACACAATTTTCATTATGATCTTGAAGTTTTTCAGTTGTATGAAAATAGTGAAGACATCGATCACAGAAGTATTTTTTCTTCTGTCTATTATCTAGCTGTGATGATAGAAGACGTGATAAATCTTTAATCCATACATAATGATATTTAATGGAATCACAATCAGCAGTTGTTGATTTTTGATACTCATTTTTTTTCATATCTATTTTGAATTACTAATAGATTAACATGCTTTTCCATCTTTTTCTTTGTTAAATATGCGGGTAAAGTAGCATAATTTTCAGAATTGTTTTTGTTACATAGCCTTAACATATATACATTGATGGAAATATCGTTTTGCCTCTCAAAGCGTGGAACTTGATTAATCGTCATTGGAAATTGAATTCCTTTCATGTTGAAAACTGTTGAGTAATGTGGATATTTCGTTACACGTTGAGGATCCTGTTTAACTGGATACAATGCTGAAATCAATGACCAGGCAAAGCAGGCATTATCGTCATTTCGTACATTAATGCAGGCTTGTTTATTTTTTATTTTAGGAGGAAGTTCTATATAAGATGATCCAAGCTGTGGTGTATATTTATTAATATTTAATATTAAATTAATAATTGCTGATATAGCCCAACCACTTTGTTTTGCTTGAAATTCTTCAAGATCCTTTAATAAAACATCTTTAATGTTTTTCTTAAACCAACCCCCAATATCAGTGTCTCCATATATATCACGATTTTTTGTATTCATGTATTTAAATTCTAACTGTTCAACTCCTTCTTTCATAATTTTAAATTCACAACAAAATACAGCATTCACTTTCACAGTTCACAGTTTTTCTTACAGATTTTTTTGTTATAGACTAATAAAACATCAAAACAATTATAGTAATTTTACTTTAGATTTGCACATAAATACATACACAACGGTAAAATAAAAATGGCATTCACATTCGCAAAACTAATATAATAATAAACATAAATTAAAACTGAAATATTTCAACGAATAAACCAAACTGAATCGATCATTACTTTTTATGAAGACGTTACCGTTGCCACCTCAACATCTCTCGTATTTTTTTTAAGTATTATCAACCAGTTAAAAACTAACAACTTTACATTCCACTTCGAAATCTCTGTAAACTTAAACTTGAAAACAAAACAATATTTCCAATCTATAAAGTTTACAAATATTTTATTTTTCTTTAATAAATAAGGACTCGTTTGATTGCTTTCACATCGGTTAGACGTGTTTTAAACTTAATTTTTTGTTTTAATTAATTTAAAATCAAAATAAAAATTCTAGAATTTGTGAAAACAATATATCAATACTAACATTTATTTCTAAAGAAAATTATTTGAAGTGATAAACTATGAGTGAAGAATCTAGTGGTCAGTTAGAACTTAAGCGAAAACAAATAGATAGTGAACAGTTAGATGAAGACACCAAAACAGTGAAACATAAAAAAACGTCATTAAGAGTGGCTACAAAAAAAATGGCTACTAAAAAACCAAAAATGAAATTAAGAGATGAGAATGTCTCTTTGAAAAAAGAGATAGAGAAATTTAAAGAAATTATTACAAATTTGCAGCAACAAATAAAAAAACTTACGAATTCAAAGAATAGAGGAATAGATGACATCACTAATCTGCAATCCACCATATGTAACGACAATGAGATGGATGAGATGATAACACATCCTACAATACCAATACAATCTCAATTAGATAATAATATGACGGAGCAACCATCAACCTCAAAACATGTTAAACAAAATGAAAATTATATTGACCTACAAAATATTACAATTCATAAAACAACAGATGATACGACGATGTTTAATAAACAAAACAAAAAAGTCATAAAATCAAAGGTACCAGTTATCTACATTTATGAACAACAAATAAAAAACGTTCAACGTGATATTATAGAAAATTTAAAAATAAAAAATTTTCAAATTAAGAAAATTAATAAATCGAAATATTCATTAATTGTTGAAAATTTAGATGATCATAAACAAATTAAAAAAATGTTAACGGAAAAAGGAAATCATACTTATACATTCACTCCTGAAGAAGAAAAATACAAATCAATTCTGCTTAAAGGAATGGATGCAGAAGACGATCCAACTATTATACTTCAAGAACTGAAAGCAATGGAAATAGAAGATGTACAGTTCACAAAAGTCAACAGGTTCTCTACAAAACATTCAAAACAAAACGCATACAATACTTCAATATTTATCGTACAACTATCACCTGAAAGTAAAATAAATAATTTATATAAAATAAAAGTGATCAATTATCGTTGCATTAAATGGGAAAAAATAAATAAACAAAACACAGTTATTCAATGTGTCAAATGCCAAAGATATGGGCATGTTGCGGTAAACTGTTCGTTAGAGTACAGGTGTGTAAAATGTGGACAAAACCATGGCCCAAATAATTGCAATATTAAAGAAAAAAAATCTACTGAGGAATTATTTTGCATACTTTGCAAAAAAAACGGACATCCTGCATCATTTAAGGGTTGCTTAAAATATAAGGAAATACAGGATAACATACAGCTAAACAGAGAAAAAATACAAATAAAAAGAAATATAAGTAACAAAACCAGATTAGATGTCAGTAATGTTAAACAAGGAATAAGCTATAAAGATATTTTAAATCAAGGACTTAACAAAAACAATAGTGGTATCATACAAGAAGCTACTAAAATGGAGGACACCAACAGCATCTTAAGCGATATCTTAAAAAGTGTAAGTAGTATTAATCTTAGACTAAGTAATATAGAAAATAATATCCAATTCAATTCGAAAAGAATTGATGAATTATATTCAAAGCAAGATGGAAATTAGGTTAAACTCAATTAAAATATTTTTTCTCCGATAGACAGCAAATATAAATTTTGCATACTTATTTCAGTCAGCAAAGTGGCACTTTTCCTGCCTAGGCAGCAAAGCAAGTACTTTGCTGCCTAGGCAGCAAAATAATTAGACTTCATAGAAATAAACAGATATTGCGATTAAAAAAAAATTTTTTTAATCGATTTTTGTTTTCATTTTTAAAATGTTGCTTTATTTTTAAAGTAATAATTATTAAATTACATATCATTGTAATTAATCGGAGAAAAAATTATATGTTCAACTCGGCAGCAAGGTAGATTGACTGCCTTGGCTGAATTCCTAGCCTCGCTCGCTCGGCTATGAACTATCAGCCGCGGCAGTCAATCTACTACTTTGCTGCCTAGTTAAACAAATAACTATTCTATTAATGTAAATTCTCTTATTTCCACTACAAAAAGAATATATTTGACGCAATTTTTGGAAAATCATAAACCGGATATTGTCTTTTTAATTGAGACAAAATTAAATGAAAAACATAATTTATTCTTTGAGCAATACAATATGATAAGATCAGACAGAAAAATAAACAAAAACGGAGGGGGTACAGCAATTCTAGTGAGAAAAGATATTAAGTATAATGTTAATAGAAATGGTTCGATTTTGAGTAATAAATGTTTAGAAACGACGATAATTACAGTGAAAATTCAAGGTCATAATAATTTGTTTTTAATTTCCGCATATGCATCAGAAAATAATAAAGAATTATTTAAAGAAGAATTTCATAATTTATTTAAAATTTTAGAGTTAGACAAAAATGAGAACTTTTATGTAATTGGAGGAGATCTTAATGCTAAAAATAAAGAGTGGGGCAACACACTAAATAATTGTAGAGGTAATTTTTTAAAGAATTGGGTAGAAAATAACGAAATTGAGTATAAATGTAATCTGATGACGTCTGATATACCAACCTTTCGATCAGGATCTTTCCTTGACATATGCTTAATAGATAGAAGATTCATAGTCTTAACACCAAACAATTGTAATAAACTGGAAACTATTAACTATGATAGTGACCATAGAGGCCTTATAATTAGAGTTAAGCTTGATAAAAATCAAATCTTTATCATTAACAAAAATAGAGTTGAAGATATTTATAACTACAAAAAAACCAATTGGGGGTTATTTCGGGCGACATTAATAAGAAAATTCACAACTATTACAAAAGAAAACGGAAACTTAGATATGATTCCAAATAATAGAAATATGACAAATGTAGAAATAGACGACTGCATAGTAAAATTAGAACAACTTATTAGACAAACAACAGAAGAATGTGTGCCTAAATTTAATTTTAAAAACATTTATAAAAATTACAGAACACCGGTTATTGATAAACTTTTTAAACGAAAAACCACATTAATATCTCAATTATTTACGCTTCAGAAAAATAATTTTAATAAATGTTATGAAAATGAAATTGTGGTAACTAAATCTTTAATCAAAAATATTAAAAAATTAATTCACGATAATGTACAGAATGCAACGAATAATTATTGGATTAACAGAATTAGTAAAATAAATCCAAGAAATAAAAATATGTACAACGAAATCAAAAAAATTTTTATCAATAAAGCTGAATCTGGAATAAAAGATTTAAAAATAGATAAAAATGATCAAATCTTAATCAAGAGCGGTATAGATATGACAAATCTAGAAGCCGATAGCAATACATATATAATCCGTAATAACAAATACAAACTTGATATAATAGGAACCCATTACGAAGAAATTTATGCCAAGCAACAAGAAAATAATAACCCAGAATTGAACTCAAAAATATCAGCAGCAACGGCAACCATTAAAGAAAAGCTGGATAACAGACGAAATCACCAAACAATAGTTTTTAATAACTTATATGAATCAGATGGAGAAAATTTAGAGCAGAATTTATTTACCTCTATAAGCGAAGTTACCTACCTGTTTAAATCAGTTAATAATAAAGTTTCCTCTGGTATAGATAGAATCCCAAACATAATAATTAAAAATTTACCCCAAATTATCATTAAAATGTATTGCAGATTGTATAACAATATGCTAAATAATAATTATGTGCCTCAACGTTGGAAAATATCTAAAGTCATTCCAGTAATAAAACCAGGAAAAGATCCTACAAACTATGAGAGTTATAGACCAATAAATATGCTACCAAATCATAGCAAAATATTAGAGAAAATTATACAAATAAAACTAAATGAAATATTGGAAAATTATAAAATTATTCCAGAAAGTCAATTTGGGTTTCGAAAAAAGCACTCAACAGTACATGCCATTAACAAAATCACGTCTGATATTATGTGGAAATTAAATAATAAAGAATGTGTAGGGACTTGTCTAATTGATACCAAAACTGCCTTTGATACGATGTGGATAGATGCATTCATATATAAACTGGTCATTAATGGAATGCCAGAAAACTTAATACTGATAATCTACGAACTAATAAAAGACAAAAGATTTTTAGTTACAAGCAATGACACGAAATCAGATAAAATATTTAAAGTACAAAATGGACTACAACAAGGAACCATTTTAGCTCCAACGTTTTTCAACATATACATAAGCGACATATTTGATCAAGAAATTTTTCAAAAACCAACCAATAGTGGTATTGCATATGCAGATGATATAACAATCTATACTAGTGGTAAAACTGCGACCAAAATACAAAAAGAGCTACAAAATATGTTTAACAAAACCACAGAATTCTTATCTACATGGAAGCTTAGTATAAATGAAAGTAAAAGTGAAACAATTTTTTTTAGACCTGGTCTAGAAAAATGTAACCAGGATATAAGGAAAAACTGGAGAAGCTTTAGTATAAAGGCACCAAATGGTAATGATATCCCACATAAACGAAATGTTAAACTATTGGGCATCCAATTAAATCATAGAATGAATTACACTAATCATATTAATACACAACTGAACAAAGCTCGAAAATCTTTTATGGCATGTAAGAAGTTGTTCTACAATAAATCATTAAAACACAAAGTAAAATTAATAGCATATCGAACTCTAATTAGACCTATATTGACATATGGTTGTCCCATATGGTTTAATATTAGTGCGACTAATATGGAAAAATTTCGAAAATTTGAAAGAAAAATCATAAGAGCTTGCATTAACAAATGGAGAAATCCAGCAAAGGATTTTCATTATTACTCGAACAAATTTATATACCAAAAAGGGAAAATAGGAAGAATAGATAATTTTATAATAAAAATTTGCAGAAAACACTTTAATAATATAATGGAGGTAACTGAAAATGCATTAATATCCCAAATATATTATCCCAATCCGTTGTATTACATAAAAGCTATGGAAAATGGATATATACCACCAGAAGCTTTCATTTATCTGGATCAACAAAATTTAATACAAAAGAATAACGGTATCCCATTAATTTATCATATTAATAGAAGAACAACAGACTCGAAATTATATCAATATTATGAAAACATTTCGAATGATCAGTTAAAATTTGATATAAACATACCCGTGGCAGATACCAAAGATCTGCAAAAATATACTAAAACGATTTGGTGGAAATAAGAAAATGATGATAGGGAAACAGATATTAAATATTAGTAAAAATTATTCCCGCTGATATAAAATTACTCATTGATACATTAATCAATGATCTAGAATAGAATTAGATGTAATTAGTTAATAGTTTTTATTAGGTTTTAGATAAAAAAAAAAAAAAGGATATTCGTTTTAAAAAAATTTTTCGAATGCAAACTAAATCATAAATAAATAAAAAAATCATTTAACATAGAATTATAATAAAATGACAAAAAAACCATTATAATTAAAAACAAATATTTAGAGTGTTCCAAAGAGAACCATTAAATGTACAGTAGTTATAAAAAATATATTTCTTTAGCTTTAGAGAAATTGGATTGTAAAAAAAAACGAGTTAAAGAAAAATAAAGCAAAGCTCTTCAATTCAAATTCTTTAATAAATAAATACAAAATTTTTAACTTACTTATGATGTCATGCATGAATGAACAAAACACAAAGGGGTAATTATTTTACAAAAATAATTTTACTTTACTAAATTTTGTTACACAACAATAAAAACTACAGAAACAATTATCAAAACCAATTACTGCAATTTTATTTTAGATTTACTCAGAAATACATACCAACCAACAAATAAAATCAACATTCATATAATTTATAATTCACACAGATAACGAAATTTTATAGTCAAAGATATTTTCTTGTCAGACGTATAATTTTTTTAAATGCTTGACGTCATAAATAAAACTAAATCAATTAATTTGTATGAATGGTGAAATTGACGTCACGCTTGTATGACTAAAATAATAGATAAAATAATAAAATAAAATAAATGCAAAATATAGTGTAACAAAAACAAATTCCAAATACCTCGATTCTTTTCTTTTGTTTTCTTATACTTATAATCACACGCTCGAACGAAAGAAATTTTATTTAATTATACAACATAACATAGATATTTATTATCCATGCAATTACTTTCCCCCTTTCCTCTCCAATTTTCTTTCACGTACTTTCATATGACGCCACACATTAATAAATAGATAATTTGACACTTATCTTCTATTTTCTTTTACACATTTTCTCATGACATCATCTGGGGTCAAAATTTACAATTTGAGATCTTCATATAAGAAATAACACACGATTTTGCGCTGAGATCTGTCTGGGGTCAAAAATTGTCATTTTGAGACCTTCATAAGAGATAACCCACGATTTTGCGCTGGAACCGGCATAGCTTACCTACTTCCCCCCCTTAACTTCGAACACTACAAAAGAAAATAATTGGAAAAGTTCATGGTTATGGATCATGTTGTAAAGTTTGAACGAAAACTATAGTGTTGGCTCATCATTTCAAATGTTATTTAGAGGGGGTTGAGGGTGGAAATTTTGAAAACAAATTATTTTTGACCTTGTCGAGTCGAGTCGAGTCGAGTCATATGAAATGTGATTTTTTTTCAAGTCCAAAACAATTTTTTTTGTAGTTCTCGAAAATGCCGTTTTTGATTCATTCGATTAAAATTCTAAAATTGTGTTTTTGTGACTATTCACGTAAAATAATCGTAAAAGACGATAAATTTTGCTACGTTGTAGAAAATGTGTATTCTAATAAAATATTGAGTCAAACGAAATATAGAAATGAACAAACAAGATCAGATTATATCAAACAAGTTATACAAGTCAGATGAACACAACTTCAGGCGAAAGGTGTTATGTTGAAAAATTATCCAATAACATACCTGTTTGCGATTCGATAGATTATTATTTAATGTAATAATCGCAAAGCAACCGCAAATATTCTTTTTGTAACACATGCATAAAAAATATTCAATTTTGTACTAGAATAGATCAAAAGGAAAATCTACTTTTCCGCACATATGACCATAAAATATTTTGTACGCCTGGCACGCCTGCATGTAAGATTTGTAGTTAAATCTACCCTGTATATAATATTTTTATAGCACTAAGATATCAAAATAACTTACCATTTAGTAAAAACAACTTAAACACATTGCATCATTGAATTGCAAGAAAAAACAATTTATTTGGGTTTGCAAAGTTTCAATTTTGACAGCTCTTAGTTCGATTACTATGTTTTTTTTTAAAAATCCGTAGTTGGATTGTTATGTTTATTTTTTCGAGCTAGTATAATTTACAAATATTACAACGAAGATGGCGCACTTTAATTATTAAAATATCTTAAATTTGTTTATAACTTTGTTAAATAAATGATTAAATTAACAATTAAATAAATATTTTTAAATTTTATGCATTTGTTACAAAAAATAGTGTGTATTACTAGTGCAAATACGTGCAAATGTGAGTTAATGTTAACCCAACTAACTCTTGTTTGGAAAACGCATTCGCACTAGTAATACAATCTACTATTGTGAGGTTGATAACTAATTACAAACATTTTTGAAATAGTTGAACTATTGAACTACTGTTGTACTATAAAATTGTTGCAGACAAGTAAATCGAGGTTGAGGATCTGTTCTTTTCTTTAGGTCTGATACAGTACCCTTAGCGAGAAAAAAAACTTGCCTGACTTTTTATTTGCTAAATGTCCCTCTACCTTCAAAACCACTTTTACTAAAAGATAGTATTGGATTGAAACTTTGGTTTTCAAAAATTCATGCTGTAACAGTATCTTCTAGGGATGGAAAAGTCGATTCCGATTATAATCGAGAATCGACTTTTCTGTTAAAATAATCGATTATAAAGAATCGAGTTTTAATTTTCAAAGTCGATCAAGAACCGATTCTTCGTATTCGACTTTCGAATTTAGTACTATAGTCATACACAGTAATTTAGTCGTATTCGATTTTTTATTTATTTACAAATTTTGTACTATAGTCATACACAGTTGACAGTGATTTAGTCAATCATAAGTGGTGGTGACGTGGTGTTAGACACAGCAATATTTTTGTAGGTGGAAGGTAAACTACACCAAGTCACATTTTTTTCAAAATACGTTTTTTATACTGTTAGAATCAGGATTTTGTTCTCTACCGAGAGGTTAATATCACTGAGTCCTAAATAGTATAGTTTTCGAGATAGAACAATTGTAAATGACACCAAGTCCAAAGCCCTTAGAGGCAAAGAACGTCAAGTGAACAAATTTTGACACCAAGTCCAAATGTTTAAGAGGTAAAGAACATCAAGTGTACATAGTTCTGTTTATGACTAAATAGTGTTGTAGACGACAACAATGTATTTAGAGGTAAATACCACCAAGTCCACATAGTCAATGTGTCTTTAGGTTTTAACGGCTTTCTTTTAGTTTCTTAAAAAATTTAAACAATTTTAAACGTTTTTTAAGGTTAAACTTAGATTGTTAATAATATATTTTGAAGTAAAGTTTATAAAAAACCTTTAACATTATTTTTGGAAACACCTTTTATGTACAATTGTCTTGGACTTGGTGCTGTATGTTTCAAGGGACTTGGAAATACTAAGATCCATCATTGTGAGGTAAAGCACACTAGGTCCTTTTTAACAAATAACCGTTACATAATATGACGTAATTTAATTAATTATTGATATCATGGAAATTAAAAATAAATTACAAAGTAAACAAATTTTCGGGGTAAGGGTAGCAGTTAATAGAGATATAACAGGGTTTGTGATTTTCAAACAGTTTTTTGGCTTTCCTGTAAAATTTTAAAAATGTGACTTGGTGTCGTTTACCTCTCACCTACAGATTTATAACCTTATATTTAATATTAAACTAATTTCTTTTTAATATTAATAATTATATTTATACACGATTATACAAAATGGCACCGAGTGCTGTGTGGATTTATTATAAAAAAGTGAATAACGGCTCAAAGGTTAAATGTCATGAATGTGGTAAACACTTTAAATTTAACAATAGTAGCAACATCAACACCATGTGAGCGTTTATTTTCACATACTGGTCTGATTGCAAATCAGATGCGAAATAGACTAGCGCCTGATCATTTGAATATGCTACTATTCTTAAGGTCAGTTGCAGAAAATTTGTGGTTTTCATAAAATGATTGTTTAAATTTTTTTTCAGTTTATTTTGAATAAATGTATGAAATAATGTATGAAATATAAATTTGAATTTAATTCTATTAAAGCTAGTTTTTCTAACATAGAAATCGATTAAAATCGAAAGAATCGACTTTTTCGGTCGGAGAATCGATTCTTGGAATCGAAATTTATAAAATAAAAGTTGGAATCGAGAATCGACTTTTCTATAAATCTTTCCATCCCTAGTATCTTCTGTGGGTCTTTCGCTCACTTTTGTGTGTCTCTGATCATGACATTATACAATGAAATGCTATAGCAGATGCGCAACTATAAAATGAAGCTAATCCAAAATATTGTTTCGATTCTACATAATCGCAATGAAATACAAAACAAAATTGTATTCAACCTCAATTTAACCTAAACAATAATTTTAAGGTTAAATCAACGTCACATCGTTTCCAAGAAAAAGTGACAAAGCAGAAACGTTAAATAAATTTATCTATTTTTTTTTTTGTATAGACATTTTGGATTTATCTAAAATGCTTTAAAAACAAAGCAGAGTTGAGGAATTTATTTTTGCGAAATGAGAATTAGTTTTATATTAGACTGCGATATTGTCAAATGCAATTTTGATTAGACCGTGATAGTGTGAATAGTTTAAGTGGAATGTGATTATGTTAAATGAAAATTAATTATAAACGAACGGTGTATCGTAATTATAAAACCGTGTAAATAGAACAGTTACTTTTTAATTGTGAATAAAATTTTAAATGTTATTTAATAGAAATGTTATGTATTATTTTAGACGCTGTGGACTGAAAATTTATACATGCAGCAGTTCGAGTTTTTGCAGCTGTTGATTATTCTTGTTGAAGAATAATGCTGCTAAAATTGTTTTACTGTTGTTTTGAACATAAAACATTACATTGCATAATGCAACTAGCAATTACTAAATGGCCACCAAGCCCATTTACATGGAGACATGTTTACATGTAAATGGATGGCATTGACAAGCAAACAGATGGTTCTGTAGGTTATTTGGCAAATTTTCTGGAATCTACATGTAAACGGGCTTGATGTGCCATTAAGTAACTGTCAGTTGTTTTATTCAATGTAGAATTTTATGTTTCTTGTATTTTACGATAACTAATACCTTTGAATAGGCCTATAGCTTACTGGAGAGGTAATTTGTGTTGGTGTAAAACGTCAATACGTTACCAGTGATAACAGTAAAATTGCTGCATCAATTTGGGAAATGTGATCTAGCTCCTGGTGAGCTTGCTTCGTGCCTTTTGTTCTGAGGTTGGATTCGAAATCCAGATTCAGTTTGGTTTCGAAAACTGATATGTGGTCAGAATTTTCGCTTGGTTATTGATGTATGGATTGTTACCCATACCGCGCTAATGAGAAATCATGTGCCGACATGTGACAAGTTTTAAGATCTTTGCTGCTATTAGAAGTGA
The DNA here is from genome assembly GCA_963693315.1 of Diogma glabrata. Lineage (NCBI taxonomy): Eukaryota > Metazoa > Arthropoda > Insecta > Diptera > Cylindrotomidae > Diogma > Diogma glabrata. Next base: position 212,127 of record CAVNZG010000877.1, read on the forward strand.
TACGGTTGCTGATGAATCGTTAGAGAAGGCGATGTTTAAGTGATCCGTTGTTCAAACAAACTGATCCTTTGTTGATCACCTGCAGTTAAAAGACAATTTTATGTTAAGTAATGGGCGTTTATGCCACCCAATACCCAAGGTGGTTGTTGTTCGCATGGTATCCTGTATAGTATAGCAGGTTTCCGGTACTATATTCTAGCTTAATTGATATTTTGACTGATGATTTGGTATTGGTTTAGTGTTTTAATTGAGTAGTTAATGTTATAGAGGTAAATTTATTAATGTGCTTACCTTTGCCATAACTCAATTATTTGCAAGTAAATCTAAACTAAAACGTCACTATGCGTCACAACGTCAACAGCGGTAAAATTATAAGCTTTATGATGAAGCATCTTGAAAAGGTTGGTTTACCACTATATATATATAAATGGCATGACATATTCAACTAGATTACGTTTTAATAATTTTGGTGTGTTCAAACTCGGAGGACCCGGGTTCGACTTCCATCTAGGTTAAAGTGTTTTTAAGCAAAACATTAACAACCATCAACACACCGGTTTTCCAATTAACCAATAGTCAATTAATATAGTTGATAAATTGGAAAAACTCTGAGCTGATCACTCATATAAAACTAATCGATTAAATTTAAGTCTTTAAGTGAAACTAAAACATAAAATTGAGTGAATTGATGAATTAATACAAAAAGTTCCTATATGGAACATATACAGCACAAAAAAAAAATTTGGTTACAATCGAGCCGGAATGAATTAATCGTAAAAAATTATTAAAGAAGTTTCAGCAGAAGTTTTATTTAATAGAAATCGATCAAATTCAATGGCAAATGAACTCAACAATTAAGGAAGTAAGAAAATTGGATCCAATTCAAAATAATATTAATTGCCCTTTTAAATTTATGCCATTATCAGGGTTATATATAGCAAACGAGATAGTCTAATAAATTAAAAAGGGAAACGAGGTTAATTTTTGATTACATTCAATTAATCATGAAACTTCATGGCAGAATTGAATTATAAATTTATGTTTATTCATTTGATATTATAATTTTGAGAAAAGAAATCTTGAAATGGTTTATCTAATAGTTAAGTAAAAATCTCTTATTGATTGATCGGAAAACCAGATATTTAGAGGAAATCTGTTTAAAGGACAAAAGCAGGTCATATATTATTGGTACAATTTTCTGGGTTGATATAATCGCAATAAATAAAAATAGCTATTTAAACTAGTAACGTTGTAAATTTTATCAAAAATATGTCGTAATAATATAACAGATCTGGACAATTCAAAATCCTGATTAATTTTTCACAAAAACACAATTTTTTGTATATTATTAATAATTGGTATATTATAAAATATCTTTTGTATATTGTCACAATTGTTGATGACAGTTTTGGAAGAAAATTTTTTTTGAAACAATGACTTTTGAAATTTCAACCAGTTTGACCAATATATATGGCATTGCACTATGAGTTTGTAAAATACCGTATTTTGTTAGGTTAATGTAAATTGTCCAAATTGAAAGCGGTAGATTTTAAATATTATATTTTCAAGACTGACTAGCTATCTATATAATTGGTGTTATAGCATACCAAAAAAACAGAATAATTTTGAGCCTGGAACCATGGAGTTCTGGTCACCTAACCATCCTCTCGTCTATCCAATTGTTAGTCTGTCTCAATTTTATACAACCTTCAACAGTATTTTTTTGAAGAAGAGGAAATCATTTGCGTTTGGCCTTAACGTACTCAAAAATTAACGAAAAAAATCTTACCCTTAAAACTCATTTTACTCCGGTCTGAAAGACTTTACAATAAGAATTATGTGGATGACACGAATTATAGAAATAAATATTTTTTTATAGAAATATACATTTTTAAGTAGAAAATCTGCTAGAAATTTCAGAAAATCTTTAAGAAAAAATTAAAATACGTTTCTTCATTTTCAGTAAAAATTTCAATTGACGTTACGTCAAAAATCTAACGTGTGTCTTATAATTAAATTTTTGCATTCTAAGTCATATCCCAATATTTAAATTTACCCATCCCCTAATATTACTATAGATACTCAAACACACGTAAAATTAATTATATGATTATTTAATTTATTTAATTAATTATATTGTAAAACAGTAATAATCTAGGTACCATTCTTATATAATTTATGAGCTTTAATTCTATGCAAAGTCTGTGATATTATCCTTATTGTATGGTTAGGATTCCTACTTTTTAGTTAAAGAGAAACCTTGGTTTCTCAAACTCGATCTGACAGGTTTTGTTTACCAAGACTGTCTAAAACTAGGATGCCATCATAAGAGATGTCTGCCAAAAATATTGGTTTCAAATCTTTTAACATTTTCTTACTTCACTAGAGTGCTGTTTGGCCCGTTGTCCACAACAAAATGGAATACTTTGGTTTGCTATCTATATAGCTATTTTCAATCCAGTGCTTTCGTGCGACAAGGAATTGGTTTGAGTAATGGATTTATTTGTGTTGATCTAATCTTATTTGATTTATTTGTGTGTTATTTGTTGTTCAGTCAAATTACTGATCAACAGGCATTTGGAAGGTCTCCTACAAGTTCTTTTTAAATCTTAATTTTTTTTTCTTTTCAATATCTTCTGCGTATTTTCAGATTTATCTACAAATGTCAAATAGCTTTTGTAATTAATATCGTCATTCTTGTGTTGAACAAATCTTGAGTTAGAATTAACTAAGTTAACCCTAAAAATAATAAATTAAATAATAGAAACTTGTTTTCTATGGTTTCCCAGTAATTAAATAAAAATCAAATTGCATCAGTTTGATTTTTTTTAAAATGGGGAAATACATCAAATAAACATATTAAAATTAATATTTGGAAATAACTAAGTAATCATACGAACGCGTATAATTGCTTTTTAATGTTAAGTAAATGAACTGAGGGGTTTTTATTTGATCTTTGTTTATTTTGAATGGGAAATCGATTTGGTTTAAGCACGAGTAAAATAATTACTACTTCCGGTAAAATTTGGTCAATAAAATTTTTATACACTGCGGCCTTCCTTAATGAATAAATTTTAATGTAACTTTGGAAAAGATATATGTAGGTATATATATGTAAGGTTAGTTTTTGAACGACATTGGGATAAATGTAACAGAGCGATCCTGATCACTTGTTTATTTGAAACTTCAATAACATCAATGCGGGATAATCGATTTCGATGCATTTTAGTATATATAAGCAGTATATAAGCATTTAGTATTGTATTAACAGTCTTGTATAGCAACATTCAGTTTGTCACTTGCGGTAAACAAATTTTGTCACTTTTTTGCTCACAAACCAAAATATATGTCTGTCTGGTGGTTACCATGTTACATTTGAAAATGTCCCTTTTTCTTCGTGCCTTACTGCATGTATTTTGAATAAATTTTTTTTACAAGACAAAACAAATGAACGGGAATAACAACAAATTTATTAATTTTTTTTGAAAAAAAATAAAGAATTGTTTTTGATAATAGCTTGATAATATAATTTTTGGATAATATAATTACAATCCAATTTCGATTTTCGTCTTGAGTTCATGGTTAGAAATTTTAGTGCAGAATACTAGTACATAATTCATTTTTTTAAATCCATTAGTATAATTTATATATATGTAGTTAGTTTTACGGTTCATTTTTGTTTATTGATAAAGTTTAACAATAATAGTAATATCGGTTATAAACACGTTTAAATAAAAATACTAATTACGAATTAACGATAGTAAACTCTATAACAAGTTAACGAGGGTTTCCTTAAAAGTTACTAAACAATTTTTGTACATAGAAAGCGTACATAGTTAATTGGTGATATAGGTTTTGTTGCATTTTTGGTACCTAACCATACATCCTAACTAATTAAAAACGTAGATTTTATTTAAGCTAAACTCAACAATATAGTTAATTTAGTTGTAACTACCATTTTGTGATTAGTGAAGGTTGTGAGCTTCATATGTTTTTCGCAGTGACCTAACTGTTAATCGAGAAATAATTTTACAAAAACATAAATATATATAATTAATATATGTAAATTAATTACACTAGTTTACAAAAAAAATTTTCTTTAATAAAACCCAACTTTTCCTATAGATTTTGCTGAACACGAATATCATATTCATTTTTATAGGTTAGCTCTTGTTTTTGAGATATTCGCGAAAAACCAATTTTTTCGGTGAACAAAAAGGTTATTCCGGTTTTTACTAGCAAACACTTTAAGCTATCTTTGAAAAAATCCATTAAGGATTCTGGAAGTTATACTCGAAAAAAGTTGAAGAAAAATCAAAAATTTATGTTTTTAAAAAATGTTTCTATATGCAACGCCATAAATTTTGAACAAACAATGATTGTAAATTTTTTTTAATTTCTTGGAGCCTACACTTGATTCAATATCCTTTCTTTTACATTAAAAAACACGAGTTTTGGTGCAGGTTGCACCAAGTTATTCAGATATTCCCAAAAAATGTCAAAACTCAAAATTTAAAAAAAAAAATTTCTATGCGAAAAGTCAATTCACCAGTGAAAAAGAATAACAAATTATAGTTGCTATAGTTTTTCATATAATTTTACAAAGTATTTTAAACGACCTAACCATGAAAAAAACAGAGAGTGTGAAGACCGCACGGCAGAAGTGAAAACTTCATTGGCAATCGCAATTAATTGATATCGTATTAGTAGTATTTGGATCGTATTAGAAGAATAAATGAGAAACAAGTCAGAATGATAAACCGCTAACTACACACACTAACCTCACAATGTAAACCAAATAATTGTCAAAATAGCACTCATATGCCAATAGCAGGGACTAAAGTACGCGTGGTTGTCACATCCATAGATCAACAAGTTTAAATTTTACAAATCTTTCTGCCTAAGCTAAGCAAATTCATTGGTATTAATGCGCATTGTTGCCGTTTGTAAATCACTATCGGCTAAGTGCCACCATTTTTAATTATTTTATTTATCATGATTGCCATCCATGTTTAATCATACATAAGCTATGCTTCTTTGTATAGAATTTATGCGATTTGCGTCTGGTAATTGTGAGCTTTATCAAGTTACAAGTATTAAGTCTTCACTTAATTTTAGAAACATGTATTACATACAATTCCAAACCGACAACATATTTAGTGAAGATTATGGAATTCCAATGCATATAATTTTGATATATAAATGTAATTGATTCAGGTTATACTATCTTTCTTACGTTACTTTTAATTTCATAAAAATTATGTTCAATAAAAAAAACATTGATCAAAGCAAACTATCGTTTAAAACGATAGTTAAATAAAAAGTAAATTAATTTGTACACAACAACTTCCCAACTTTTAATGATGATTAATGTATTAATGCTTAAAGGACAAACAGACATACTTTCAATTTTATATATATTCAATATTTATTTAGCATGATGACTCGAATGCAAATTGCAAAAGGCAGTAGCAATATAACTTTCAAAAACTGCGTTATAGATCAGTTTTTTAAAATTCGTATAAAGAAAAGTTTTTTATTTTTACGAATTCATAAATAAAAAAAAAATAATTTTTATGGTATTTAATAAAAATTAAAAAAATATGTACCATACCAGGAGGTGAACTCAGTACCTGCAGCACATCAGTCGAGCACGATATCCATAACGCAATTTGAAACGTTAAGAAATGATAGATAGATTTAATATTATTATTATTTCGAGTTTTTCACCTCAGAGCGTGACGGATCAGCCTAACTTACTACCTACGAAAAAATCGGTGTGTGGTGCGCCTAAAGAAGTTTTCACTTCATAAATACATAAACACGGTTGATAAGTAAATCTGTATAACAACTTATATTTAAATCAATTACGTTGCAGAATTTAAATTATTCTTGTAAAAAAATTTTTTTTCCAAATTTTTAGTTTTACCTTTTTTGAGAAAACCTGAATAACTTGGGGCAACTTGCACCAAAATTCGTGTTTTTAATTTAAAAGAAAGGGAATTGAGTTTACCACGGGCTCTAAGAAATTAAAAAAATTTACAATTATTGTTTGTTCAAAATTTATCAAATTTATCAACAATTGGTTGTTCAAAATTTATTAAATTTTTCAACTTTTTTCGAATGTAACTTCCAGAATCCTTGATCAAAATGTTTGTTAGCATCTTTACTATGAAGTTGTTTCATTAATAACTTGAATTTGTTCGTTTTGTAAAATATGCAATCCAAAAACCGGAATAACCTTTTTTGTCACCGAAAAAATTGGTTTATCGCGAATATCTCAAAAACAAGAGCTAATGTAAAAAAATGAATATGATATTCGTGTTCAGCAGGTCAAAAGCCACAAGAAATGTTGGGTTTTAGTCAGAAAGACAAACAAAGATCAAAATTTGTAAACTGGTACCTTTTGTTCGATTTCATGAAAATTCGATTTAAAACTTGTTTAAAAAAAGTGTTTAGTTTTTTTTTAAAACCATTTTATCTTTATAAAAACGAAAAAAGTATTTCTGTATGTGCTTGTATTCGAAAAAAAAATATTTATATGTACTTCCACAAAGAATATAATATAATATAACATCATCAACACCATCTCGCATAAGTTGTTGTAAAACATTATTTGTTTATAAAAACATTATTACTATTTCTTTTTTTTTTTGATTAAAAATTTTAATTTTTTATT
>CAVNZG010000877.1:223805-224921 GCA_963693315.1 Diogma glabrata
CGTTACGAGTAACGTTTTGTAACACTGGTTTTAATATGTGTTGTGAATTTTTTTCTTCTGTTTATTTAAAGTAAGATATATCTTTGTTTTGTTTTGTTTTACAGCTTAATAGATAAACATACAAAATACATACAAAGGTTGTAACTGTTTTTCGGTGTTATATAGCATCAATAAATATTTTTTATCCTGCTCATGGTGTTTAAATATTAAGAATTAGAATTCAAATAGTTACATTATGATGCTAAGACGTAAAGCTAAATATTTTGGACGTATGTGGAGTTTGGACCACATTAAGTCCAAAATAGCTTACGTCCGTGCGTCATATACTATTTTTTATTCGTCGCAAGCAAAATATTTAAAAAAAAAATTATTATTCTAAATCAAAATTATAAATTTGCATAAATTTTGAAATAACAATATGTTGAACAAGTAACCTTTGACAAAATATTTCTTATTTTTTTCAAAATAATTGTATAACTATGACAACAAAGAAATAATAATATTTTAATTGGATATGGAAATATGGAATCGAAAGGCTGCTTTGAAAAAATGTCTATTTTTTGTAGAATTTAAACAAATACAAATGTTTTTTACTTTTTTGGTCGTAAATATGACAGCAAAATATCTGGTTAAAAAGTGACACTTTACGGCCATAAATCACAGTAATAAAGCAACACTTTAATGTGCAGGCGAAAAAGTTTTTAGAAACCAGAAAGTAATACCAAGTGTTTAGAACACCGCAATACATAGCTGCACAACTTTCAAAACACCAGAAAATAGCATCGAAAATATTTATTCAATGAAGTAGGCTATGTGATTTGATTTAACTCAATGCAAATACGAAAATGTTTACAAATATGTTAACCATGACAACAACCAATCTTCATATAAAAGATCAGAGTGCTTTGTTTCTTAAAAATATTAACATTTTATTGTTTGAAAATTTTAGTTTTACTATATTTTTGTTTTGAGAATAACAAATATTTGTGCAATCGATTTTTAGTCTATTGTGGTATCCAATGTCGATTATCAAGTACTGGGTATTTTTGTGCTTTTTCAACATACTCGTCTACCCGGGTATCCCGATTTACTACCTGGTAATTTGATCGACCTATA
>CAVNZG010000878.1:0-51400 GCA_963693315.1 Diogma glabrata
GAAGCTTCCCATAGTCCGCCAAAGTTGGGAGCGCGTGGTGGAATAAAATGAAATGCTATATTTTTCTTGTTTCATGCTGCGTAGTTCTCGATCAGCACCAGTGAAATTCGTGGCGTTGTCACACCAAATTTCTTCAGGTAGACCCCTGCGTGCTATGAATCTTTTTAATGCGGCAAGGAATGCTTGGGTTTCTAAACTGCTTACGACTTCTAAATGGACTGCCTTGACCGATAAACATACAAAGACTGCTACATATGCTTTTTCTGAAGAAGCATTTTTTCGTTTGCTTGTTTTGATGTATAGTGGGCCTGCGTAATCTAGACCAGTTTTTAAGAACGGGCGACTTATACTGCATCTTGATGGTGGTAGATCTCCAATTTTTGGATTATTTTTAATTGAACGATGACGTAAACAAATGACACATGTTTTAATACGTTGTTTAATTGTGTAGCGAGCTCCAATCATCCAATATCTTTGTCTCAAGATGTTTAAGCACAACGAATTACTGGCATGCATGTTGGCGTAATGAATCTCTCGAATTATTAAATCATTGACAGGATGATCTTTGGGAAGGATTATTGGATGTTTTACAGCATAGTTCATCGGAGCATTCTGTAACCGTCCACCGACTCGTAGTAGACCTGTGGAATCAATAAACGGATCTAGCGAAGATAAATAATGTTTTACTGGTAGGGTTGGACCCTTGCTGATAACTGATAATTCTGGTCCGAATTTCATTTTTTGAACGTTCGTAATATCACTAACTCAGCCTCATTTAATTCATTAATATTTATTGATAAATGTTGCGGCTTATGTATTTTAAGTTTGATTGCCCTTAAGATGTAAACCATGATTTTACGAATTTTGAACCAGGATGAATAATTCGTTAATAGTTGTGTGATTGTATCTTCTGTGGTGGTTGTATCCACAAATACATTGACAAATTGTTCCCGTTCTTCTACGTCAATTGATTTATTGGATATTACTTTCGATGACTTCTCTGCGTTTGGCCAATTAGTTTCAGGTTCCGCAAGCCATGATGGACCCTTCCACCAGTGACTTAGATTCGGCATTATTTGTAGTTTTACCCCTCGTGTAATGTAATCGGCCGGATTTTGTTTTGATTCTATATGTGCCCAATTTTTTCGTGGAATACTATCCAGTATCATTGAAGTTCGGTTGGCGAAAAAATGTTTTCATCTTCTTGGCACATCCGAGAGCCAATGTAAGACAATCATGGAGTCTGTCCATGCGTAAATCGGTACATCTTCATGAGACAATGATTTTTTACAAAATTGTATTAAGCTACATAGCAAAACTGCTCCACACAGCTCTAATCTGGGTAGTGAAATTTGTTTTATTGGAGCAACCTTACCCTTAGCGCATATTATATTTACTGTGATGTCGCCAAATTTATTTTCTGCCCGCAAATAGATTACACTTCCGTATGCAGCTTCCGAAGCATCACAAAATGCGTGAAGTTGGAGAGCTGGTTGATTTTGAAGATGTGTTAAACATCTAGGAATTTTGATTTTTTCCATATGAGCAATATTGTCGTAAACACTTCGCCATATTTTAACTATGTCATCTGGTAGATTGGAATCCCATTCAGCATTCAGTAACCACAACTTTTGTATAATGATTTTAAATAATATCACGGTTGGTGCTAACCATCCGAGTGGATCTTATATTTTTGATGCTGTGGAGAGTATACTTCTTTTTGTCCAGTTAGTTTCACAATCGGTTTGTTGTACTTTGAAGGAGAATGTATCAGATTCTGCATGCCACATTATTTCCAAGGTTTTAATGGATGCATCGTCTTCTATTAGGTTTGGTATCTCTTCGATTTCAGTTTGTGAAAATGACTGTAGAAATTCGGATGAATTTGATTTCCACTTTCTTAATTTGAATCCGTTACTATTTAAGATTTCAATCAGCTGATCTTTCAAAAGCAGAGCTTCTGCAAGTGAGTCACATCCAGTTAGTAAATCGTCAATGTAAAAATTATTACAAATTACGTTTGATGCTTCTGGATACGTAGCTTCAAAGTTTGAGGTTGAATGTTGTAATGTTTTCACTGCTAAGAAGGGAGCACAGGCAGTTCCATATGTTAATGTATTTAATTTGTACATTGCTATTGGATTACAAGATTTATCGCGCAATAAGACTAACTGATAATTAGCATCTATTGGATTGACTAAAATCTGGCGATACATCTTTTCGATGTCAGCGACAAGTGCAATGCTGTGCTTTCGAAACTGTAGAACAATTGTTGTTAAATCGCGTTGAATATTTGGCCCAATTTGCAGTACATCGTTCAAAGAAACTGCAGTGGTAGTTTTGGAGGAGGCGTCAAAAACTACTCTGAGTTTGGTGGTGCTACTGCTTGCTTTCGTTACTGCATGGTGTGGTATAAAATATTTTGCATCATAGTCTACTGGAATATCTGACCATGAAACAGCACTCATGTGACCTTGCTCGAGATATTCTTGCATAAAAGCTTTGTAATCGTTGGAAAAATCTTGCGAAGTAGCGAATCTTCTTTCCATTGCTAGTAGCCTTCGACGTGCCATGTGCCATGAGCTGCCCAACTGTTGCCGTGGTTGTTTGAATGTCAATCGTACTGAAAATCTGCCATTTATATCTCTTTTTGTTGTTTCAAGATAATGTGATTCGCACCAATTCTCAGATGCAGTTCTGTGCAATTGATCTGGAATTTTTTCCACATTCCAAAATTTCTTAAGTGTCTCGTTAATGTAATCTTCTTGATTACTTGTCGTGATTGAATTGATCACTGCATGGAGATTGACTGTTTCTTGTGAACCTGCTGTTACTGATCCAGCAATTAACCAACCAAATTTAGAACTTCGTAACAGAGGTAAACCAGAAATCTTTTGTTTTTCTGGTTCTAAAATTTCGAAAAACACGTCTGCACCTAATAGAATATCGATGACGTTGTGTCGATAGAACTCCGGATCAGCTAAATTCAAACTTTTTATGTAAAGTTTCCTGTCTTTGAGTTACATCTTGTTTTGATGTTTCTAAAATAATATTTTGTTTACAATTTCATAATTTTAATTGTCGATTTTAACAGTGAACCTAGACTTAGATTCAGGTTGTCCAGCTGTTGAAGTAGTCAATTTCAATTTCAATTTCAGTTTGTTTGTTTTCGCATTACTGTGGTTTTCGTATGTATGTTTTTCATTGATATTTCTCTATGAATTAAAATGGCAAAATTATCTATTAGCTATGCGAACATAAGAGGATTGAATATAAACCTTAATTCAGTCCATCTTTTTCTTGAAACTATGAAACCTGATATTTTGTTTTTAACGGAAACGATTATCAGTGCGCGTGCTGTGACCTTAGATAAAAATAGATACCTTTGTCCCAATTATGAACTTGAATCCTCTTTCTACATTAAGCATGGAGTTTGTGCTTATATTAGGGATACTATACCATATGTGAGATTAAATAAATTTGAATTAAATGCAAAATGTCACAATATGGTGTCACTAAAAATTAGTTGCCCAAGTCAAACGCTGTTTGTCTTTGGACTTTACCGTTCACCTAATTCACCTGAGAACTCTAATTTTTTTCATGACTTATCTGAGAAGATAGATAGGTTGGTTGAGTATCCTAATGCAAAGTTTATAGTTCTTGGAGATTTTAATGTCCACAATAAAGAATGGCTTACACACAGCTCTAAAACTGACGAGGTTGGTAGACAGGCTGAGTTGTTTGCTCTTTATCACAATTTTACTCAAATAATAGACCAGCCAACCAGAGTTCCTGACATTCCTGGTCAAAGTAGTAATTTACTTGATTTATTTTTGACAAACGATCCATATCTGGTTCAATTTAAAATATCAGAACCATTGGGTGGTTCAGATCATAATTTGATCTCCACACAACTAAATATACAAATTCCAAAACAATTTAAAGCGAATCCTCGCAATGTTTGGGATTACAAAGCTGCGGATTGGCAAGGACTTAAAAGTTTTTTTAGATGTTTTCCTTGGAAACGCTATTGCCTTACCGGCCAAGACCCAGACATAGCTGCATCAAATTTTTCTGAAACTGTAATTGATGGTATGCACAGATTTATTCCTAATAAATTGATCATTCCAAAAACTGATCTATGGTTTTCTAGTAAATGCAAAAAAGCTATAAAAGTTAAAAAAAAGGCTTTTCGAAAGTTTAATCAGAACAAAACCGATGAAAACCTTAGACAGTACCGTAAAGAGAGAAATTTATGTCGAAAGTTAATAGATGAAGAGAAACATCTATTTAATAGGAAAAAAGCATCTAAATTCGCAGAACATCCGACTGGTTCACGCAATTTCTATAAAGCCGCAAAGGCTGTCCAAAGCAACTTTTGTAAATCTTCCCTACCGCCTCTTGTTAATAGAGATGTCCCTATCATTGATCCAAAAGAGAAAGCTAATTTGCTTGGGCATTATTTCTCTTTAAATTCTACTTTAAAAGAACCTAATTTCCAACCTAAACCTATTTCTAAAGTTTCTTATAAAATGAGGCGGATAATTTTTCGGAAAAACATTGTTCGAAAAATGCTTTTGAAAATCAATACTAACAAGGCAACAGGCCCTGATTTTATTCCTCCAATTATACTTAAAACATTTGCTAGGGAGCTAGCACCAATCCTCACTAAAATCTTCTATTTGTCGTATAAGAAAGGAATTTTTCCTGAAATTTGGAAAATGGCTAGTGTACAGCCAGTTTCAAAAAAGGGCAGTAAAACTGATCCTACGAATTACAGACCCATTTCAATTTTATCGGTAGTTGCTAAAATTTTTGAGAAATATGTCAATTTTAATTTAATGAGCTTCTTAGAGTCTTCCAAATTAATTAATGAGAGACAATATGGATTTCGAAAAGGAAGAGCGACGGGAGATTTGCTGTCTTTTGTCACTCATATCTGGAACAAGTCGCTTGAAAACTTTGGAGAAACATTCGGTGTTGCTCTTGATATTTCCAAGGCATTTGACAAAGTTTGGCATAACAACCTTATATGCAAATTGAGATCCTATGGTTTAGACGAGCAGCTTATATCTTGGACACAGAGCTTTATATCTGATAGAAAATTTCGGGTCAATGTTGACGGTGTGTCATCGAATACTTTTTCAACTAATGCAGGAGTTCCTCAGGGTTCCGCTTTGTCACCAACTCTTTTTCTTATCTATATTAATGATTTGTTGGACTCAACGGTTCATCCTATACATAGTTTTGCTGATGATAGCACGCTTCATGCGTCTCATGAAGCACCTAAACTATATACACCCTTAGCGCTTAGTGAGTGTAGGTCAAAATTGATAGATTCCCTTAACACTGATCTTAAAACAATTATGGATTGGGGTATTGCTAACAGTGTTGAATTCAATACAAGCAAAACACAGGTTTGTCATTTTTCTAGGATAACGACACCCAATCCTTTTCCATTAACGTTTGGCCCCAAAAATCTTTTAGAGAATGAGTCTGTCAGACTTCTAGGAGTTGAGATTGAAAATAATATGAAGTGGAATTCTCATATTTTTAATCTGGCTAAGAATGCTGTTCAAAAGTTAGGATTTTTAGGGCGATGTCGTAAGTTTTTCGATAGCGAACAACTTCTTTTAGTTTATAAATCTTTTATACGTCCCTGCATGGAATACTGTTCTCACATATGGGGTGGAGCTTACTTGAGTAGTCTCAACTGCCTTGATTCTGTACAGCGTAGAGCTATTAAACTCATTGGTAACCCAAGTCTTACTAACGGTCTTGATTCCTTGCAGCACAGAAGAAATGTTGCTGATTTGACTATATTTTATAAATATATTATGGATGAACGAGCTTCTGAAGAGATCAAATCGATTTTACCTAAATTAGCAAACCTTTCGCGTCACACCAGAGCAAACGTAGCAGCGCATCCCTTTACAGTTCAAATAATTAGGTGTAGAACTGTAGCCTTCCAATGTGACTTTTTCAACAGAGTCTCTCATCTTTGGAATGCCTTACCTTCCTGGGTTTTCCCTGATGAATTTAATCCTCAAGGCTTTAAAGTTAACGTTCATAAATTTCTCAGAGAATCTTAATTTGCATTCCATTCTTATCCCTAGTTGGCATGGTATCTTCAGATATTCAGAGACGTTAATTTATAATTTATTATAATTAACACTAAACATGCCTAACTTTGAATAAAAAAAAAAAAAAAAAAAAAAGGATGTTGAATAAACTGATGTTGTCGGGTTGGTATTAAATTGGTAATGCGAGGTATGATATGAGCAGTGATATGTATAGTGTATTGTTTATCTATACGTGAAATAATTGTCATATCAGATTTTCCCTTTGTTAATCCAGCAGAGGCTGATGCTAGGCCGTGAATTGAAATGGATGAATGTGATCGCTTTAAGCCTAGGTTTTGGATGCATGACTCTGTCACAAAGGACATTTGTGAGCCGGAATCAAGCAGTATTCTTGCCAGCTGGAGTTTTCCTGTAGATGATGTCACGTATACTAACGCTGTTGGTAATATAGTGTCATGTGCTGAGTAAAGTGTATGTAAGCTTGTTGCTTGTTTGGTTTCAGACAAGGATGAATTGGAACTAGGTTGACTTGGATTGGAGACTTCACATTGGTCATTGGAAAACGTATAAAGGTTTGTGAAATTTGATGAATGTGGCTTTGGCAAAGATTTTGGATTTTGAGACGGATGCAATAAGGTATGGTGGCGGTGGTGACAAATGAGACAGGATAATTTATTGTAGCACTGACTGGATGAATGGCCTTTTCTTAAACAATTGTGACACAACTCATTTTCTTTGACAGCTTTATCTCGTTGTTCTATTGTCATATTTTTGAAAATGGGACATTTATAAATAAAATGAGAACTTTGACAAATAACACATGTTATTGGATTGATCACATTAGCTACAAATGTTTTGCTTGAATCCTTTCCAGTGACAATTGGTTTTTTAGTAGTGACCTCACACATTTCAGCTGCATCGCATCTTCCATTCATAAACGCAATAAATTCAACGAAAGTTGGAAAATTTTTGTCGGCTACCTGTTTGGCCTATACCTGTTTGGATTCGTTATCGATTTTCATCAGCATTATGTAAATTAACCACGGGTCACGTAGCTCGGCTGCATTTCCTAAAGCTCTAAGTCCTCGAACAACTTCATCTGCTGTTTCAGTTATGCGACGTAATTCCTTACTATTGACTTGCTGACACAGCTTTTGCTCAAAAAATGATTGGATAAGGGAATTCAAAATTGGATTCATTTTGTTATACCGGTTACACAACTTCTCCCAGGCTTCCGTGTAATTAGCTTCGGTGATAGCAATATGTCTAACTAACGACGCAGCATCACCCTTCAACAATCCATTTAAAATTTGAAACTTATATACACTGCTTAAATTATTGTTATTGTGCACCGTGGATGTATATAGGTCATGGAAAGATGGCCAATATTGGTAATTTCCAGAAAACGGTTCGATGTTGATTTTAGGGAGACGTGCTTGTTTCGTAGCGTTAATGCCTTCATAAAAGGTTCTTTGTTGCCCAATGAAATTTTCTAAGGTTGTGTTTAAATCTATAGAATCTTTAGATACGAGCTTGCGGATAGCTGCAGCTTGTTTGAGTAACGTACGAGCATTGTAATACAATGCATCAACAGTTTCGGTAATAGGCACATATTTATCATTACTGAAAAGTTGGACTTTGTATTCATTAAATGCTTGATAGCGCGTTTCTAAACTATCTGAATGGGTCGTAATTGCTTCTAATGATACGTCATCATTTTTTTATTTGCGACACTGAACGGTCGCGAAGACGTTCTACACGATCAGACATTGTTCTTTATACTTAATTTAATAACACGGATTACTATATTTTATGATTATTTACACGCACGATTTATTTAATATCACAGGTTTAATAATAAATTGATATGTACTTATCTTTTCTGTTGTGATATGTATTATCCCGGGTTTCGGCACCAAAAAATGTAGGAAAATCTGTTTCCAAAAATATTAATATTATTAATCAGCAAAGATGATCCGGTGTTATTTCTCCAAGTGTTTATTTCCAAAAAAAAAACTTTTAATAATCCTCAAAAGTTGATTTGATGTTATCAATCCAAATGTTTATTTTCAACAAGTTTGGTTTACAAAATTATGACATAAATTTGCTATAATTCTTAAAGCTACGTTAATATAAATCAAAAAATTGTTGCAATTATAGTTAAAATTGAATTAATTATGTAAAAAATACTTAATTACAACGATATAACCGAACTCTTCATCGATCTTATTTTAGTACAGGTTTGTGTATAGAGTTATTTGTTTATTTGAATATTTTGATTTAAATGAATTTTATTTGTATTAATAGTTTAATTTGAATGAATAATTATCAATAAAAAAAAAATACTTAAAAATAATAACATAAATGATTTGCAGTTGTTTTATTTGTTGATGATGGTACTTCTAATATTTTTACCAAAGTATATTGTATGGGCAGTTATTGTAATCTCATCATCCCCTCAAGCCGAAGTTTGTTAAAAATACTTTAAACCCAATCACCGTAATATTGGTGATTGGGACAACTAAACAGTTAAAAATTCATTCTTACAATAGAATGAGGTTTATTTAGAATATAAAGTGTTACATGCAATAACAGGCGTTGAAAGAAGCAACTATTTTCCCGAAAGATAAGGACTTTGGCCATAGATAAATATTATACAGATTACAGATGGACCATTGCGAAGAAAGTTTTAGTTTAAAATCTGCTGTCAATCTAATAGTTCATTGTTTAAGCGAATTTGCTCACCCACTGGTGACGCAACCAACTGTTCCTTTCTTTGATAAATATTTTAAATAAATATTATCGAAAAAATTACAACAGTTTTTCTGGTTTCTGGACAATTTTCAAAAAGTTTATATTGCTGAAACCATTGAAACATTTTTTTTTTTTTTTTTTTTACTTTATTTATTATATATTATAAGATCTGATCACAGCAGTTGATAACTATATGTGATCTACAATTTAAACATTGAGCAAATATGTAGTAGCAAAATATGAAAAGTCAAAATTACAATCGATAATATTAAACAAATTAAATTTATCTATAATATTTACAAGCTCATAGAACTATGTATTCGCGCAGTAGTCTTTTAAAACAAGATACAGAGTTAGTTATTTTTATATGGTCTGGAAAGTTATTGAAGGCAGCTAGTCCAAAACAAAGAATACTGTCCCTTCCAAAATTAGTTCGAAATTTGGTTATTCGATAATGGGTAGCTTGTCTGGTTGAATGAGAGTGGATATTATTGTTAGAAATTAAATTGAAATTATGTTTAATTTTGTTATTAACTATCAAATACAAGAATAGGAGTAATTCATACGATTTAACATTTTCAAAAGATAAGACAGTTGCTGAATATAATATACTAGTAGGGGTTAGAGTTGGTAGTTTTTTTATGATTTTAACAGCTTTATTTTGTAATCGTTTTAATTCATTTAATTTATATGCCGGTGCTGTGCTCCAAATAGGACTAAGGTATTTAATATGGGATAAAATGTGCGAGTGATAAATAGACCACGCAACACTTTCAGTAATACAGCTTCTTGTTCGTCGCAGAGCAAAAAGTATGCAAGCAATTTTTTTTTTAATGTGATCAACATGATACGTCCATTTCAGGTACGAATCTGTATGTAATCCCAGATATTTTACACAATTAACTCTGGATATGGATTGGTTTTCTACTGATAATGCAAAATCTGGAAGATTTGAAGTTTTGCTTCTGAAGATGATATAAGATGTTTTTTCTGCATTTAATTTCAATTTCTTCGAAGCTAAGAAACTATGGATCATATTTAAATCCGCTTGCATCATTTGTTCCAGTTCTGCAAGAGATTTTGATTTAAATTTAACTATTGCATCATCAGCAAACATTTGAAACTCTCCATTTATTCTCAGATCAAATAGTTCATTAATATATAGATTAAAAAGAAGGGGCCCTAATATGGAACCCTGAGGAACTCCTCTTTGAATTAGCTGTGGTGTGCTTTCAACACCATTTACAACACAAACTTGAGTACGATTGGACAAATACGATCTTAAAAGATCCAATTCTACGCCCTTTACTCCTGCATTATATAAATCACCAATAAGCAAATCATGATCAACATAGTCGAAGGCCTTTCTGATATCTACAAAAAGGCATGATACATAATATCCTTGATCAGTATTTTGTTGAACAAATGTTATAAAAGTAGCAGTTGCTGCTAGAGTTGAGGAGTTCTTTATAAATCCAAATTGATTGTGATTTATGATATTGTTATTCATAAAGTGGAGATACATCTGTCGATATAATATTTTCTCAAATACTTTAGAATAAGTGGGCAACACAGACACAGGTCTATAGTTATTCACAAATAGAGTACTACCACCTTTATGCACTGGTTTAACTCAAACGTTTTTTAGAGAGCTAGGAAATATTCCATTAGAAAGTGATTCGTTAATAAGTTCAACTATTTTTCCACTGAAGAATGCCGAAAAGCATTTAGAGAACTTAGCAGATATTTTGTCCATACCTGTGGCAGCAGATGAGTTCAGTTCGCTTACGATTTGTTGAACTTCGTTTGAATTGGTTAGTTGCCAATGAAGTTGTGGGAGTATGGGTTTGACAGTTCCCGATAGGGATGTTATAGTTGCTGTATGACCAATATTGCCAACATTTATAAAAAAAGTGTTGAAAGCATTAGCTATATCCTTAGAATCAAAAATTTTATTGTTATCAACGCTAAGAACAATATTGTTTTTATCTGAAGAAAATTTTCTAAATACTAGCTCGTTAACTACACTCCAAAGTTTTCGCAACTCATTGCTGCAAAGAGAAATCCTTGAGAGGTAGTACTTTTTTTTGGCATCTTTTATTTTACTATTAACCATATGCTTATAGTAATTATAACGTTCAATCACATATAAATTTTGGGGACATTTCTGTTTGTATTTGTAATATTTATCTCTCAGCTTTATATGTTCTAATATATCATGATTTATCCATGGTTTCTTGCTGTTTTTTACCCTTTTTGCTGTTATTTGTTTAGTATTGATGCAAATAATGTGCAATAAGTAGCTAATCAGATTATCAAATGTTTCAATAGAGGCCAAATAATCTAAATCATTTGAAATTTTATTTTCAAGGGATTCATAATCAAGGACTGTCTTATATAAAATATCATTTGGTTTTGGAATTTGAGTATCTATACTTAAAACCAAAGTCTTATGATCTGCTAAACTTTGGTTAGACAACGTTAAGTGGTATCCATAAGAAAAAATATTAGTAAAAATGTGATCAATAATAGTCCTAGAAATGCCAAAAACACGTGTTGCATAACTAGGATGTATTTTATTTAAGAACATAAAGCCATTGCTGAGAATTAATTCAGTATAGTTTGTGGAATTAGCATCCAGCAGATTAATATTAAAATCACCCAAAAATATCGACCGTTAAAAAGAAGTTAATAAAAATTCTAAGTGATTAAGGAATTGTATATTGTTCGTTTTGTGATCCTTATATACTGATATAATGTTAAAATTGAGTCTGGGTAGGTTAACAATCAGTGAACTGCTATTGTCCACTTCATATTTTGTTAGCTCAATACTGTTAATATCATTTTTAACATATATAGCACATCCTACAGCAGTTTTAGCTCTGCAGTTAAAAAAACTTTGATATCCATTCAGCCCATACAAACTAATCTCATTACTTGATATCCAAATTTCTGTAAGCACGATAATATGTAATATGTACTGTCTCATTTATTGAATGTAATAGAGTTTCTAGCTGGTCAAGTTTATAGCGCAGGCTTCTTACATTCATACAAAGAATGTTAAATTTATTTTACAAATTAATTAAATTTAAAAATTTACTATGCGTTACATTAGGTTCTATGAGCTCTGTTATATTAATGTTATTATCTTCCATAAATTAAACTAAAAATAAGAGAATAATTAAAAGTGAAAAACTAAATTTGAAATTACTTATCTAATAAAAGTTGTTTATCAAAATCTGTATTTAGATTGTATATTTTAGTGTTGTTGAACTTTTTAATCAAAACAGATCCATTCTGAACACAAAGGAACTCAACTCCAAGTTGTTCTTTCTCATTTCGAATAGTTTCATATAACATTTTCTTCTCTGGAATAATATGATCTCTTATGGCGGATATTTTTTTTTTTTTTTTATAAAATGTGTTGTGTAATAGGGTTTAGAATATGTGTCACAACAACACATAAATACCTTTTAAGACCTAGGTCTAGACCTGGGTCCCACAACAACCGGCGTTCTGAGGTGTAGATTAACGCTTTTTTTTAAACATCTGTGGGTTGAACCCACCTGAGACTAAGTGTTCCGGCAAACTATTCCATTTGTACGCAGTTCGGACAAAGAAGTCTCTCTGCGATCTGCCAGTATGACACCGCGGAATCTTTACCGTTTCACTGGTTGCGGCAGCCGATTGCCGAGTAGAACGGGGGTAAGAATAAGTTTGAGGCATGATGCCGCTGATTTCATCTGAGCACTGCTGATGACGATATTTGTAAAAAACAACGAGGTCAGCAACAGTGCGACGATGTTGTAGGGAATCAAGTTTTGATGTCAAAGTTCGATCACCTACAATTCGTATAGCTCGCTTTTGAACAGAGTCCAAGAGGGCCAACATGGAAACAGAGGCAGCACCCCAAACTTGACAGCAGTACTCTATACAAGGACGAATATAGGACTTATAAACATGGAGCAATTGATATGGATTGAAAAATTTTTTGCATCTATTTAGGAGGCCGAGTTTTTTAGACGCGCTTTTTGCCATCGCCATTACATGATCGTTCCAGAGTAGGTCATTTGAAACTGTGACACCCAATAAACGAATGTTTTTACATTCACCTATTGGTTCATCACACATACTAAATAAAATATCTTTGGGGAACTCGGTCTTTAATCTGGAAACAATCAACAGCTGTGTTTTGGTGGAGTTGAAATTGACAAGGTTTTGGTCACCCCAGTCGGCGACTTTATTCAGGTCTTTGTTCACGTTTATGGCAGCGTCTCTCCGGGCAGGATTAATTCGTTCGTGCATTTTACCCTTTGAAGGAAGGGGCTCGAACGACTTGTGCAGAGTACTATCATCTGCAAAACTATTTATTGGGTTGCTGGTGATTTTCAACAATTCGTTGATATAAATCAAAAATAGGGTTGGGGACAATACTGAGCCTTGGGGTACACCAGCGTTAATTAGTTTAGACTCAGAAGAATATCCGTCTAAGGTTACCGAAATGTATCGGTCGGATAGAAAATTTTGAATCAGCTTCACAACATTGGGATGAAAACCGTACGCAACGAGCTTGTTGATTAAGTTGACATGCCAGACTCGATCGAATGCCTTGGAGATGTCTAAAGCGATAACGTATGTTTCACCACCTTTATCAAGTATGCTGTTCCAACAATGCGCTACATAGTTTAATAGATCGGTAGTTGATCTTTTGTTTCGAAAACCGTATTGGCTGTCGGATATTTAATGATTTTCTTCCAGAAATTTTGAAATATGTGTATTAATATAATGCTCATAGACTTTGGATAGGACCGATAGTAAAGCTATTGGCCTATAATTTGAGATATCGGATTTTGGTCCCTTTTTGGGGACGGGCTGGACATTTGCCAACTTCCAGCACGAGGGAAATATACCAGATTTGTAGGATTGGTAGAATATTTTTTAGTTAAAGTTGGTGCAAGTTCTTTGGAAAAGGTTTTTAAAATAATGGGTGGAATATTGTCCATTCCTGAGGCTTTGTTGATGTTTAACCCCTTTAAAAGTTTAACGACTATTTTGGGTTTGAAGTGAAGTTCATTCATATTAACTCCTGAAGACTGGATTTGGGGTATTTCTTTAGGAGTTTCCAAAACAGTGGAGTTCAGAGCAAAGCGTTCAGCGAACAAGTTAGCTTTTCTTGCGGGATCATTGACGATTAAATCACCATCAATAATAGGGGGAATAGAAAATTTTGTACCAGAATTTAAAGAATTAATGGCACTGTAGAAACTCTTGTCAGAAACAGACATAGACGTAAGTTTTGAGGCTTTCGCTCTGTCAATTTCGGACTTTTCGTTTGAGATAATCTGATTAGATATTTTGTTGGCCTTTAGATATTGGGATCGATTAGTGGGAGTTTTGTTATGAATCCAAATATTAAATGATCTACGTTTGTTTCTAAGTGCCGTTTTGGCAGCTTTCGAATACAAGTATTTTTGTTTGGGTTTTACTATGGAGAAAGGGACAAATTTATTGATAGCAAATTGGATGGTTTCTGTAAAGTTTTGAGCAGAAACATTTACATTGTCAGTGTAAAAACAATGACGGTCGAAAGGGAAACCATGGAAAAAATTTTGAAGACCACTCTTATCCATTTTTGAGTAGTGAAATATTTTACGGGGTTTGGGAGCTGTAGTTTTAAGTAAATCAGTTTTGATAACTGATGAGATTAAATAATGATCAGAATTTCCAATACTACCTTTCGCAACATCGACACTCGTAATATCTGGCATTGTGGTAAGATAGAGATCTAGTAGAAAACTATTGTCACCGCCATTACGGGGAGTGAAAGTCGGGCTTTTAACAATTTGGAATAGGCCCTGAGACGCGGCAAAAATTTCTGCCAGTTTTCCACTATTGTCAACATCGTCGGTCGATTTGGAGAATTCCAACCATGATTTGTTGTGGACGTTGAAGTCACCGGTAACGATAACTTCACAATTAGGGGACTTTGCTCTAATCTCGTCCATAATTTTCAGTATATTAAAAAAGTTTGGGTTACGTTTGTTAGGGGACCGGTATAAAGCTATTGTAAAAAAAGTCATTTCTGGAAGACAAATCTTTAAAACCATTGTATTGAAGCCGTCACCGTGTAGTTAAAAATTTGGAAAGCGCGTGTACGCAACACTCTCATGAATGAATGCGCATACGCCCTGATGGAGTTTGAAAGCTGATTCGAGCCTATATTTGGAATTAAGCGATTCTATAAAGAGAAAATTTTCAGAAACTTGTGTTTCTGTAAGGAATAGAATATTCGGTTTGTCGTGCTCAAGATGATGTTGCACGTGGTCATGGTTAGCGTTCAATCTGCAGATGTTTTGAACATGTATTTTAAAATTTTTTATTGATTCATATATGTTTTGTCCCTGCAAATTCCGTGGACATGCCGCTTTATGGGCGGGTGGATTGCGCAAATTTGCTTTACCACTTGCAGACTTATTTTTTTTCGGTTGTACTGCCATATATATATCAAAATGTTTATTTTATTTTTTTGTGTTTTATTTTAAAATGCATAACTAAGTAAAAAATCCTATCATACTACAAAATATGACATATGCCAATATTTCATGATAAGATGAAGAAATAATAACAAAATAATAAGTGAAAAACAAATTGTGAGAAATTTGCAGAAAACAAAACAAAACTAAATGCCAATAATCCAGCTGATGCAGCGCACCCCAGACGCACCGCCCACCACCTCAAACGAGGCACAAAGCCTACACATAACTACGTGTTGGTTCGATTCCTCGGAAGAGCTAATGAGCGGTACCCCTACGGAACGCTGCCCAGCTAAGACTGGTAGTGCTGCCGTTGACTAATTAAAGTTCGTCCGCCAGCACCCTAAGATATCATCTTGGCTAATGATATCTCCTGCCATTGCCAGTGGTATGTGATATCTCACGCTAACTCATATGTCAATGGCAGGGATATTTGATATTTGACTTGAACGATTCCTTTAACGTCAAAATCATTTAGTAATTTTTCTTCCAGCTGTTGAAGTTTTTCTAAACATTCATTACACTTTAAAGTATGACAATCTTGTGTTAATTCACCACATGAAACAAAGTCAATTAATGTTTTATAATTCTGGAAAGCAGTATCAGTAATCCAAGACTACTTCGGGTGTTGAATCATTAGTTTTATATTTTGATGTATGGTACACACGCACAACATTATGAACTCCTTGGGATAATTTTATACATTCTTCGAAGGGACGTAAATTTAGTAAATCCTAATTTCACATCAGGAAACTTATTTTTAAACTCCACATAAGCTTCATTTAATGTACATAGCAATAAGCGCTTTTGTGGATTTATGCTGAAATCGCTCATATTTTCTTTGTTGTACATATATAATTCTTATAATGTTTTAAAAAGTTTATTTAATAATAAAATATTTGATATTTAACATAAAAAAAAAATCTCTTAGTTTATAACGCCATTTTTATAATTTTCCTTCAGAACAAAAAAAACTGATTCCCGACAGTCATATGCACAACGAATTTGTCCTAAGCTTGAACAAGTTGTTAGATATAAAATAAGCTTCAATTTAGTTTAAAAAAAAAGGTGAAGCGCCATCTTTTCTTCAATTACACCGTTTTTTTCTTATGTTAAACCGTTAAAATTATTTCAAAAAATTAACAGTGTACATTTTTAAAAACTTTTCTAATACCTATTCAACGACATATCATTTATGAAAATCGATTGAGCAGTTTTTCTACAATCGCTCGTCAAAATGCACTCACATCACAAAATAACAAAAAATTGAGGGGCACCCAGCGAAGAACCCTGGTCGGAAAAAAAAATTCTAGGAGAACTTGTATTTTTTATTTATGAAAGACTATAAACAAAAAATAATCAAAATTAAAAGGGGTCAAGTCAAAATTTCCCAAAAATTTGCTGAACTTGCGTGAAATTGCTCATATATAAAATTCGAATTTTTTTTTTTCAAAAGCTAAAAGTATTCCAAAAATTAGAATAAAATCAAATATTTAAACTTTTTCTAGGTTCTAATAATATTCCAAAAATTCAAAAATTCAATTTTTTTCCAAAATTCTAAAAATATTGCAAAAATTATAACAATATCAACAATTGAAACTTTTTCCAAAATTATAAAAATTATAATATAATCAAAAATTTAAAAGTTTTTCAATTTCTAAAAATGTTCCAAAAATTCTTACAAAATCAAAAATTGAAACTTTACCGAAATTCCAAAAACATTTCAAAAACTATAATAAATTCAAAAAATTCCATGTTAATTATATTTACGTAAACAAACAGCTAAACTTTTTTTTTTCCAAAAATATATCTAAAAAAATAAATGAAATCATTTTTTTGACCCACTTGACAATATTTTTTTGACAAACTTATAATGCAATAAAATTCCCAATAATAATTATTTCATGTTCATTATACATTTGATTTCATACAAATAACTAATTTTATTTTCTTTTAAAAAAATAAATTTTCCTTTGACACACTTGACTAACATTTTTTTGACTAACTTATAATTCTCAATAGTAAAATTAAATTTCATGTCGTACAAATAATTAATTTTACTTTCCCAAAAAATTGGGTAAAAATAATTTAAAATATTAAAATATTTTTTTGACAAACCTATAATGCCATAATTCTCAATAGTAGTAATAAAATCTCATGTCATACAAATAATTAATTTTATTTTTTTCCAAAAAATTGGGTAAAAAAATAAATTTCTTTCTTTTGACACACTTGACAACATTTTTGGCACACTTGAAAACATTTTTTTCACAAACTTATAATGCCATAGTAATAAAATAAGTAAAATAGATTAAATAGTTAATTAATTCAATAGTAATAATAAAATTTCATGTCAAACAAATAATTAATTTTATTTTTCTCCAAAAATATGGCTAAAAAAATAAATAAAAATCTGTCTTTTGACACACTTGACAACATTTTATTGACAAACTTATAATGCAATAATCTAGATTTTGGTCTCACATACCAATCCCGACCATCAAGATTTCTCCCAATTCAATGTTCCTAGTCGTAATCACTTAAAATGAAAGTTTTTTAAGCAAAAAATATGCATATTTCCTTGTTTTGACACACTTGACGATTTTTTGACACACTTCCGGCACAGTTATCGAACACATCGTCCCTTCGGCTCTTCTTATTGAGTAAACCAATTTTTAGAAATACGTCCAGCGATTTTCTAGATTGCGTAGGTTGTGACGGTCGGCAGACAGACATACATTTTTTTTGCTTTTTTAGAATCAGTAGGTCGTAAAACGTCGAGAAATGCCAAAAAAATGTGGGGGTAAGAATTTCACTTTTGGCTCATGAATGCAATACTTAAAAGTAAACATCGGCAACTCGCCGAAACCGATTTGGACATTCGACATTTCAAAATGTTCAGTTTTTTGTGCTGATTTCAGAAATGCCGAGATTAGTTGCCAACGCCGAGAATGGCATGAGTCATAATCAGTTTAAGAGATGAATAAACATACATAGAGTATATGAGTTTAAAAGCATTTAAGCATTAAGTTTTTGTGTTTCGAAGACTTCTTCACTAATTATCATTTATGTAACATAGATTGTAACATGGATAGTGACTGACTCGTACAATTTCAAAAAGTTTATCAAATAATAAAGAATTAATGCTTAAATGCTTTTAAACTCATATACTCTATGTATGTTTATTCATCTTCTCATTGATTTAACTCTCTTTCACTCTACCTTAAATATTTATTATCTTTAACAGTCAGCAACCCTTATTTGCGGCCGGATTTAATTAGGCAACCATATATGATAATAAATAGAAAAAAATTAGCTTTAATTTGATATAGAATTAATCAATGTACGTTATGAACGTATAAAATTATCGAAATCATACCTGTTTACACCTGGCTGCGAAGAGGTGCGGCCAGGTGCGCAACGGCAACCGTGATTTTTTAGAATTCTGCAGCCGGATCTTAGACTATTATTGATGTGGAAAAATTTTGATTTTCTTCAATATAATTTCAAAAAGTTTTATTTTCAATAAATTTGTATTCTTTTTATATTCCATACACAAAACACATAATTTTCGAGATGTTTCAATTTTCCTTCCGTTGTTAAATAAGAAAAGCATAAAAGAAATTTTCTAATGGAAACTGAACATATGAATACACAATTTTTAGTTTTCCTTTGATAAATGCAAAAAGAAATTACCACAAACCCGCCAATAGCATTTACAAATTTGTGAGTGTTAAAAGAGGGATTTTATAGTATTTCTTTCAAGGTATTGGTATTTTTCCGCATAATGTATTGTTGCCGTTTATTTTTTAATAAAAATTTTCTCTTGAGTGATTTTTAATGGAAATTGAAACAGGTACTATAGTTAATACATTTTACTTAGACGTTTGCTTTATGTATTCAGGAAGAGTTAATAATGTTATCGGTATCCCTTTTATAATGGATTTTGTTTTATATTTTTTTATATTATTATAGTAGATAATTTTTTTTCTAAAATGAACAACAGTCATATTTATAATATATTGATGGTAATAAAAATAAATTTATATTCTAAAAGAAGGAACATCGTTTATTTATGAGGTTGTTTACTATCATTTTATTTATATATGAGGTTTTTTCTTTTCGGTAAAATAAACCAATTAATTAAAGTTATGTTTCACAAAATAAATAGCCTAGTTGTTATTTATTGAACTATCATGAAAATATTACATAATGAGTTTAATTTAGTCCAATTTGATGATTGGTCAATATTTGGGCAAACTTTACGGATCGTATAGTTGAATCCAACAAAATATTGAGGAGTGTGTAGATTGCAGTCTATGAAATATTGTATAACAGATAGAAAAACTTTCCAGTTTGCATGTCATTAGATTTAATTTGAACTTTCGTAACATTATTAGCCGCCGTTCTAGAGCACTAGCCTTGTAACTCAAGGGTACCGGGAGGTGCCTTGTTTTTTACAGCACTAGCCTTGTAACTCAAGGGTGCCGGGACCGATTCACGACGGAGACCACTTTTCATTATACTTACATAAATAAAATAAATCAAATAAATAAAATAAATAAAACAAATAAGATAAATAAAATAAATAAAATAAATAAAATAAATAAAATAAATAAAATAAATAAAATAAATAAAATAAATAAAATAAATAAAATAAATAAAATAAATAAAATAAATAAAATAAATAAAATAAATAAAATAAATAAAATAAATAAAATAAATAAAATAAATAAAATAAATAAAATAAATAAAATAAATAAAATAAATAAAATAAATAAAATAAATAACATAAATAAAATAAATAAAATAAATAAAATAAATAAAATAAATAAAATAAATAAAATAAATAAAATAAATAAAATAAAGAAAATATATAAAATAAATAAAATAAATAAAATAAATAAAGTAAATAAAATAAATAAAATAAATAAAATAAATAAAATAAATAAAATAAATAAAATAAATAAAATAAATAAAATAAATAAAATAAATAAAATATATAAAATAAATAAAATAAATAAAATAAATAAAATAAATAAAATAAATAAAATAAATAAAATAAATAAAATAAATAAAATAAATAAAATAAATAAAATAAATAAAATAAATAAAATAAATAAAATAAATAAAATAAATAAAATAAATAAAATAAATAAAATAAATAAAATAAATAAAATAAATAAAATAAATAAAATAAATAAAATAAATAAAATAAATAAAATAAATAAAATAAATAAAATAAATAAAATAAATAAAATAAATAAAATAAATAAAATAAATAAAATAAATAAAATAAATAAAATAAATAAAATAAATAAAATAAATAAAATAAATAAAATAAATAAAATAAATAAAATAAATAAAATAAATAAAATAAATAAAATAAATAAAATAAATAAAATAAATAAAATAAATAAAATAAATAAAATAAATAAAATAAATAAAATAAATAAAATAAATAAAATAAATAAAATAAATAAAATAAATAAAATAAATAAAATAAATAAAATAAATAAAATAAATAAAATAAATAAAATAAATAAAATAAATAAAATAAATAAAATAAATAAAATAAATAAAATAAATAAAATAAATAAAATAAATAAAATAAATAAAATAAATAAAATAAATAAAATAAATAAAATAAATAAAATAAATAAAATAAATAAAATAAATAAAATAAATAAAATAAATAAAATAAATAAAATAAATAAAATAAATAAAATAAATAAAATAAATAAAATAAATAAAATAAATAAAATAAATAAAATAAATAAAATAAATAAAATAAATAAAATAAATAAAATAAATAAAATAAATAAAATAAATAAAATAAATAAAATAAATAAAATAAATAAAATAAATAAAATAAATAAAATAAATAAAATAAATAAAAGAAATAAAAGAAATAAAAGAAATAAAAGAAATAAAAGAAATAAAAGAAATAAAATAAAAAAATAAAAAATTAAATAAAATAATTAAAATAAAAAAATAAGAAAAATAAATAAAATAAATAAAATAAATAAAATAAATAAAATAAATAAAATAAATAAAATAAATAAAATAAATAAAATAAATAAAATAAATAAAATAAATAAAATAAATAAAATAAAATAAATAAAATAAATAAAATAAATAAAATATATAAAATAAATAAAATAAATAAAATAAACAAAATAAATAAAATAAATAAAATAAATAAAATAAGTAAAATAAATAAAATAAAGAAAATAAAGAAAATAAATTAAATAAAATAAATAAATTAAATAAAGAAAATAAAGAAAATAAAGAAAATAAGGAACATAAAGAATATAAGGAATATAAAGAAAATAAAGAAAATAAAGCAAATAAAGAAAATAAAGAAAATAAATAAAATAAAGAAAATAAAGAAAATAAAGAAAGTAATGAAAATAATGAAAATAAATAAAATAAATAAAATAAATAAAATAAAAAAATAAAAAAAAAGAAAATAAAGAAAATAAAGAAAATAAAGAAATAAAGAAAATAAAGAAAATAAGGAAAATAAAGAAAATAAAGAAAATAAAGAAAATAAAGAAAAGAAATAATATAAATAAGATTATCATATCTGATTGTTATCATAAAATTATCATTTAGGTTTATATATTATCATAAAATTATCATTTCTGATTATTGTGATAAAATTTTATGAATTTTCAAATTGGGACTAGACTTACATCTGTTATAACATCTTTAAAAAAACAATTAGTTATGGTTAGACTTTGATTTTTACAGCTTCAGTTCAGTTTAAATAGCTTTGAAAATAGTCAATGAAATAATTCATAATAAATTTGCTATAAATATAGAGTTTCTACTTCCTTTTTAGTCCGATGATGTTATTGTTGTAATCCCACCAAAGGAAATCTAAATCAAATATCATGACATATTTGTTGAATATTCTTTAACAAAGACATGAATAAATTATTGAGCGAATTTTTGATTGTTCCGTTTGATTTCAGATATAACAGGAATTATGTACACATAAATTTTTAGTTTCCACTATAACGAAAATTTTAGCATTTTCTAATTTGATTGATAAATCGCTTTTAGAATTTTGTTTGTTATGAAAACAAGGGAGTGGAGAGATTTGTTGACTTTGTTGTTAGGTTGACATGTGAGAAGTAGGGTTTGGTTTAATTTATTATTTAATGAAAATATACGCAATAAAACAATATGACATTAATTTTGTTTTTTTTGGGAAAAGTAAACGAGGAAATCAATATTTTGACGTAACGTATTTTCATTTAATGAGATACTCACTATCAGTCAAAGGTAAAATTCTTGAGCATGAAGTGGTTTGTAAGTCTTACAAATTATTTATAAAAACGTGTTTAGAATATTCATTTTGCAGTTGAAATTTTTCATGTTTAATTTATGTTTTTTGTAACATGATTTTTAGTTTTTCTTCAAACCACGAAAAATTCTGTGTTTGATTTTCTTTTATATCGTCTTCACGTCTGGTGTTGTAAATATTTAAAATATGGAAACGTAGTTCGTTTTAATTTTTCAGACAATGAACTTCATTTTATATTTCTAGCTCTACCGTCTACACAAACCAAACATTGAAATAAAACACAAAATATAATAATAAAATTTTTACCCCATAACAAAAGTTATAAAAAGAGAATGAAAATTCAAGAAAAATTAAGAAAATAAGCATTTCCAGATGGGAAAAGAGCAAGAGTTTTCTTTTAAATTTGGAGGTGAAGTTTTTTCGTATGTTATCTTAAATACCTAAAATTAGTTTTTATCGGTAGTTATTAATTATAATTGTTTCATAAAAAAAATGCAAAAAAGAAATCAAAATAAAAACCACTAAAATATTAAACTTAAACTTCGAATATAAAAAGAAAATTTGTGATATTTCACGATCGTAGGTAGCATTTTTTTCATACATTTTGTTAATCCAAATTCATCTGCGTTTTATTCTATTTGACAGTACAACTAATTTGTATTGCTTCATATTTAGTGTGACATTATTAATTTTATATATTACATTTTTCCATATCAATGAATGGTTCCTTGGTTGTTAACACTAATTTATGTTTCGAATTTCTTTTTGAAGATTATTGCATTTCATCTAACTTTTTAAGAATGTTGGAGGATTTGAAAAATCTTCTGTAAATATTAATTCAAAAGGAGATTTTTAAAAATCAAATACTAATCTACATTTATCCTTTTCTATCGCGTTAATTTTTTTAGAACCAACAACAGAGGTTCATTTCAAGGACTATTCCTAGGGCCGATAAATTAGTATTGTTTTCTTGTTATTTTGATGTTTTTGATATTTTTTTCTTATTATTTTGGAAATTTTTTCTCTTTGTGTTATGAGAGGTGACAAGGTTTTTCATCAAATTATAATTATTTTATAATTCTAAAATTGTGTTGTAGATATTGCAGATATTGCATGTACCATCGTTTAGCTGGAAATCAATTTAATTATTTTTCAGTTTTATTTCTTTTTAGAGTTCTGTATAAACGGCATTTAATCTCATAAACCTCTCAAACTCGCATTCGTGATCGAAGAGTAATGTTAAATATATTTCGTTTTTTTGGATTGGATCTAATCCCTGTCCAGAAATTATATAGCGGCGTTGATAGTTTTGAGGGTCTTAATGTTAGACTGGATTTTTAATAGTTGATCTATTCTGTTCTTTATATAAGGATTTGAAAAATCTTCTTTAAATGTTAATTAAAAAATGCAGTTTTCAAAATCAAATATTAATCTTCATTTTTCCTTTTCTAATGCGTTTAATTTTTTTATAACCAACAATAGAGGTGCATTTCAAGCACTTTTTTTAAGGCGGATAAATTAGTTTTATTTTTCTTGTTATTGTCTGACTAATTATTTTAGAAATGTTTTCTCTTTGTGTTAAGAGAAGACGACAAGGTTATTCATCAAATTATTATAATTTTATTATAATTCTAAAATAGTGTTGTAGATGTTGCATGCAAATAATTTATTATCGTTTAGGTAGAAATTGATTTAATTATTTTTCCTATTTGTTTCTTTTTAAAGTTTTAGTATAATCTGCATTTCAACTCATAAACCTCTCGAACTCTTGATGAAGAGTAATATTTCATTTTCTGTTTTAGAATACTTTCAGTTGATTTATTTGTTCTTCTGGTAGAATATCGTGCTATGTGGCATGACCATGAAAACAATTTGATCATCTACTAATATTTCTCTTAAACTTAAATTAAATTTAAGAAACAAATATAATCTAGATGGAAAATCAAAAATTAAGGCTATTGAAGTTGTTATTTAAACATATTTTTGGAAGTCTATATTTTAAACGAATACAAATTTTCTATTTTTATATGAAACCGGATCATTTACATAAGTTTCAATAAAATTTCTCGTGTTTGCCTAAAACAAATTCCAAAGTTCTTTGAGTTTATCAACCTAAACAATGTTAAACTCTGTTTGTAAACCAAAGTTTAATAAACTTAATAAATATTTAACGGAATTTAATTTTTTTTTCAACAAATACGACTACAACTAACACAACCCCAAAATATTTATAGAATTTCATTTTATTATGGATTCAAAAATTTTAAAACATTCCTAAGGGACATTGCCTGTTTGTTTTACTGAAATTTACGTTTTTGTTATGGTAAATGATAAAATTTTTGACTAAATTTCTAAAACAGAATTTAGTCACAAATTATTTTTTCAACGTAACAAACACGTTTCATCACGTTAAAGAAATTAGTAAGGCTTAAGCTAAGTCAAATAACTCATCTAAGAATTATGACATGTTTAATGGATATTTTCGTTTTGTGTGGTAAAATGACCAGAGTTTTGTGGATTTATGGACAGTTTTATGTCATAATCATCTTATGTTGACTAATCTTGATTATATAACTATCCAGAGTTTCCTTCGGGCATGTTCTTTAAAATGTTAGTATTGGACAAAACTATCGTTAACATTTTTAAAATGGGCAAAAGGTTGGTCTAGGCTTTTTCAAATCCAAAAAAAAATTAGTTGTCACAATCTTTGGGAAATAACATATAACGGAAATAAAAAAACAAAATATGCACAATGAACTTTAATATAACTGTTTTTTTTAAATTATGAATATCTGTCATTGTCTTCAGTTGATCGTAGACCATCATTGCTTTTAAGGGTTTTTGCTTGTAAATCTCTTAGGTGTGGCTATTAAAATATTTTTCCTAAACATATACACATATTTACCTTTTCATTTTGTTATGACATTTTAAAACTGAGTATTAGCTCTTTAAAACTATTGCTTTAATTTTATGGTTCATAATCTTTTTCTTCAGTAATAAGGTTAAAGGACATGGAGTATTAATGTTTTGTAGAAGTTTTGGCTCATGTGGTGGTAGCTCTGACAAAGTAATCAGATTCCAAACTTTAGATTAATAATTTACTGCATCATTTTAATTCTCAATACAACTTCTAGTGATATTCTAAGTAACATTCTTCCCGATTATCTTGGTATTAGTTTTAGTATAAATATTGAGGTTACGGTTTTTGTAGCTAATATTCTAGAGAACATTTATCGTTTATGTAATTGAATATGATATTTGACAAAACACGAATATTGGTTGTTAGAACTTATTTGTAAAGCTATAAACGTGTTCGAAAAAGCAGCCATTTTGTTTAATGGCTGTTGTGAAACTTGGTCAAATAGGGAGAACGTAGAGATTGAACTTGCTATGTTAAAGAACATTACGTAACTGGAAGCTGAACTGGCTCGATCGATTTATCTCAAACATTTGGTAGAATTTTTTGGTACCGAAAGAGTTCTCAAAGTTGTAATGAACAACAAATGCGTGTCTGATAATGGAATCATAATCAAAATCATTTCGAGACGTCGCGTACCCTTTAAGATGATTCCAACTAGTATCAGTCTGTGAGTTCGTGTATGTCTTCTCACCCCATCACAAACTCTAAAGCCTGCATTGAATGCAAAATTTCAACAGAAGATGGACTCAAATGAGTAAAGAATAGGGACCCTGTTGACCCTCATAGCCGGCGAACCAAGTCCATTACCATATCCAAATATAATTATTACGTTTAATATGCTTCAAGCACCAACTCATCTAAGCCTCCATACTTCATCAATATCAACCAATAATAGCGACTCTCACCTAAATTTATGAAAATCGTTGCGCCAAAGTTATAGGCGATTGTTGAATAAGAATAATATAATACTAATCACTTGTTGCGCCAAAGTTTTTTTTCTCAATGAAATTTAATAAACATTGAACTAACAAATTTGACTACGAATGTTTCTTGAAAATTTAATTTTGCTAATAGTTTTGAATTTAAATCACAATTTTTGCAAGATACATAAATCATCTTTTTCTATTTAATTTAACTATACATTTGAACTTATTTAAATTTATCAAAAAAATCGATGGCTGATAACATTGATCTAATAACGCTAGAAATTTTGCTAATTATTTAATTTAATAAAAGAATTATTACTACTAAAATAAAATTTGGAATGTCACATGTGAATAAATTTTTATTCAAAAAAATTAAATCAATGAAATAATTAATTAATTTTATTTAAATTAATTAAATTAAATGATTAAAAATTAAACTAAAAAAATTAAATGGTTAAGTATTTTCACTAACTGACTACTAAAATTATTAAGTATATAAATGAAAAACGTAAACGAAAGTGTTACACAAAACAAATGAGAGAAAAGAACCATTGAACGATAAGAATTATTTTGACAGCTTAACGAATCGGTAAAATACCATTTCACCGCAGATGCCAGAATTATTTCAGGGACAATTGCGACGTAACAAAGTGAGTGATGTAAACATAAACAAATAAGGAGAGAAACTGCCATTCCTAGCTCTCAAAGTCAGTGATCCAAGCTCTCGCTCGGAATATAGTGAAGCATTCCAATTTTACATTACGGGTTAGTGTGCCGCTTCTACATGCCATATATTGTAATCACCTACAACCATCTCGTTTTTGACAGTAATCCATTTACGGAGAATAAGTAATATTTTCTCTGATTATTACAAAAAATTGAAAAAAGTAGTAGACTTGCCTAATCTTCTGAATCCTGCGAGGGCGGTTTCAATTCGAGAAATATTTTCAGAATTCCAAATCATTTATTACAAAAAAAACAACTTGTACGATTTTCCAGACATCGGCATATTATAGTTATTCACTTAGTAAAGTTAAAGTCCTACTTTTTTTATGTATACTCAAAGCGACTGTAATGTAATGCCATGATTTAATTATTTTTAAATGTAAATAAAGATATCACTTAACTATAATAATACGAATAGACCATCTTACTGTCTCATGGATTCATAGTTTTCTTACAGGTCGCCAATTTCATGTTAATTTAGATGGTATCACATCCAATATTTTCACAACCAATGCTGGGGTTCCCCAAGGTTCTGCACTCTCACCAACCTTGTTTCTTCTATACATTAATGACTTACTTAATTCCACAGTGCACCCAATCCATAGTTTTGATGATGACAGCACATTGCATGCATCACATGCATCTCCTAAATTTCGATCTCATACTGCAGTTACCACTGATAGAGAGCTGCTAATTGATTCTATCAACAACGACCTGGCTCGTATAATGGAATGGGGTGATCGTAATCTTGTTTCATTTAATCCAACCAAAACAAAACTATGTCG
Source organism: Diogma glabrata (assembly GCA_963693315.1). Classification (NCBI taxonomy): domain Eukaryota; kingdom Metazoa; phylum Arthropoda; class Insecta; order Diptera; family Cylindrotomidae; genus Diogma; species Diogma glabrata. The sequence goes on from CAVNZG010000878.1 coordinate 28,043, forward strand.
TCTTTCACGAATAGAACGACATAAAAATTTCCCTATTAACATAAACCATGAGGAATTGCGTGAGGTTGAATCAGTTAGACTTCTTGGAGTGGATATTCAAAATAACCTGAAATGGAATAAACATGTGTTCAACCTCGCTAAATCTGCAATGCAAAAATTAGGATTCTTGAGTCGATGTAAAAAGTATTTCAATCCCGAGCAAATTTTGCTAATCTTCAAGTCATTTATTCGTCCATGTATGGAGTACTGCTGTCATGTTTGGGGAGGTGCTTGTCAGTCAACAATAAAATGTCTAGACTCTGTACAGAGAAAAGCAATACGGTTGATTGGTAATACCGAACTAACGGATCAGCTTGATTCACTCCAGCACAGAAGAAATGTGGCTGAATTGTCAATCTACTATAAATATAACTTTAGTGAATTCTCCTCTAAGGAAATTCAAAATATCCTTCCATTGTGTGCGCAATTTAATCGACGAACAAGAACTTCAGAGTTATCTCACCCATTTGCTGTCCAAATACCTCGTTGTAGAACTATGTCCTTCCAGAACGATTATTTTAATAGAGTGGTCAAATTATGGAACTCAATGCCCGGCTCCGTATTTCCCGATGAATATTCTCCTCAGATGTTTAAAGAAAATGTCCATCGTCATTTAAAAGAATCAGTATAGTTATTCCTATATCCTCATTCCTTCCATTTTTCTCATCTCCTTCCATTTTCCTTATCTCCTTCCTTTATAGTTGACATGGTATCTTCGGATATTCAAAGAGTCTAAATAATGAATATTTCATATTTAGTGTGCTAAACATGTCTAACTAATTAATAAAAAAAAAAAAAAAAAAAAAAAAAAAAACGAAACAATTGAAGAACATTTAATACACTAAACAATAATGAACGTTTATTGTAATGATCCCTTTATTATTTCTACAAACATATTTATTCCTTTCCACTCAACAATTATAAACTAATTACAATCAATAAAACCCTTTTTCCTTATTCTTCGAATCCTAACCTAAAATTAACAATAATAGTCGAGTTTTTTTGTATATAAAAATATAAACCTTCCATGTTAGGTATAGGTAATTACACTTTAAGTTTCATTCAAACTGCTTGTTTGTATAATAAATTATTTTTAAATAACGAAACAATAAAAACATTGATTAAAGCTCCTTTTGTGATATAATTATAAGGGAATGAATTGCAGTTTAAGGTTAATTCACATTTTATAAAAAAAAAGTTTAATCGAAGCTTTAGATATAATAATAACGGTTTATGGGTTTATAGACTGGGGTTAAATGATTTATATTTTATTTTTGAATAATGAACATTGTTATATAGAGTGTTAAAATCGTGACATTATATTTTTTTTTGTTTTCGTCTTAATGCGATTGCTTGAAATTTTTGATTTCATTTTATCTTGGAAATCTTGCACATTTTTAAAAAATCACAAATTTTTCAATTCACAAAGAACATTTTTCCTCATCTAAGATAAACAAAATTACTTATCCACTCCTCTTGACAAAACAAAGGGTTTATAAATTGGGAGAAATCCATGGTTTATTAAAATGTTGTTGAAAGCAAACAATTTTTTTTTAATTCTAAAATAAAAATTAAACTTTTTTTTTTAAATACTCTAAATGAATTACTTCATCGACATTTTTCCAGGAAAGCAATATCAAATACAATTTTTTCCCTTCAGTTGGTAATAATTTACATAGTAAATGTTGTATTTTATTTAGTTAAAATAAGCATATCAGATGTTTTATGGAAATTAAATACACCAATTGAAAATTAAATTTTAACTGAATTTAAATACACAATTTTTTCTAGTATGTAATAAAAATATAAGCATTATTTATTTCAATACAATACATTAAAAAAATTCAAATTGATTTTACTTCAGTCTAAAATACCAAAAGTGTAAAAAGCTCACCTGTTTTTTGAAAACATAATTCTCACCATAAAATAATATAACGAAATAATAATTGAAACTGAACTCTCTTTGTTATTTATTTAACAGCAAATCAGTCACATACTCAGTGAGGCCCAGACCCTGCTAAGGGATGTCCGTACATGTGTCTAGTTGTGTGGAAGCTTTGTAGCGGTATCCGAGCATGCCTGAATCCTAAACGTTAATCCACACACAACACAATTATTCAATTAATTCAATTTATTTAGTATTATAATATATAAGTTTGAATAATTATGTATTTTTCGTTTACTAATAAAAACCAATCTTATTTATATGTATTATATTAGCAAGTGAAATGAACAGTTTATGTGACGAATAATAAGTGTTCTGATTTATATTTTACCATAAATTAACAACGGTTTATATGGTTGACAATTACGTTAGTATGTGCTATATTTTGCGAACAACACATCACAATACATGGCGTCCCACTTTGCATGTTTTTAGTGTGGCGTTACGTATATATTCAATTTGTTAACACAACACTACTCACTCTGCACACAACATTACTCACAAAAATCTTTTTGGAATTATCGCTTAACTACATGGATGAAAAGGTTCGCAGTCATTCAGGTCTTTTAAAATATATAGGTTGTCCTGAGGGTCATTCCGGCTTCCGAGCATTTTAGGGTACGACGTTACGCATCGAGTTACATAATTTCTCTACTACACTCAAATAAAAAACTAAGTAAATTTTACAAATTTGAATATATAACACACAAAGTTTTTTGTAAGTTTACCAAAATTATTGTACATTACAAAAAAAAAATATTGCGACGCTGATGCATAGGCTGACTTCACCACAGCTCTGGAAACATAGTGTTCTGGATATATAATGAGCTAATATCCATCAAATACTTTAATTAAAAGCTAACCAATATTATGGACTTCGTACTTCTAATAATAAAAATATTAAAGCAGGCAGTAGTATACCAACAAACATAAATTCTGTTGAACGAGAAAATGTAAAAAAAAAATTTTATCGGAAGTGATAAACCGAAAGTTAGGATGCAGAACTGTAGTAAACCGTACTAAATATGTATAAACCAAATTTCATCCAATTCGATTATGTAATGAAGAGCTTTCTCATTGGTGAACCAATGAAAATGGCACAGCAGGATGCGTACCTAGAGTAATTTTACGCCTTAACGACTAAAGCTCAGTCCTCGTGGATTTGATGGAGTAATACCTGCTGCTTCAACACAAATGCAAAAATGTACGCAATTTACGAAAAGTTACAGAAATGGAAAAAATACAAGTGGAAAATGGAGACTCTGGCGACCCCTTTTGCGAAAGACCCACCGAAAGACCCACGATCAGCGCGTCCAACACACACAATCATTCCCAGACGTCCACACATTCACGCTTCACACATGCTAACATTCACCCACACATTCAGACGGCGAAGCAAGACACTTAAGCTTTAAGACCCGCCGCAAGTATCGCAAGTGGTAGTTATCACTATTTCGTTATATGGCTGTCATCTGACCCATATGATACAGCTCGTAAACCACTGCCATCGCTGGTACACCGTGAATCAGATCCTAGAGCACTGGAGAACGTCACACGCTAGATTGAAAGTCTTTATTGATTATTTACCTTTTTCTTTATTAAGAACATTTTTAAAAATTTATAAAACCATAAGTAATTCCCAAAAACAAAATTTTTACAACCCAAAAAAAAGATTGTAAGTTTATTGGTAAGTTGAAAAAAAACATGTCCAAACCAGTATATTTCAATACCTGTAGTTTACAGTTGGTTAATGTATTATATAATTAATAAACCAAAAACATGACAAGAATTTGGTTTTCTTTTTGTTTTGTAATACAGGTTAATTAAGATTGATTCTTGGTTTACTTAAAAATATAAATTTATAAATTTAGGCAATATAATAAACGAAAACGTATTTTGAAAAACGTGACGTTACCTCGAAGCAAAAAAAAATATTTAGATTAGAATCATTTCCAATTCAGACTACATGCATCTTGCTACGCGAATCTCCAGCTCACACACACACACACACACACACACACACACACACACACACACACACACACACACACACACACACACACACACACACACACACACACACACACACACACACACACACACACACACACACACACACACACACACACACACACACACACACACACACACACACACACACACACACACACACACACACACACACACACACACACACACACACACACACACACACACACACACACACACACACACACACACACACACACACACACACACACACACACACACACACACACACACACACACACACACACACACACACACACACACACACACACACACACACACACACACACACACACACACACACACACACACACACACACACACACACACACACACACACACATGCACACACACACACACACACACACACACACACACACACACACACACACACACACACACGAAACGACAAGCATGTCCCCATTCAATCACTTGCACACCCTTTTCACACGCATTCACACCTCTACGTTAAAAAAAGTAAATAAAATAAATCAAGCTCGCTCACCCCATGATTAAATCCTCCCGGCTACAACGTCTTGCGGCCTTAGCCCTCCATCAGCAGTCAATAATCCAACAGGTAAAGTATCAGGAAAATTGTATACCACTGTTGAGTGGAACTTCAGTTGTACTCACACCAAAATTTGATATCAGTTGAAATATGTACAATAAACGCCAGCAACAGCGAAAATTTGATATAAAATGATGCGTTTCAATATGTATAATGTACAGCAGCAACAGCACAACTATGACACAGACGTTGCGTTGGAATAAGTAGCATTAGCAACAATATGGTATCAATGTTGAGTTGAAATATGTACAATAGATGATTGGATATAAATGTTGATTGGATACCAGCCAAAAATTTAATATTTATGTTGCGTTGCAATATGTATAATACACAGTAGTAATAGTAAAAATCTGATATCAATGTAGAGTTGAAATATGTAGTTATAGCAAAAATTTGATATCAATGTTGCGTTGAAATCTGTTTAATAAGCGGCAGCAACTGTAAAACTTTGACACAAATGTTGCATTGCACTAAGTAGAAATAGCATCCAAATTGTATGCAATTGTTGAGTTGAACTTCGGTGGTAATAGCACAAAAAAAATAATTGTATATCAATGTTGCGTTGAAACACTGCAGCAATGTTGCGCCGCAATAACTAAGGCGATTGTCATCAAAATAGCATAAATTTTATAAAAATGGTTGCGATGAAATAAATCCGGCAATCACTGATAAAATTGCAGAACCAAGCGATAAAATCTGGGCTGCGATAACTCATGACAACATTGATAAAGACGGTGGAAATATGGTACTGATGAGGCCAGAAAGTCGCGTCCCAACTACTTAGGACGATAGTGAAGACCTTGGTTGACCATTAGCACTCAAAAACAAAATTGAATCAACTAGTTATTTGCAGTATAACCGCGTTACTAGAACAATATTATTTTTTTTTTTTTTAAGTTAGTTTGCACTAAAGACATCTCATACACATACAGCAAAAGTTCCTTTGTTTTTTTTTTCTTATATGATTTAATTTTAGATTTACTTTTATTGAACTACTGAATTTTTTGTTATATAACTCGATTTTAAATTTACTTTAATTGAACTAATGTTAGGAAATTATTTGCCAAATAGCTAAGACACAATATTATCACCCAGCTTTGTATTTTAATCACTTTTATCTCTACACATTTGTTGAAACCGAAACATGAATCTTATTTTCTTTAGCATATATCAACACATTGCGCATCTGGTCTTCTTTCAAAAAAAAGAATTTATTTTTACGTTTACCAGTGTGTTCTCCATGACCAGCAAGAAAAAAGGAGATACTGAGAATTCTTCTCAAGTAAATAATTTTCAATGACGACAGGTTTTTTTTCTTAGGTTATTCCATCATTTTTAATTTGATGTGCCGTAATAATCGAGACAAAGAATTGTGCAATTAAATTAGGATCAGATGTTTCTAGTAAGTTCTATATCGGTAATTAATGCAAATTTTGGCTCAATAACACACAACTCGGGCCAGGAATATCGTTCTGCGTACTCCAATCAGAATTCTTTTGAACGCTATCAATTACAATCCTTTTACCGGAACCAAGTTAACTTACTATCAAGGTAACTGAGAGCGTAGTGGAGTTAAAGCAAAATGAATTCTACCACTCGGATTTGGTATCACGAATAAATTAAATTAATCACAAATAAATTACATCAATCACAAATAAATTAAATCAATCACAAATAAATTAAATTACTCACAAATAAATTAACTTCACACAAAAAAACTTTAGGACATTTTAGCAGTAAAAAGATTTCACAAAACTACCAGATAACATGTGTTTATTCAATTAGAGAATGAAAGACTGAAAATAGTAATTTCAGACTAAGAGACCGAGATAGTATATTCATCTCTTTTTATAGTAACCTTTAACTTCGAAAAGTGGTTCTGATGCAAGGAAATTAATTTACACTATGTAAATAAATGCTAGGACCTTTTTTCGTTAAAACAAAACTATTTGCTATTTTGTAATACATAACATTGCAAGATCATTTAACGAAATAAATTATTTCTAACATACTTGTAAGAAATATCAATGAATTAGCATGGATTAAACGTAAGTTTAATCGATTTTATGATGTTTATGTATTACGAAATAACAACTTACAACAGTATTACAGCGAAATTCAGATCCACAACGGAAAGATAAATTGATAAAAATACCCATATAGGAATTCGAATGCATAACGAATGCATAATAATTTTTTCTATTGCGACGATTGGACAAATATGCACAGCTGTTTGAGGCTTGAAAACATTTCAGAGCAACTACGGTTAGGGTCCGAGAATTCAAATTTTGGTAGTACGGTAAAAAAATCTCATGCGTAAATGATTTTTTATCAAGTATATACACAATATCAATCAACTACATATTTGAATATTTGTTTTCTTGTTGTAATCAGTAAATAACTTGTATGGTCAAACTACATTAATTTAAATTATTTAAAAAAAGAAGCTTTCTTTAATAAACATATAAACATCGAATTGTGGCGTTAAAACCAAAAAAAAATGCTGGTGAAAACGCAGTATGAACCAATATTAGGGGATTGCATAGTAAAATATTATAATTAATGGTGTTGTTATAAAAAAACTATGTGTAACGGAAACTATATAAAACGATAAGCTATAGATTATGGATGAATGAGAAACTATTATGAACTACGGGTGGTAAGCAAAATTGTGAACTACGAGAAAACAGACATTATATAAATCTGAAACCCTACCGCTCCACGTTACCATACTCCAGTCTACATAACAATTATCAGGTAAAGAAGTTATTGAGCTTCCAAAATAACAGTTGCTTGGAGGACCCCCTACCTCTTTGTTCAATATCGCTAAAAAAAACTAATCAGTTCCATGCCATACGTATTTGCATCTTTTTGCAAAGTGTAATCAAAATTACTTAACGAACTAATGTTGTATGCTTCCAACAAACTATGAAACAATAAACAGGTGTTCGGGAGGACCCCAGCACTTATCCCAATATTGTCCAAAAACTAATCAATTCTTTGTCATTAAATTATTTATCTTTTTTCAAAGTGCCATTAAAATTCATTAATGAATGAAATCTGTATGCTCCCAACAAACTTTAAAAACAGAGTGTGAAAAGTCAGCAGTTGTATGGTAGACACCCCGCCACTTTGATCAATGTGTCCCAAAAGATGATAATTATCTTCTTACACTAATTGAAACCTTTTCCATAAGTTTTACCATAATCACTTCATTATTGTAGGCTTTAGTGTGCCTAAAGATACTGAAAAAACTGCCTACAATTAAAAAAAAATTTTTTACCGGAGGTGAAAAACTGGAAGTTGGGATGCAGAACTGTTGTAAACCATACTAAATGCTTATGTACCAAGTTTCATCCAATTTGATTATCAGGTACAGATGTTATTGAGCTTTAAAACAAACAGGTGTATGGAACAACCCTCACCACTTTGTTCACTATCACTCAAAAACTAATCAGTTATTTGCCATACATGTTTGCATCTTTTTCCAAAGTGTCATCAAAATTGGCTCACGAATGAATGCTGTGTGCTCCCAACAAACATTGAAAAAATGATGACACAGTAAACAGGTGTTCGGGAGGCCCCGTACCACTTATCCCAATACTGTCCAAAAACTAATCAGTTCCTTGTCATTTAAAGCTCCATCTTTTTTCAAAGTGTCATTAGAATTGATTTATGAATGAAGTCTGTATGCTCCCAACAAACTTAAAAAACAAAGTGTGAAAAGTCAGCAGTTGTATGGTAGACCCCCGCCACTTTGATCAATGTGTCCCAAAAGATGAGAATTATCTTCTCTTAATAATTAAACCCTTTTCCATAAGTTTCATCATAATCACTACATTATTGTAGGCTATAGTGTGCATAAACACACTGAAAAAATTTCAAAAATTTACGAAAAAGAAATTTTTTTACCGGAAGTGAAAAACCGGAAGTTGGGATGCAGAACTGTTGTAAACCGTACTAAATGCATATGTACCAAGTTTCATCCAATTCGATTATCAGGTAAAAATGTTATTGAGCTTAAAAAAACAGGTGTATGGGACAAAATTTGAATTCTCCGGACACTAACCGTACTTGCTCAACAAAATTTTCAAACCTCAAACAGCTATGCATATTTGTCCAATCGTCGCAATAGAAAAAATTATTATCCTACAATCAGTTTTGTATTCAATTTCTTATATGGTTATTTTTATCAGTTTATCTTTCCGTTATAGATCTACATTTTACTGTAATACTATAGTAAGCTATTATTTCGTAACACATAAACATCATAAGATCGGTTAAACTTACGTTTGATTCATTTTTAATATTTCTTACAAATGTGTTGGAAATAACTTATTTCTTTAAATTGTCTTACAATTTTATGTATGACAAAATAACAAACAGTTTTGTTTTAACGGAAAAGGTCCTAACATTTATTAACATAACATGGATTAATATAAATTTCCTTTCAACGGAAACACTTTGTCGAATTTTTCGATACTAAAAATCCTATAAAAGAGATGGATATATGATTTGTTGTTCTCTTAGTATATATTTCTTATTGGATTTTGTTTGTTGTGCTGTGAGTGCCGTGTTTAGTTAAAATTAAAATAACATCAACCATTATCTCTGATGTCTTGTGTGAGATATCACATATCATATTTTCTGTTAATACCGTATACTATACATACTTCAACGCAACATTGATATCAACTTTCTGCTACTATCACTTATTTCAACGCAACATTGGTATCAAATTTTTGCTATTACTACTTGTTTCAACGCAACATTTATATCAAATTTTTACTATTGCTGCCGAATATTATACATCTTTCGACGCATCATTTATATCAAATTTTTGGCTAGTACTACCAGATATTATACAGATTTCACCGCAACATTGATATCAAATTGTTGCTATTACCACTTATCTCAACGCAACATTGATATCAAATTTTTGCTGTTCTACTGGATTTCAACCGTATCACAACGCAACATTTATTTTAAAATTATTGGTGCTATTGCTGCTGCATTCCGACCGTATTTCAACACATCAGTATTATTTATACGATTTTATCCATGATACCTTACCTGTTGGATTGTTCACTGCTGATGGAGGGCTGAGACCTTAAGACGTTGAAGCCTGGAGGATTAAACATGGCGTGAGCGAACTTGATTTGTTTTATTTACTTTTTTTTTACATAGAGGTGTGAATGCGTGTGAAAGGGTGTACAAGTGATTAAATGGGGGCTTGCCTGTCGATGCGTGTGTGTGTGTGTGTGTGTGTGTGTGTGTGTGTGTGTGTGTGTGTGTGTGTGTGTGTGTGTGTGTGTGTGTGTGTGTGTGTGTGTGTGTGTGTGTGTGTGTGTGTGTGTGTGTGTGTGTGTGTGTGTGTGTGTGTGTGTGTGTGTGTGTGTGTGTGTGTGTGTGTGTGTGTGTGTGTGTGTGTATGTGTGTGTGTGTGTGTGTGTGTGTGTGTGTGTGTGTGTGTGTGTGTGTGTGTGTGTGTGTGTGTGTGTGTGTGTGTGTGTGTGTGTGTGTGTGTGTGTGTGTGTGTGTGTGTGTGTGTGTGTCTGTGTGTGTGTGTGTGTGTGTGTGTGTGTGTGTGTGTGTGTGTGTGTGTGTGTGTGTGTGTGTGTGTGTGTGTGTGAGCTGGCGATGCGTGTAGCGAGATGCATGTAGTCTGAATTAGGAAATGATTCTAATCAAAATATTTTTTTTTGTTTCGAGGTAGCGTCTCGTTTTCCAAATACCTTTTCTTTTATTACATTGTCTAAATTTGTGAATTTATATTTTTAAGTAAATCAAAGATCATTCTCACATAACCTGTATTACAAAAAAAAGACAAATTCTTGTCAGGTTTTAGGTTTATTAATTCTATAATACATTAACCAACTGTAAACTACAGGTATTGAAACAAACTGGTTTGGACATGTTTTTTTTCAACTTCCAAATCAAATGATAATTTTTTTTTTGAGCTGTAAATATTTTTTTTTGGGAATTACTTATGGTTTTATAATTTTTTTAAAAAAAAATGTTATTAATAAAGACAAAGGGAAATAATTAATAAAGACTTTCCATATAGCGTGTGACGTTCTCCAGTGCTCTAAGATTTGATTCACGGTTTACCAGCAATAGCAGTGGTGTACAAGCTGTATCAGATTGATCAGCTGGCAACAATACAACCTTTGTTTGATTACTACCATCTGTGATACTTGCTGTGGGTCAAAGAGCTTAATTGTCTTGCTTCGCAGTCTGAGTGTGTGGGTGAATGTTAGCATGTATGAAGCATGAGTGTGTGGGCGTATGGGAATGATTGTGTAGGTTGGACGCGCTGATCGTGGTTGTTTCGCAAAAGGGGTCGCCAGAGTCTCCTTTTTTTCCACTTGTATTTTTTTTCCATTTCTGTATCTCTTCGTAAATTGCGTACATTTCTGCATTTGTGTTGAAGCAGCAGGTAAAAATCTATCAAATCCACGATGGCTGAGCATTAGTCGTTACGGCGCTAAATTTCTCTAGGTACGCATCCTGCTATGCCCTTCTCATTGGTTCGCCAATTGGTTAGCCAAAGCTCTTCATTACACAATATTGGCCAAAAACTAATCAGCTCCTTGCCATTTTAGGTTCGAAAGTGTCATTAGAATTGATTTATGAATGACGTCTGTATGCTCCCAACAAACTTAAAAAACAAAGTGTGAAAAGTCAGAAGTTGTTTGTTAGACCCCCCGCCACTTTGATCACTGTGTCCCAAAAGATGATAATTATCTTCTCTCAATAATTGAACCCTTTTCCATAACATTCATCATAATCACTTCATTATTGTAAACTGTAGTGTGCATAAAGACACTGAAAAAACTTCAAAAAAGTACAAAAAATTTTTTTTACCGGAGTGAGAAACCGGAAGTTGGGATGCAGAGCTATTGTGAACCGTACTACATACTCATGTACCAAGTTTCATCCAATTCGCTGATCAGGTACAGATGTTATAGAGCTTTCCAAAAAACAGGTGCTCCAGGGACCCCACACCATTTTGTTCACTATCGCTCAGAAACTAATCAGTTCCTTGTCATTCATGTTTGTAGCTTTTTCCAAAGTGTCATCAAAATTCATTCACGAATGAATGTTTTATGCTCCCAACAAACAAAAACTTTGTGGAAAAAACCACCTGTTGTATGGTGGACCCCAAACCCTTTATCCAATGTGCTCCAAAAGCTAATAAAATCTTTCTTATGTTATTTGAAAGCTTTTACCAACGTTTCATGAAAATCGATCAATAATTGTAGGCTACAGTAGGGATAAACACTTGAAAAAAAAACTTTTTAGCCGGAAGTGACAAACCGGAAGTTGGTATGCAGAAATATTGGAAACAATACTATAACTTTATATAGTAAGTTTCAACAAGATCAAGTCCGGGATCAAAAGTTATTTAAGATTTAAACTTAGAGGTGTTTGGGAGACCCCTCGCCATTTTGTCCAAATTTGAAATGAATCCAGATCTTCCATTTTCAAGTGAACTTGTATCATTTGCCAAAGTTTCATCAAGATCCTATGCAAAAAACTCAACCAAACACATGTCGTTGAAATCCATGCCCTTTGTGACTTCGTCCATTAAATGTTGGAACATTTTTTCTCCGTTTCCGAGGTCGTATTCTTGTGACTTCAAAAATTCCAAATGGATAAGATTATCGCATTTTTATGAATGTTTTCTTCGTCAATTAGTATATGAGCTTACAAGCACGCACGATGTCTGTTTTAGAAAAACGGTGCAGTCATTGAGGTTAAGAGAAAAATTGTGAATGTCTGGGAGAGAATATTTATCTGGGACAGTGTTCGCGTTTAAACGGCGATAGTCACCCTATAGTTTCCAATCGTTGTTGTCCTTTTTGGGTACTAAATGTAATGACGATGAAACAAACTGTCGCAATAAGCCTAACTGTATATATATGGGATTTTTTGTACTAAATTTCTAGATATTACGATGTGTGAATTCATAGGATGAGAGAATATTTCGTCAACATCTAAGTCAACATTCTAATCAACATCCTAAGTCACGAGTGTAAAGTTATTATTGATTGTGGTCAGTCAATGCGAAACTTAATATCTGACGTAAAGTCAATATGTTGTTATATTTTTGGTTAGGAAATATAGACAACTTTAGGGGAGAATTTTTAATTTGGATGGGTTTATTGTGAACAATTAAGCTTAGGTACATATTGGAAATCACTTGAATTTTGCAATTCGAAATAACTTTTCATTTTCTCTAAAATTTCTTTAGAAAAAATTTTTTGTGAAGCTTAATTGTTCACAATAAACCCATCCAAATTAAAAATTCTCCCCTAAAGTTGTCTATATTTCCTAACCAAAAATATAACAACATATTGACTTTACGTCAGATATTAAGTTTCGCATTGATTGACCACAATCAATAATGACTTTACACTCGTGACTTAGTATGTTGATTAGAATGTTGACTTAGATGTTGACGAGATATTCTATCATCCTATGAATTCACATATCGTAATATCTAGAAATTTAGTACAAAAAATCCCATATAAATGCAATTTCTAATATGTAATCATAGATGAAAGATTCAACTTAAGTAAATATGAAAAATGATGAAGTTTCAATTTAGAAATTATCTATACATCAAAATTAAAATATGCTTCGTCATCGCCGCTGTGGCTAAGTTGTGTAAGACACACGGGATTTGAACATGTGTCTCTGATGAATGTAGTTCGAATCCTGACACGAATCAAAAAAAAAATTTTTCTAAAGGAATTTTAGAGAAAATGAAAAGTTATTTCGAATTGTAAAATTCAAGTGATTTCCAATATGTACTTAAGCTTAATTGTTCACAATAAACCCATCTATCTAACTGTATATGTTCAAATTCCGCTTGAGCCATCATATACTTGTCGTTCCGCGATTTTTTAAAAATAAATTTGCTTTTCTGTGATCTGGTCTTAAAATGTTTCTATATGTTGTGGTGACACTTATTAGAATTCCTGGTCGTAACTGGTCGTTAAAAATTAAATTTTCCGAGACGCCCCTAAACAAATTCTTTGTGGTAAAAAAACCACCAGGTTAATTTTTTTTTTAAATCAAAGGAACATGTGCCGCAAAGTCATCGAAGTTGATTTTTTGATAAAATCGATAATGTCTCATAAAAAATGCAGATACGTTAACATATCTACAAAAAAGGTCCAAGTCATTTTTCTGATGATATCATTTCTGATGAGCAATTTCACGCAAGTTCAGCAAATTTTTGGGAAATATTGACTTGCCCCCTTTTAATTTTGATTACTTTTTGTTTATAGATAGTCTTTCATAAATAAAAAATACAAGTTCTCTTAGAATTTTTTTTTCGACCAGGGGTCTTCACAGGGTGCCCTTCAATTTTTGTTATTTTGTGATGTGAGTGCATTTTGACGAGCGATTGTAGAAAAACTACTGAATCGTTTTTCATAAATGATATGTCGTTGAATAGGTATTAGAACAAAGTTTTAAAAATGTACACTTTTAATTTTTCGAAATAATTTTGAAAGAAATTTAATTTTTATAACTTGGGTAACTGCCAAAATTTCACATCACATCAGAGCACGGTAGATCACAATAAAATTATGAAGTGTTTAAGGATCTTAAAAATAAAAGTTATCCTGGTCACCATCATGAGCTTATCCACTATAGAATCAATGAGAGAACAGAACCCAATCGATCAGCACAACTAATATTTAGCGTGACTTGTTTTATGTCAAATCGTTTTTTTGTTTGTTTGTTTTGCTCTCTTTGTTGCAGAGAAAAACAGTTATGTCTTCCCATATACGTGCGTAAATTTATTTGATTCAAAATTGTACAATTATTGCTATTTTTTTTAAATCTATAAGAAAAAACCCTACCACAAAAAAATATAGTTTCTCCTTCCCTGTGACTGTATGGAAATGAACAAAAAATGACTATATAATATAGAATATATAATATTTAATGATATATATTAAATATTATATAATGAATATATAATATTTAATATCTTATGAATTAAAAATTAATTTGTCGATAATGAAAAAAGTTTGACAGCAAGTTTTCATAATATACCTTAAAAATATCTAGATAACTTAATTATTTGTTCGTGTCGGTAGCAAATATTGCTTGCCCTTTATAAAATATTCACTAGTTAAATAATCACTGGAGACGAGACAATAAATTTAACTATTTTCTTTCATTTTATAAAAATTAGCACAAGTATTTCACAAATATTTAACCTTTTTTTTTGTTTTAAATTATTTAATTACTTTTAATTTATATCTTAATAAAAAAGTTTGTGGCTGTAAATAATAACAAATAAAAATGGCGAAAAGAGAAATGATATATCACTGATCACCATTTGTGGCGTCTCTCTTTATATAATTTTGAAGTTATGCTCTCTCTTTATTTATGTATATGTTATCTCTATACTTATATATACTCTAAGACAAAACCTCTTACAACTAGTCTAATTGGTGTTTGTTGTTGGGTTAATTATTTTAATTTTCAAATACATATTGATTTGCAAGACCCAAATTAAAACAAGGGCATTATCTGAATTTATTTTTTATTATTTATTACTATCTCACTTTTAAATGAAAAATTTACTTAAAATAATTTCACATTCTTGAAATAGAAGATATGAAATAATATAGGTGCGAGAGGACAAAATCTTCATATTTTTTAGTCATGATAAGTAAAAAAAGTCGTAAAATAAATTACTTATTTTTAATACCAGCAATATTTTTGTTTAGAAAAAAGTGTTATACCTACTATAAAAAAGTGATAAACTACAAAAAAAGTTAGGACAGAGCAAGACGTTTTTTATGGATAAAAACGAATAGTCCCTGGGCTAACGCTGATTCCATTTGATGATTACCACATATTTTATACTTCTTGAGGCGTCTGTCCTTGACGAGTCCGAAAAATTTTGTTCTGCCATTTTTCTCAAATCGGGCGCTTATCCATTCGCCAAGCGCCGAAAAATTCCAATTGCCCGCGATCTTGTAAATTTGCTAACACATTTTTTTTTAGCTGTGGGGGTTGGATATTTGTTTTACAACACGAGGGTATGCTTGTCCGACCAAAATATGTCAGCTATTGTCGAGTCCGGCAACTGACATTTTGGTGTGTTTTGATTGTCGAACTAGAAAATAGCAGACACAATTTTATCGGGCAAGATTACCCTCGTGTTCTAAAACAAATTTCCAACCCCCATAGTTTAAAAAAAAGATATTTACAAGATGCCGGTCAATCGGTATTTTTCGGAGCTTGCCGAACGAAAAAGCGATCGAATTGAGAAAAATGGCAAAACAAAAACATTCGGACTCGTCAAGGACAGGCGCCTCACGAAGTATAAAATATATGGTAATCATCACATGAAATCGGCGTGGACCTAGGGACTAGAATTTTACACTGCAAAAGCCTCTTTAAAATGTATGTTTTATGTAGTTTTTAATGTTTTTAGCAAAAATAAAACAAATCACAATTAACATGGATGAGAAATATACATATATTTATAAACATATGCGGAATATTTTGGCTGGATACGATATTGTTGAAGATATATAAAATTGGATATTTATTAAAAATAATTGTGAAATGTCAAAAATACATTCATGAAAAACTGTAAAATTCACCTAACTCTCTCCTTAGAAAATTAATCAAAGTTTTTGGTTCTATTTTGCTATAGAAGAATAGATGAAAAATACTAATGAAGAGTCAGTCAGCTAAGTTTGTAGATTTAATATTTTTGTAAAAATCAACTATAAACTTTTTTATTCGCCTATGTATTAAAGTGTTACTTTATTACTGTGATTGGCGGCCTTAAAGTGTCACTTTTTAACCATATATTTTGTTGTCATAGCTAAGTCCCTAAAAATGAAAATCATTTGTATTTGCTTAAATTCTATAAGAAATAGAAGTTTTTATCAAAGCAACCCTTAAATTCAAAATTTCATTATCCAATTAAAATAGTTGTTATCATTTGTTGTCATAGTTATACAATAATTTGGAAAAAATAACAAATATTTTGTCAAAGGTAAGAAGGTAAGAACAGTTTATCACATATTTTTATTTCTAAATTTATGCAAATTTATAATTTTTATTTAGAATAAACACGTTTTTTAATATTTTGCTTGCGGCAAATAAAAAATAGTATATGATGCACGGACGTCAGCTATTTTGGACTTAATCTGGGTGCAAATCTCGGCTAGCGCCTCGATTTGCAAACTCCACATACGTACAAAATCTTTAGCTCTACGTCCTAGCATCATAATGTACTATTTTAGTATTAGAAGCCAAAAATAATATAATTGCTGTATCTTTTTTTCTGTCATAGTAATCAATCAATTGATTGAATACAGATAAAATACCATACCTTTTTTTTCTACTATAAAGTAGAATTTGTTCTATTTGTAGATATAATTACTTGGTTTAAATTCCAAAAAAACTAATCGATAAGAAAATTGAGTTTTTTATTTACTTTGGTTCATGCTGTGAACATTTAAAAAGTTTGGTTAATTAGTGATGGTAAATATATATAGGCATGGATTTTAAATAATATTTTCTATGATAGCAGATAAAAAGTCTTTTTTCAAGCAGGCTTAATCCCCTGTGAAAATAGTTTTTTTTCTCTAGCGTAAAAAGAATAACAAATTGTAGTTCCTATGGTTATGTGAAATAGATGAACGAAATAAACTTTAATTCGAATTCCTTTTACTTCGGTCTGAAAGACCTAAGCATTACATTCATGAGCTCAAAGTGAAATTCTTACCCCCACTTTTTTTGACATTTCTCGACGTTTTAGGACCTCCTGATTCTAAAAAAGCAAAATAAAAATATGGAGGGGCTGAAATCTCACAGCTCTGAGATATCAAGACTTCGGTCTGGGTTAAGGATTTTGATATAGTTTTCGGCAAAAAACTTTTATGAGGACATGGTTTTTAGTTTTGGGCAGCGATGTATATCAAACATAACTCTTTGTTAAAGTGCAAGTATTTTTTATCTCTGTTTAAAAATTTATTACAAAACTAACTCGAAACATCAATACGCTGCCGGAAAATTATGATCAAAATTCCAAAAATATTGTTAAATAAAATAAAATCAAACTTTTTCAAAATACCAAAAATATTCCAAAAATTAGAATAAAATCAAATATTTAAACATTTTCTAAATTCCAATAATATTCCAAAAATTCTTAAAAATCAAACTTTTTCCAGAATTCTAAAAATATTGCAAAAATCATTACAAAATCAAAAATTGAAATATGTTTCAAAATTCCAAAAATTATAATAAAATCAAAAATTAAAAATTTTTCAAAATTCTAAAAATATTCCAAAAATTCTTACAAAATCAAAAATTAAAACTTTTTCCGAAATTCTAAAAATATTGCAAAAATTATTACAAAATCAAAAATACAAACTTTTTCAAAATTCCAAAAAACTTTCTAAAACTATAACAAATTCAAAAATTTCCATGTCCAATTTCATTTTAAATTACATTTACGTCATAAAAACAGCTACATTTTTTTCCCAAAAAATTGGCTAAAAAATTAAATGAAATCATTTTTTGACACACTTGACATTATTTTTTGACAAACTTCTAATGCCATAATTCTCTATAATAATAATAAAACCGAAGTAATATCATGTCATACGAACTATTAATTTTATTTTTTTCTCAAAAAATTGGGTAAAAAATAAATAAAAACCTTTCTTTTGACACACTTGACAACATTTTTTGACAAACTTATAATGCCATAATTCTCAATAATAATAATAAAATTTCATTTCAAAGAAGCAATTGAGTTTTTTTCCCAAAAATTAGGTAAAAACTAAATAAAAATCTTTTGACACACTTGACAACATTTTTTTGACAAACTTATAATGCCATAATTCTCAATAATAATAATAATAAAACTTCATATCAAACAAACAATTAATTTTATTTTTTTTCCAAAAAATTAGGTAAAAAAATAAATAAAAATCTTTCTTTTGACACACTTGACAACAATTTTTTGACAAACTTATGATGCAATAATCTAGTTTTTGGTCTCACATACCAATCCCGACCATCAAGATATCTCCAAATTTAATGTTCTACTCGTAATCACTTAAAATGAACGTTTTTTAAGCCAAAAATATGAAAATTTGCTATTTTTGACACACATAATGATTTTTTTGACACACTTCCGGTAAATACCTATTTTTAGAAAAAAAAATTTTTGAAATCCCTCCAGCCGTTTTCCCTGTAGTGTAGGTGATGACGGCGGCCGGCCGACAGACACATTTTTTTTTTGCTTTTTTAGAATCAGTAGGTCCTAAAACGTCGAGAAATGTCAAAAAAAGTGGGGGTAAGAATTTCACTTTTAGCTCATGAATGTAATACTTAGGTCTTTCAGACCGAAGTAAAAAATGTATGTCGCCGTCATTACCTACGCTGCAGGGAAAACCGCTGGAGGGATTTCAAAATTTTTTTTTTTCTAAAAATAGGTATACTCAAGGGACAGGTCCGAAAGGACGCTGTGTTCGATAACTGTACCGGAAGTGTGTCAAAAAATCATTATGTGTGTCAAAAATAGCAAATTTTCATATTTTTGCTTTAAAAACGTTCATTTTAAGTGATTACGAGTAGGAACATTAAATTTGGAGAAATATTGATGGTAGGGATTGGTATGTGAGATCGAAAATTAGATTATTGCATTATCAGATTGTCAAAAAAATGTTGTCAAGTGTGTCAAAAGAAAGAATTTTTCTTATTTTTTACCTAATTTTTTGGAAAAAAAATAAAATTAATTGTTTGTTTGAAATGAAATTTTTTTATTATCATTATTGAGAATAATGGCATTATAAGTTTGTCAAAAAAATGTTGTCAAGCGTGTCAAAGAAAGATTTTTATTTTTTGGAAAAAAATAAAATTGTTTGTTTGAAATGAAATTTTATCATTATTATTGAGAATTATGGCATTCTAAGTTTGTCAAAAAATGTTGTCAAGTGTGTCAAAAGAAAGGTTTTTATTTATTTTTTACCCAATTTTTTTAGAAAAAAATAAAATTAACAGTTTGTATGACAGATATTTTATTATTATTATAGAGAAGTATGGCATTATAAGTTTGTCAAAAAAATAATGTCAAATGTGTCAAAAAATGATTTCATTTATTTTTTTAGCCAATTTGTTGGGGGAAAAAAATGTAGCTGTTTTTATGACGTAAATGTTATTGAAAATGAAATTGGACATGGAAATTTTTTTGAATTTCTTATGGTTTTTGAAATATTTTTGGAGTTTTGAAAAAGTTTTAATTTTTGAATTTGTAATAATTTTTGCAATATTATTAGAATTTAGAAAAATTTTTAATTTTTGATTTTATTATAATTTTTGGAATTTTGAAAAAATTTTTGATTTTGTAATAATTTTTGCAATATTTTTAGAATTTTGGAAAAATTTTGAATTTTTAAGAATTTTTGAAATATTATTGGAATTTAGAAAAAGTTTAAATATTTGATTTTATTCTAATTTTTGGAATGTTTTTGGAATTTTGAAAAAGTTTGATTTTATTTAATTTAACAATATTTTTGGAATTTTGATTACAATTTTCCGGCAACGTATTGATGTTTCGTGTTAGTTTTGTAATAAATTTTTAAACAGAGATAAAAAATACTTGTACTTTAACAAAGAGTTATGTTTGATGTACATCGCTGCTCAAAACTAAAAACCATGTCCTCATAAAAGTTTTTTGCCGAAAACTATATCAAAATCCTTAACCCAGACCGAAGTCTTGATATCTCAGAGCTGTGAGATTTCAGCCCCTCCATATTTTTTGCTATTCTGTTTGCGGCTTTTATCTTTTTATTTCATAAGAAACGCGGAATGTTTTAATTTTCTATGGCCTCTATTACAAAAACTAAAATGCTAGGATTATCATAAGCAGTACAGATGATTTACGAATACGCGGCACTTGACTTTATTCCAGCCAGCTTAAGTACGTGGATTTGTTAATTTTATCTCCGGCCCATTAAAAATACTAGATGCACGCGAAAGATTTTGAATGAACGAAAACAAAGGTAAGAAGTAAAGTAGACTCTGACGACCGAAAAATTATAGACGAACAAAGGCCGTCTTCTAAGACTTTCAAATGTTAATAAAAGAAAATTAACTCAACCTATGATTTCTTCCGAATCGAGCCTGTCATGCTAAATAAATTTAACCACCCATACGAAGGTCACCAAAATAAATAGGCGATTGTTGGAAATATCAGCAAAAATTGTTGCATCGAAATAAATAGATGATTGTAGAAAAACACCATAAAAATATCGTTGCACCAAAATAGATGATTGTTGAATAACACCATATGAAAATTACTGTTGCACCAAAACAAATAAGTTGTAGAATAATATCATAAAAAATTATCGTTTCACTAAATAATTATGCAAAATTAAGAAAATTGTTTCACCAATTGCAGATGATGTCGTAAATAAATTCAATGCAAATTGCTATTGTACCATCTTAGAATAAGTAGATTTCAATATATGCTAATATTAATCAAAAGGAACAACACTAAAAATTGACTATTAATCAACTAATTCAACTTGATTGATTCTCCAACTAACATAATAACTGTTATGGTACAATAATAATAATCCATATAATAGCCGCAATTCTATCCCACTACTACGAGCGTAACGCTCAATTCCATTACTAACCGTCGTGAGTTTATCCCTCTACTACAGGCGTAACGTTCATATTGTAATATAGTAACGACGTCGACTGAGACGCTATAGGTTGAGAGTTCAATTCTTGGCATGGTACATTTTTCTATTATTTTTTTTTAATTTTTTTTTTAACGACATTAAAATTATTGTTTTTTATTCATACATACATAAAAATCATAAAAATTTCGTTTTACGAATTTTAAATTGATCGATAATGTAGTTTTTTAAAGTTATTGCTACTGTATTATCCCGTTTCGTTCAAATTATTATCATTTCAATATTTACCAGAAAATTAATTATTTTTTTGACAGGCAGTGCTAAAAATTCCGATCACTATTTTCCATAATTTCATTCCTGTGAAATGAAATGTATGAAAAATCAAAAACTACTATATGAGTATTTATCTTTCAACATGAGTTCACATCTTCATCACAAAAGATGGATTTATACTCAGTTAATTTACCTATTAACTTCAATAGGTTAATAGGTTTCCTGTGAATATTCAACTGGCTAAAGTTCAAATCCTGTTGGTATACCGATTTCCCTAATGTTCAGTAGACAAATCACTCGACTGTGCTGACAATGCACTCGTTGGCAATAATTTGACGCTACCTTTTCCTCCAACTATTGTGATAGGTGATCTAATATTGGTTTCAATAAAAATCCTCAAAACTGGCTCTCAAACTGTTTTCTACAAAAAAATTTACAAAGAAAATTCATGAATCTAGCAACAGTTGAAGCTACAACAGTTGATAATATATTTTCCAATGTAAATAATTTATAAGCTGGCGTTATTAAAGCTTTCTTTAGCCACCATAAACAGTTTTGGGTAAGATGCAACCCAACGTGAAACTGTCTGTTGTTTTTCAAATATTATATACACGGAACCCTCAGTGAGCGAATTATATTCGCACTTGCCTGACTTTTTTTTATTTTTGAGTTTTAATTTTTTTCGTGAGTTTTTTTTTAATTTAAATAAAAAGAAAAACAAAGTTGAGTCATTATTTTTTTGAATTAAGGAATATTTTCTTTGAAAATTTGGAAAATTTGGAAATTTTTTACTTCCAATAAATATATATTGATTACACGTTTACAAAAGCTTTCCTAAATTGATAGATATTTGTACTTTTTGAGGTGTAAAAGTTGTTGGATAATTTTTGGTTATAAACTATGTGTGGTATTGTAGATGTGACTTAGTGAGAACGTTAATTTGCTCTTTGGTGGATTAAATATGTTATTAAAAGTAGTTTTAACCAAATTAAATAAAACTGTTCCGAAATTGCATTCATAGAGTAGTTTGGGTTAATGTATTTAATTTGATAATTTTTTTGAATTATTCTGTTTTTACTTAAATTTTTTATTTAAACTTATCCGACACATCTAATTGGGTAGTGAAATCCGAAATTCTACGTCCACGCCGTGCTACTTGGGTAACAATAACAGAATTAGGTTGGTGTAGTTGAGAGGAGCAGAGTTAATACTGCTTATACTCAATGATTCTGCACCATGGTGAGTCATTGGCACCACAAAACCAATGCAACTCAAGCCTATGTTCTCCATGTTAGGGGCGGCTTGGAGCGGGCTTCTGTCTGGGATCTAGCGGCTCGCTATATAAACATGTAAAGAGGTTGTTTCTGGTGACCTTAAGATGCAGAACGAACCCATTCACAAAAATTTGGGTTAGGCGAAGGGCTAAAACCCCATTTCCGTAAAAAATTACTTGTCATGAATTCTGTACACATGCCTCGTATTACCTCGGATTATTGGAACGACCTCGGAAACTGTATTACGATTTAAAAATGGGAGCCTGGAACGTGCTAAGCCTTAGAAGACCAGGTGATTTTCTAAAACTTACAAACCAAATCGATAGCTATACACTAGATATAGTGGCGTTACAAGAACTAAGATGGCCAGGGAGTGGAATCCACGGAATAGACAAGGGATACACTCTCTACTATTGCGGTCATGAAAACGGAGGAGAATTTGGAGTTGGCTTTCTCATACATCGTCGCGTGAATCAACATGTTATCGACTTTTACCCAATT
>CAVNZG010000878.1:51600-124692 GCA_963693315.1 Diogma glabrata
CGAATTGAAAGCCACAAATATTACTTAAAAAAATAACTATTATCCAAACCCCTACCATATTCCTAAAACTACGCCAGTTGAACTCTATTTCCAACTGCAACATCTACTAGACTTCAATAACGTTGGCATATCAGACAGACAAAGTAACTGTCTAAAAGAATGACCGTTAACCCAAGACACATGTATACAACATAAAAAAGATTCAAATTTAGTATAACGGCACCGAGCATTTACTTTTTCGTAGACATTTTTTTCATATTTAAGATTAGTACCCGACCAGAAATTGTTAGGGAAAACCTTAATATAGTCAAAGCGTGGTCAGGGTCTGATCAGTCTAGAAATAGCAAACCCTATTCGACCAATTTAAGGTGGGCCTGTGCTGAGCCTGAATTAGAATACTCTTTTACAGTTCCTTATTTGAATATATCGGGCCCTGATTTGATTTTGATTTTTGACGTATCTGGCCCCTAGTTAGTTAAACTGATCAGAGCCTGATACGAAATACATTACTAGAGATTGTTCTATTTAATTTTATACCGCAAACTTGATCAGGGCCTGTATAATAAATTAGTATCGTGGGAATGAGTGAGATAATTTAATGAGTTTGAAGTTCAACAGTGATCCTAAGATCCTATAGTGTATAATTTAGTGACGCTATAGAATTCGTAGTAAAATTATATACCGTGAAGTCCCTAGGGTTTCAGTTGTTCTCATAAAACAGAGACTCTTAAGAGAACAAGATCCACTAAATAATAAGTTCTCCCAATAGGAAAACTGATAAACCACTTACTTTATACTTACATGATTGTTGTGCTAATTCGAAACTTCTTCACTAAATAAAATAAAACACTAAACTCAATTTTCAGTATAACTATAAAACTGATTTTTTATTAAAATTCTTACGGAATTTATACAAAATAATTAACGATCGAAACAACAACAATTGTTTAAATTTTGTAAACATCAAAGAGTTTCCCAATTTCATCATTCCTTCGTAAACACTGTGGTAAAAAACTCTTGTTTTCTCCCTCTGAGCATACACCGGGTTGACTCGAGTCGGCTACCGAGTTCCAGTTCAGATATTATCGGGACAAAAATAATAGGAATAAAATAAGTAAGGCAAATGAAGATAGCCAAATGAAAACAGCCAACCGAGTGATTCCAGCGCGAGACCTATTCTGTTGTTATTAAATGGGAAACATCCTCACTGCTCCAACTCACACTATTTAACCTATCCCGACATCACAGTGATTACAAATTAAATTAGATCGTCACTATGACAATAAACCATAATAATTATAATCAAGAAAAAAAATATATTTTAGCTAGTACAATTCGACATGTATGTAACCATATAGAAGTTATTTATAATAAAACAATAGTATAAACTAATAATTAATGTGTACCTGAGGTCTAACTCTAAGTTGCAAATTGGTTTGTATGTAAATTGGCAGCACTCTCTGATGAATATTTTGGCTCCAGAATTGGTTATACAATATTAAAATTTTGAAGGTTATAAATGTATTGATTTTTACAGCATCTACTGACGTTTAATTATCAAAATAACAATCCGGGTGCATGGGTTTGGAACCAGCATTGGTTTAACCATGTTGAAATCTTGAAAGTTATATATGTATTGATCTTTACAGCATCAACTGACGTTTAATTAACAAAAAACCACAACCCGGGTGCATGGGATTGGCACCAGAATTGGTTATACAATGTTGAAATCTTGGAATTTATAAAAATATTGATTTTTACAGCATCAACTGATGTTTATCCATATGGTGAAACTTGAAGTTAGAATTTTCGTGATATACTGCATTCACGGATAAGGATCTCTGATTTCCGGGTGACAACCTATTTCTTACTCATTATAGTTTACACTCCGATTTTATATAATAACACATGCGTTTAAACTAAATTTTACATTACAAATCGCGGTTCACCTTTTTTATGCTGGCTATAAGTTTGCTTTTTTTGTGTGCCCAAACAGCGGTATGGAATAGGACTTTGAATCGATCGAGAGTAATTAAGAATCAGTAAATAAATTAAACACGAATATAACAACAATAGCTCAATACAAAAATTATTGCTAACATGAAATAAATTAATCACAAAAATATATATTAACACAAAAAATTACCAAAAAAATATAAAGAACAAAAGAAAAAAAATTCTAGAACGACTGTTCACCACGGTGATCCATAACGTAAGCGAGCGTGTCTTGACAGACACTTTTCCACCACACCTTTCATTACCCAATTCCCCACACATAGAACTTTTCTGCCCCTTCAGTTGGTTAAGTGAATCATTTAGTCTAATTTATATTCCCCATTGGTTCGCGTCCAGGACTATTTTAACATCAGTTTTCTGACAGCTATAAAGTTGTGTTCCATTACTTCAAAATTAGCAGGGGTACGTTAAAAAAAAATTCTACCATACATTTAAATGATAATTAAATTAGACCGTTCGAAAACCACATAGCAACCTCAATGTCCAACTATATATTTCCCAATTAGTATTCAATGTAAATTAATACATTGAAGTTGGTCCATTGTTTAGGTTGTTAAGAAAAAAGTATATTTTAGATTTGGGAATTGAGAAAGCAAACAAACATAATACAGCGACCATAATTTAGGCGATTACATTAGTATAGGAAGTCCAACCAACATTGAGCAAAGTAACCGTGTACCGACAACATTCGTAATCTTTACTATGCTTATGGAAGTTAACATATTCTATTTCCGGAGGAGTGCAATCGACCGAACAGATGCAATGACAACAAACGTGTAGCTTGGTTTGAAATTAACGAAATTGATTTACTTTATTGATTAATAAGTATCCACTTTTGTTTGTGATTGAAATTCAACGGATCATTCGATTTTCTCTCGCTTTTTTTTCATTAAAAACCAGTGTAACCAGTTGAAGATAATCTTGTATAAAAAGCGAACGTTACCAGTGGCGGATTATGCCTTTAAGGGGCCTGAGGCGGAACAAAATTTTGGGGCCTAAGATTTTACCAAAAATTTTGCAAATGAGTTTGATTAAGACTATTTCTTAAATAATTTTTTATCCGCTTCAGAACGGAGAAAGATCGTTCCCCACTTGCGTTGCATATCGGCAATGTAAGAAATATTTTTAAAATTATAGTTTCCACATTGGGAAATGAAGATTGCAGGCCATCAATGATTACCTTGTACATCTTAAACGGACAAGTGATGTTCTCTTCTTTTATATATTTTAAAAAATGATGTACTTCGTCTTTAACATATTGTACTTCTATATACTTCGCATATGTATTTGACAATTCTAAAATACACTTGTCAACTTCATCACTGGATATATTTTGATCAAAAAATAATTTAAAATTATTTAAAACAGTTTCATATATGGACGTTCTGGTAGACATTTCAGTGGCAAGTCTATCACAGATCATATTGTGAGTATTTATAATAAACAATTCTCGTCCTACTAGCTGTGTATCATTTGCAGATGATTCATCATACATAATTTTGCGTTTTCTTTTTCGTCCTTCTTTGTAGCTAATATTGTCTGTTAATAAGTTTGCTTGCTTTTCTATGCTCTCAAAATCATTCCGAACATCCCTTATAAATTGTGACAAAGAATTAAACAGTTTTACTCCTTGTAATAAGTTCGTTTGAATATTTTGAAATGATTTTCTAGTACTATTGATTCTTTGCAATAATATATCCCATAGAACGGTTAGTAAGGCAATTCATATTCATCGAAAGAGCTAGCTAATTTTTTAACCTCAACTTTAGTAATCGGTTTTTCGTCTTCATTTTCGCTAATTTGGATAAGAACGCGTTTAATATTTTTGTAATTAAACCGCAAGGCGGATACTGCATCAGCTCTTGCAGACCATATTGTCACTTGTGTCACTTAATTTTTTAGTATGTTTGGAATTAGGATCGGAAAAATTATCAATAAGCAACTTCCATCTGTGAGTAGATGAAGAAAAGAATACATATATATTTTGGATAAAGTTAAAATAATGCACCGCAGTAGAATAGGCATCTGCAGCATAATTTCCAATTAAATTAAGCGTATGACTTGTACAAGGAATAAAAATGGTGGTCTCACTTAGAGTTAAATTCTGGCTTGTAAACCATTATATTTTCCGGCCATATATGTTTGACCGCGACAATTTTTAATATCCAAAGACAAATTGTTTAAAGTTTTCAAAATAAGTTGTGCTAGATATTCTGAATTGTGATTTTCAATTTGTAAAAATCCAAAAATCGTTCTCTCGCATCGCCCACTTTATCAATGTACCTTAATATAAAACTTAGTTGGTCAGTGTGGTTCACGTCTGGCGTAGAATCAACAATAATTGAATAATATAAAGAGTCCTGAATTTCTTGAATTAGGTGTTCTTTTACTTCAGTTCCCATTAAATTTATAAATTCATCGCATGTGGTATGTGATAAATAGCTTACATTACCTTTTAATGGATGGCTGTACCTCTCCAAATGATTTTTAAGAAAATCATCAAATTGGGATAGGTACTCAATGCATGTCATAAATTTTCCTTTTCTGTTCGAATCAATATCTTCTCGATGACCACGAAATGCTAAACCCAAAGTAGCTAATAGCTTTACTGTAGCTGCAACTCTTTTTAAAACTTCCCGCCAGCATTATTGTTGTACTTCAATTTCACGAGCTATTTGAGTATCAATACGTCCAGCTACAAACAATCGTTTTTTCAAATTTTTCAAACAAATTTTTTAGACAATCTTTTTTCCAATCAACATATCATATGGAAACCCTTTTCAAACGTTAATCCAAATGATGAATTTAGCATGTATTGTATAAAAAATACATGGATTTTAAGCATACAAGAATAGATTTCAATTCTACACGTCAAAAAGTTTTCATTTATTTAGTTATATATGAAATTAATCTAAAATATGTACAATTAAAATTGAGGTTTTCAGTTTAATGCTTTCAATAAATTGTAGGTCTTAAAAGAAATCCAAAATCATTGATAAAAACATAAAACTCAAATATACTTCAAATATCCAAAAAATACTAATCTGGATTTTGTTTTTATCAATAATTTTGCGATTGATATAATAACAGCCCATTGCAAATAAAGTTTTAATATTAATATTCATTCGTAACAGTGGAACTTTTCAAAACAAAATGTTTTTTTACTATACAAATTGGAAAACGAATTTGTACATTAAAAAATTATAAAACTATCAAATTAGAATTATTAAAATAAATACATGCATGAAAAAAAGTAATACAAATTGACAACCTAACACTTTTACATGTGAGATAATATTAAAAAAAATCTTTAGGTTTAAAAACTTTGGTTCAATGAACGCAGTCATCTGATATTTGAATACCTATAAAATATCAATACTATTTGTAGCGAGGGGGCCCCTGTGCATGTGGGGCCCGAGGCGGCCGCCTCTTCCGCCTCTATGGTAATCCGCCACTGAACGTTACAACACTTTATAATAACGAAGAAATTACATAATAATAAAATTGATATACTTATTGTATTTTTGTGTTTACGAAATTATGTAAATTAATTGTTATATGTCAATTAATTGATTTGTATTTGTTTATTAATTATGTGAATCAAATGTATTAAGGGAATTAATTGTTTTTGTTTATTTATCATTTTTTCTATAGTTCAGTAGGTCTCTATAGTATAGTGTAATATAGTATAGTATCGATAGTTTTAGATATGTGTATCTATACTACACCTGATTCGACTAGCCCAATGACTACCTGATAGAGAAAAAGCGTAAATGATCAGAACGCAATCGAACTAAAAACAAACCTAATCAGGGCCCTATTTGAAACCTGACAAATCTGTTTGGGTAGTTAGCTATACCATCTTCTTTTAGTTGGATAATATTGTCATTCCACATAACAGTCATTTCAAATGAGAAAATTTAAGCTTAAATTCGGGAAGATTGAGAAATTTTCATTTTTTTAATCCTCTGAACTTTTAAGAACGATCTCGTTTAGGAATATCATGTTACTTCTACTTAACACTCCATGTGTATTTATAAATTTAAAACCCATTATGGTTTTTGTTGCAATACCATTTATATCTTTCTCAGGTTCATGTTTATTAAATCGTTACAGGAAAATAAATTTTAAAGTGAAAAAACCGAAGTGAAAATCATTTAAGATAAATTTAAATTGAAATTCGTTTCAATATATAATTCGTTTTTTTCTCGTTTTCCTTATTTTATTGATATAAATATTTTAATGTTCCATTTATGAGTTTGTGCATTAAATTTTATTTTCCAATTTTCTCTGTTGTATCGTTTTATTGTTATTACAGGTATTGAAAAAATACCAATTCCACTTTCAAAGCTCCAACGCACATATCGACATTACAAATCAAGAAGTTTCATAATGTTTTTTTTTCTTTTTTCAGATATCAAACGAACAATTTCATTCGAGTAGCAGGATTTTGTAAAGGTAATTATGAGTTCATTGTGTCAAGAGCTGAAAAATGCTTGAACTAACTTTTATTCTCACTCATTAAGCATTTAAAATGGTACTTTACGCTTTATGGGAGAATAAACATTGAAGTAGTTTTATTTGATCTTTTCAAGTTGGGTTTGTTTAAGATTTATTTGTTGGATAACTCATTTATGTGAATATGTAAAGAGCATTTTTGCAATTTTTCCCGTTTCTTGAAAATGCATGAAGAAGTCAAAGTTTGTTGAAAGGATGCTTAAATAAACCACTAAGAACAGAGTCATAAGTGGAAAATATTTGTAAGAACAATAATGGTTCAGTTCATGGAGTAAAGAATCATCTTATCTGTTAAAGTATTTACAACAGGTTTTGTCGTTAATGTCGATTTTAAAAAGATGACTGTGGTTTTTATTCTGTTCTGCTCAAAATTATTAAGGATCTACAAACTAAAAATTTAATGTTTAATGTAGAGACACATCTAACACCAAGCTGGTAATAAGAGTATGTTTGTGGCGTCACCATTATAAATGCATAATCTAGAATTATCTAGGGTTTAAATACCCTAGTGTTTTTCTTGGTACTAGGCATTTGGTCAGGCGTTTTGAGAAGAGCTCAATCTAAAATGTCCTCGTAGTTAAATATCGTTTGATTCCCCACAGGGTTAAAAAAGTATAAATTGGGCGTTTATGTAGACCACATGTATAAGCTAGTATCGATAAAAATCGATCCAACAGATTCACTGCAAACAATGTATTCTTATTTTGTGCTCTGGTATATTAGGACACTATTTTTTACATATATTTATGTCCGCTACCCTAATACTACCAAAAATTATCTACGTGTCTTGAAAAAAAAATTGAAATACACAAATTCATTTAACACGTTCACAAGCTATAAAAATCCTTAAATTAATTTTTTAACATTTCATATTTGTTTCAAGTACATATGTACAAAAGAAACACAAACAAGTAATCTCAGACCAAAACTTCCAGGCATAATTGAAACAATGGTTACGTTAACAACAAACGGAAAAAAAATATTTCTAAAATTAAATGTCATATATTCTAATTTTAAGCATCTACCGTAACAAAGATTATAAAGTTTAGGAAACATTTATTTTTGTACGACTAATTCAAGCTAAAAATGACTCTGCTTGCAATAAAAACAAAAGCAAACATATAACCACAACCTTAACTTTTGCAATACTCATTTCGTGTATAATTTTATACAAAATGTCTACGAGTATAAGCATGAAAACCCCATTACACAATATTTAACAGTAAAAGTAAAATATTGTTTAAATTTTCCAAGTAAGCAAGCAAAAGTTTTTGTTTTTTTTTAAATTTTCTTAAGTTTTCATTCTTTTTTGTTTATTTGTTTTTTTGTTGTAATTTTTATATATTTTAAAACAACAAAAGTAATAAATCAAAATTAAATATTAAGGTATAAGAGAAGGTTCTGTTTGCATGATATTATTGAGATGGTTTTGTTGGCGATATATTTACATATATAAAAAAGGGTTTGGTGTTTTTAAGTGATCTAATAAATTATAACTTTTATTGAAGGTATTTTAGGGTAGGAAGGTATTTTTTAATAATTCGTGTCTTATCCTTAATTGCTAAAAGCTATTGTGAGTTTTTTAATTTTACAAAAAAAAATCCTACAACAAAAAATAATGGTCTATCGGTTAATTACTGTTGTACCAAAATTAGGTGATTGTTGAACTGTTGCATCAAAAATAAACAGGTGACGGTTTAATATTAATTCAAAAATAGTTGCACAAAAATAAACAGATAATCGTTGAATATTGTTGCACCAATAGGTGACTGTTGAATATTTATATAAACACAAAAACTGTTGCACCAAAAATAAAAAGGTGATTATTAATTATAAAAACAAAAATCGTTGCACCATAAACAAACACGTGGCTGTTGAATAATTATACAAACAAAAAAAATTAATGAATAATTATATAAATACAAAAATGTTTGCACCAAAAATATACAGGTTGTTATAGAATATTATGATTGTCAAGGAAGTATCACATATATAATCAATAGAAATAGAAATAAATCACCATTAATACAGACTAGTGGAATGAATTTATTAAGAACTGCTTCAAACACTGTTATTATAGATCGTCAATCTGTTTTCCTCAATCGCTCGTATTTAATAATGTAAACTTAAACAATTAAACAAATTTTGTTAAATTATTTTTATTTTTTTTATAATAACACCGGCTAGAATTTAAAAAATACATTTAATCATTTTGTTTACTGAATTGATCTACTGATCTACTGAATTTAATTGCAAAATCTGAGTGAAAAGCAATTCTTCACAAAATGTTGGCAGCAGTGGTTTTATTAAGTGATTGTCAAGTTGGAGAAATAAAAATGGATTAAGATAAAACGGGAACTGCAAGCAATGAGGAATCACAATTAAATGACGGTACGAGAGTGGTCAAATCAGTCGAGATTCAACAGTTTAACAACAGTTGTAGTACAACACAGAAAAGTTTACACTCTCTACAAGCCTAAAGTAATAGGTAATGGCAATAATAGTTGGATCAAAAGAGTTCAGCCATCAAATTTTATTGGTTAAGAAAATATGAATATCAATCAAAAGACAACTTCAAATAAAAACGCATTGAACCAGATGAATCTAAACTTCAATCGTTATTACTATTTTAAAACATTACAAAATATTTACATATGTTTTTAAGGATCTAAATTTTTCAAACAAAATAAAATGAAACATACGAAAAACACGTTTAAGCTTAAAAACATGCAAATATCCAAACTTTGAGCTTATTATTATAACAGTTATAAAGGTAAAATTTGTTTGTGTTCATTTATGTTCCGAAAATTGTTCAACAATTTATGATAGTAGTTTAAGCAATTGGAGTTTAATGAGATAGTTTATTCTCAAGCAAAAGTTTAAAATTTGAGAGAGGAATGAGCGAAAATTTTGAATTTGCGTTTAATTCATTAAACCAGAATTGATTACACCACTATATTCTCTGACAAAGAATTATGTATTATATAAAATAAAAACGTTTTCTTCAATTAAAACAATAAATCTTTATTGTTTTAATTGAGAAATCAAATTGTTGATGATAAAAAACCTCCATTTCATACCATCAACCAAATTCAACTGAAAGAAATAAGAGAATTTAACTTAAAATTTGATTTCTGAACAAAACGTATCAAAGCCATTGTGATTAAAATTTTAAAAATATGGAGGGGCTGAAATCTCACAGCTCTGAGATATCAAGACTTCGGTCTGAGTTAAGGATTTTGATATAGTTTTCGCAAAAAACTTTTATGAGGACATGGTTTTTAGTTTTGGGCAGCGATGTATATCAAACATAACTCTTTGTTAAAGTACATTGTATTTTATCTCTGTTTTATTACAAAACTAACACGAAACATCAATACGTTGCTGGAAAATTATAACAGACCATAAATTAACATAATTTAGTGAAAAGATGATACACTCAGCAAACTGCTCAAAAACCTCTCCATTTAGCGTTTCGAGAAAATATTACAAAATCACAAATTCATATTTCTTTCAAAATTCCAAAAATATTTTAAAAATT
The DNA here is from genome assembly GCA_963693315.1 of Diogma glabrata. NCBI lineage: Eukaryota > Metazoa > Arthropoda > Insecta > Diptera > Cylindrotomidae > Diogma > Diogma glabrata. Next base: position 61,676 of record CAVNZG010000878.1, read on the forward strand.
AAATAAAATCAAACTTCTTTCAAAATTCCAAAAATTAGAATAAAATCAAATATTTAAACTTTTTCTAAATTCCAATAATGTTCCAAAAATTCTTAAAAATTCTAACTTTTACAAAATTCCAAAAATAATTGCAAAAATTATTACAAAATCAAAAATTCAAACTTTTTTCAAAATTTCAAAAATTATAATAAAATCAAAAATTTGTTATGTAGACTGGAGTATGATAACGTAGAGCAGTGCAGTCACAGATTCATGTAGTTTCCATTTCCTGACATCTCACAATTTTGCCTATCACGCCTAGTTCACAACAATTTCTCGTTCATCCGTAGTCTATAGTCATGTTTTCGTATGGTTTCCGTTACACATATTCCCTTTTAGCACAACACCATTAACAATAATATTTTATTTTGCAATCCCCTATTATTGGTTCACACTGCGTTTTCACCAACATTACTTCACCATACTACATAAATTTGAATTCTCCGGACCTTAACCGTAATTGCTCTAAATGTTTTCAAGCCTCCAATAGCTGTGCATATTTGTCCAATCGACTTACTATCTGGAAATTGTTATCCTACAGTCAGTTTTGCAATTGTCTTCAGAGCATATTATGTTTCTTGTGTAGGTGTTTTTATCAATTTCTCTTTACGCTATAAATCTAGATTTCGCTGTAATACGGTTGTAATCTATTATTTCGTAGTACGTAAACATCATAAAATCGGTTAAACATACGTCTAATCCATTTTAATATATATCAATATTTCCTCCAAATGCGTTGTAAATAACTTATTTCGTGAAATTGGCTTGCAATTTTACGTATTACAAAATAACAACCAGTATTGGTTTTGAAATGGAAAATGTACTAACATTGCTCTGTAGATTTCCCCTTCAAAAAACTTTGTAGCTCAATTTTCGATATTAAATGACTATATAAGAAACAAAAATATCTTGTTTTCTCTCTCTTGGTCATGATTCTTTTGACGTTTACTTGTCAAGCATTGCTTCGACATTTTTTTCTTTGAATGTTTTGGCATTGACTTGTCGATGAAGAAAAAACCATTGCCTCAATCGATGGTGGATTCTTTAAAACCTACTTAATGTTAATTGTGTTAAAAATAGTAAAGAAAGAAAAGAAAACAATTTTGGTCATAAGATTAAATAGTTAAATTCATTAAATTAGTACAAATAGAATAAAAAAATCGTTTTGTGTGTGTGATTGTCCTTCGGAGTTAGATAAATTATATTAAATAATAAATGTGTAAAATTAATTTTTTTGTATTGAAAAATAATCTATTTGTGATATAATAAATCGTAAATTGTACAGTAATTGTTAAAATGGTGTTATGGTGCTTCATTTACCGTGTATGCATGCAGAATTAGCGAATTCAAAAGGCACGCGTTACCCGAAATAGGGTCATCGTGAAGGAAAAGGAGACCTAAAGTTTCCGGGTGATAACCATATTATTGGTGGACAATGAGGTAAATCAGTGTTAGTAAAAATAATTGTTTTTTTTGTTTCCTAACGGGTTGATGGATGATGCAAAGTATATTGAGCGGTACTTTTACTAAAGAAAAAGTATCCTAGAGCGACACTAAACTGGTTTGTGGTTGATATTCAACTTTTATCATCAGCTTGGTAATAACAGTTTTTTCTCTTGCAATAAAACCAAAAAAACTGGTTCGAGAAGTTTATCATTTGAGGTTTGCTGTGTTTTTCAAAGATTATTACCAGTTAATGTTTATGGATTGTTAAAAATTATTACCATTTGAATTTGACTAATTGTTAACCTTCATTACCAGCTGGATGTTGGCGGATTATTGATGATTATTACTATACTAGATTCTTACGGTGTGTATCAGTAATCGCCTTGGTTATTGCGGCGCAACTTTCCTACAGTATTTCAACGCAACATTCCTATACAATTTATACGGTTTTTACAACGTTCGCCTTGGTTATTGCAGCGCAACAGTTTTACAATTATTGTACAACTAGTCATCTTATTTATGCGATTTTTCCAATAATACTTTACCTGCTGGGATATTCACCGCTGATGGAGGGCTAAATCTTAGGACTTTGAGGCCTGGCGGATATAATCATAGGGTGAGTGAACTTTGATTATTTTTCTAACGTAGAGGTGTGAATGCGCGTGAATGGGTGTACAAGTGAATGAATGGGGGCTTGCTTGTCGTTGCGTGTGTGTGAGAGCTGGCGGTGCGTGCAAGCGAGCCACGATTAGTCTAAATTGGAGTGGATTATAATTGAAATAATTTTGTTCCGAGGTAATATTTAGTTTTCCAAATACATTTTTGTTTTTTTATTTTAAATTATATTACCTAAATTTACTAATTTATATTTTTCGTAATTAAAAATCAATCCCAAATAATATGAAGCCCAAACCAAAAAAAAAAAAAAAATTTTTTCATGTTTAATCTTTATTAACCGTATTACACATTAACCAACTATAAACTACATGTATTTAAATTATATTTGTTTTGAGATGTTTAGTTAACTTACAAATAAATTATAACTTCTTTTTTGGAGCTGTAAATAACCATTTTTTTTTTGGTAATTTATGGTGATTGCGTATGGTTTTAAAAATTCTGAAAATGTTATTAATAAAAAAAAAAGGAAAAAAATAATAAAGACTTTCAATATAGCGTGTGACGTTCTCCCGTGCTCTAAGATTTGATTCTCGGTTTACCAGCAATGGCAGTAGTTTACGAACTGTATCAGATTGATCAGATGGCAGCAATGCAACTTATTGTTGATTACTACCATCTACGGTACTTGCTGTGGGTCTTTGAGCTTCCTTGTCTTGCTTCGCTGTCTGAGTGTGTGGGTGGACGTGAGCGTGTATGCAGCGTGAGTGTGTGGGCGTGTGGGAATGATTGTGCGGGTTGGACGTGCTGATCGCGGTTCTTTCGCAAAAGGGGTCGCCAGAGTCTCATTTTTTCATTCGTATTATATCCATTTCTGTACATTCACGTAATTTGCGTACATTTCTGCATTTGTGTTGAAGCAGCAGGTATTAATCTATCAAATCCACGATGACTGAGCTTTAGTCGTTACGGCGTTATTAATCTCTAGGTACGCAGCCTGCTATGCCGCTTCATTGGTTCGCCAATGGAGAAGCTCTTCATCACAAATTTAATATTTTTCAAAATTCTAAAAATATTCCAAAAATTATTACAAAATCAAAAATTCAAACTTTTTTCAAAATGCCAAAAATTATAATAAAATCAAAAATTAAAAATTTTTCAAAATTTTTCAAATTTTCCAATATGCCAAAAATTCTTACAAAATTTAAAATTGACTAAAAATATATATAAAATTCAAAAACTCTATTTTTGTCAAAATTCTAAAAATATTGCAAAAATTATAACAAAATCAAAAATTGAAACTTTTTTCAAAATTCCAAAAATATTCCAAAAATTAGAATAAAATCAAATATTTAAACTTTTTTCTAAATTCCAATAATATTCCAAAAATTCTTACAAAATTCAAACTTTTTTCCAAAATTCTAAAAATATTGCAAAAATTATTAGAAAATCAAAAATACAAACTTTTTTCAAAATTCCAAAAATATTTCAAAAACTATAACAGATTCAAAAATTTCTATGTCCAATTTCATTTGCAATTACATATACTTCATCAAAACAGCTACATTTTTTTCCCCAAAAAATTGGCTAAAAAATAAATGAAAAAATTTTTCGACACACTTGACATTATTCTGTTGACAAACTTATAATGCCATAATAATCCATAATATAATAGCCGTGAGTCTATCCTTCTATACGAGCGTAACGCTGATGACGTAGTGCATTTTTTATTGTTTCATGTTTCATTTTTTTTAAAATGTAAACAAAAAGGTTGCGTTAAACGTTTGGACATACTTCTATCAGGAGTCTTCTATCAAAAAAAATCGATTTGCAGCTTATCTTGATAGAAGACTCCTGATAGAAGACAAAAAAAGAATATAAAATAAAAAAATTAAACGATTAAAAAAAAAAAAAACGAAACAACAAACGAAAATCGAAATAAGAAAAAGAAATTTAAATAAATTTTATTTTCAATATAGTATATGTTTTGTTTGCGGAGCCTGTAGACGTATTATTTTGGATTTAATTTTTTTTTTATTTTCTTTTTTTTTCTTTTTTTCTTGATATTAAAGTTCAGTATAGTGACGTAAAGAATAATATATTAGTTTGAAAGGGATAAAATAAAATGACTTATTCAAATACAAGAATGCATGGTTGTATGTATGTATGGATATATGTACATATGTATGTATGTATGTATGTATGTATTTATGTATGTATGTATGTACATATGTATGTATGCATACATATATGTATACATGTAATTATGTATGTAATGTAATGTAATAAATGCAATACAACGCATACAATGTAATGTAATTATGTATGTATCACTTGAATTTCGCAATTCGAAATAACTTTTCATTTTCTCTAAAATTCCCTTAGAAAATTTTTTGTGTTTCGTGCCATAATGACTTTACACTCGTGACTTAGGATGCTGATTAGAATGTTGACTTAAGTGTTGACGAAATATTCTCTCATCCTATGAATTCATACAATATTTAGAAATTTAGAAATTTAATACAAAAATCCCAAAAAAATGCAATTTCCAATATGCAATCATAGATGAAAGATTCAACTTAAGTTAATATTAAAAATGATGAAGTTTCAATTTAGAAATTATCTGAACATGAAAATTAAAATATGGTACGTTATCGCCGCTGTGGCTAAGTTGTGTAAGACATACGGGATTTGAACATACGTCTCTGATGATTGTGAGTTCGAATCCTGGTTACGAAACACAATAAATTTTTCTAAAGGAATTTTAGAAAAAATGAAAAGTTATTTCGAATTGTAAAATTCAAGTGATTTCCAATATGGTACTTAAGCTTAATTATTCACAAAAATCCCTTCCAAATAAAAATTATTACTTTTTATTCATAAAAATTCCATTTATGGCATTTAAATTTTTCGATAATGTAGTCTTTCAGCCATTTCGTTCAAATTTATTATTTATATCATTTCGATATTAATAAGAAAATTAATTATTTATATGACAGATAGTTTGGGGAGGATTTGGGGGCGGGAGGGGGGGGGGCAGCCCGCGGGATACCCCCTAGTTCTCAATAATAATAATAAAACTTCATTTCAAACAAATAATTAATTTAATTTTTTTCCAAAGCTTGGGTAAACAAATAAATAAAAATCTTTCTTTTGACACACTTGACAACATTTTTTTTGACAAACTTATAACGCAATAAGCTAGTTTTTGGTCTCACATACCAATCCCGACCATCAAGATTTCTCCAAATTTAATATTCCTACTCGTAATCACTTAAAATGAACGTTTTTTAAGCCAAAAATATGAAAATTCGCTATTTTCGACACACATAATGATTTTTTTGACACACTTCCGGTACAGTTATCGAACTCAGCGTCCTTTCGGACCTGTCCCTTGAGTATACCTATTTTTGGAAAAAAATTTTTGAAATCCCTTCAGCGGTTTTTCCTGTAGGGTAGGTGACGGACGGACGGCCGGCCGGACAGACAGACACACATTTTTTTTTTGCTTTTTTAGAATCAGTAGGTCTTAAAACGTCGAGAAATACCAAAAAAAGTGGGGGTAAGAATTTCACTTTTGCCTCATGAATGTAATACTTACGTCTTTCAGACTGAAGTAATAATTTTGATTCAATCAAAACAATTTGACCATATGAATCATACCAATTGAATAATGATAATTTTTTTATCGGAAAATTTTCATTAGACAATAGGTTAAGTTCATAACCATTAAGTTTACATCCAATAATACATACTATTATTTATGGAAAAAACATACAAATAAAGTTGAAATTAATAACTGGAAGAGAATAAACATACTTATTTTCCTCTATTTAATATAATACAAAAACCTTCCTTTAAATTCAATTAAGATAATTCCATCGTTTTTATAATTTTTCTTTGTTTGAACGAAAAAAATTATAATTTTCACACTAAGAAGACACGAAAGATTATAGCTCTCAGTCTTAAAAAGTGTAACTTTAAGAAGTTTAATTTTTGGCGTAATCGATAGCGTGTCTGCCCAAAGATTCGAGCCGGGCACTGACGAGGGTAGGTTCGAATCCGATCCGAAACACGTAAAATGTGAATTGTAGTTTTTTTCTGAGAAACTTCAAACCATACCTTTGAATTGAAAATATTCCAATTACTTCTTTACTTACTTGAGTTTAATTGATCTCAAAAATCCAAAATGAAATTTAAATTCCCTTAATGTAGTCTAATGTTAATACATGTAGAACTACAAATTGACCAAGTGTCAGCCATTGATTTCACATTGATTGAAAACAATCAATAATGACTATACAATCGTGACTTAGGATGTTAATTAGAATAGAAATGTTCCCCATTCTATGAATTCACACAAAGTATTGTCTAGAAATTTAATGCAAAAAATCCCATATAATGTAAAAGCATTTCCATAATATGGAGTCTAATGACAGTGGAAAAATTCAACTTAAGTAAAATAAAATAAGTGATGAAGAAGTTTCAACTTTGAAATTGTCATCGCCTCAACGGCGTAATCGATAGCGTGTCTGCCCAAAGATTCGAGCCGGGCACTGACGAGGGTAGGTTCGAATCCGATCCGAAACACGTAAAATGTGAATTGTAGTTTTTTTCTGAGAAACTTCAAACCATACCTTTGAATTGAAAATATTCCAATTACTTCTTTACTTACTTGAGTTTAATTGATCTCAAAAATCCAAAATGAAATTTAAATTCCCTTAATGTAGTCTAATGTTAATACATGTAGAACTACAAATTGACCAAGTGTCAGCCATTGATTTCACATTGATTGAAAACAATCAATAATGACTATACAATCGTGACTTAGGATGTTAATTAGAATAGAAATGTTCCCCATTCTATGAATTCACACAAAGTATTGTCTAGAAATTTAATGCAAAAAATCCCATATAATGTAAAAGCATTTCCATAATATGGAGTCTAATGACAGTGGAAAAATTCAACTTAAGTAAAATAAAATAAGTGATGAAGAAGTTTCAACTTTGAAATTGTCATCGCCTCAACGGCGTAATCGATAGCGTGTCTGCCCAAAGATTCGAGCCGGGCACTGACGAGGGTAGGTTCGAATCCGATCCGAAACACGTAAAATGTGAATTGTAGGTTTTTTTCTGAGAAACTTCAAACCATACCTTTGAATTGAAAATATTCCAATTACTTCTTTACTTACTTGAGTTTAATTGATCTCAAAAATCCAAAATGAAATTTAAATTCCCTTAATGTAGTCTAATGTTAATACATGTAGAACTACAAATTGACCAAGTGTCAGCCATTGATTTCACATTGATTGAAAACAATCAATAATGACTATACAATCGTGACTTAGGATGTTAATTAGAATAGAAATGTTCCCCATTCTATGAATTCACACAAAGTATTGTCTAGAAATTTATTGCAAAAAATCCCATATAATGTAAAAGCATTTCCATAATATGGAGTCTAATGACAGTGGAAAAATTCAACTTAAGTAAAATAAAATAAGTGATGAAGAAGTTTCAACTTTGAAATTGTCATCGCCTCAACGGCGTAATCGATAGCGTGTCTGCCCAAAGATTCGAGCCGGGCACTGACGAGGGTAGGTTCGAATCCGATCCGAAACACGTAAAATGTGAATTGTAGTTTTTTTCTGAGAAACTTCAAACCATACCTTTGAATTGAAAATATTCCAATTACTTCTTTACTTACTTGAGTTTAATTGATCTCAAAAATCCAAAATGAAGTTTAATTTTTATATTTTGAGGTGTTCGTTTTTTAACAAAAATTTTTCATTTACATTTACAATATTTGATATAATGTTCTTCCCATTATTGACATTAACAGATTTATAAAAAGATCAATTTTATTTTATAATCATTAAATCTTTATCAATTTCTTCTTGTTCGTTACTTGCCATAACATATTCAACGTACACCATTCAGGTAACAAATCATTCTATTCCAAATACACATCACATCAATTAAAATAATTATTCGGACACAAAATCCAATTAAATTTTATCGTCATGTTTTCTTAAAATAAATTCAATAGAATTTTTCCCATAAATTTTCTCATCCATCAATTTTTGTTAAAATTTTCTTTCGAATGGAAATGGAAATGAAAAAATATTTTTGTTCCTAGAAGTATAATCGTATATGTATGTATACATTCTTTTCCTTTTTTTCTTTGTGTTTGCTTACCTTAAACAATTTAAAGAAAGAACAGAAAATATCTTAAAGGAAGTTATTTTATGTTTCGATTGTTGTTGTTTTTTTAAGGAAATAAGGACACTTCAGGCAATCTGAAGAATAGAAATTGTAGGTAATTTTGTTTTTATATTTTTAGGACTTGTATGAGGACATAGGAGTGAATAGATAAATATTATTATTAATAATACAAAATGAACTTGTCTTGAGTGCTTATTGTAATTTATTTTTTGATTTTAGTAATTAATAGGAGTTTTTTTTTCTAAGGTAGAGAATGTTCCTCAGAATATCCGAAGATATCTTTTATCAATTTGTGAACCATTGATTTAAGAACATTGAAGGTTAATGTTATCCGACAAACATCACTAGTCCAGGCCAGAAATCACCTTGACCCCAGGCCCCAGTTTTACAATTTTAAAAATGAACAGTAAATAGGAAATGTTTTTCTGTTGCTCTAGTTAAACGAGTAAAGATATAGTGAATTCACGTACAATCGATTCCGTTTTGCAACGAAATTTTGCGATTTCCGATTGATGCAAGAGCTGGCTGACTACTCAATGTAGTAAACGTTACAACATCATCCTTAAAAGCCCAACTTTTGAACTGTATTCTTATTTAAAACCTGGTTGGTCTGGTTTTGTCTATAATACGACAATGGTGGCGAAATAACCCAAACTCCGTTGGTGTAAAAAAATTCTCATAATTTTGTTTAAATGTTTTTGTTCGGTTTGTTATTTAAAAGATGGGAAAACTTTGTTTTCCTTAACCACTTGTCTACTGATATAAAAATAACGATGTGTTTACCTGTCTGTGTAATTTCAATTTCAATTTGTATTTCATATTTTCTTTATCCAATGAAACTAAACACATTTCAAACTTTTCAATAGTTTTTCCACTCGTAAAATTTTAAAATAAAAATTCGATTACCGAAAAAACATATATCAAGGATTTTGTGTACAAGGAATATGTAAAAAGAAGAAACAATACCTGAAACTATACTGTTGTAAAAATCAACAAAAAAACTGCAACAAAAATTTTCACGGAAAAAAAATTCAATTACCATCCCTTTGACATTTTCAGTTTTCATGTTGATAGCAAAGTTTATTTTGAATATTTTTTATTACATGAAAATTTAAGGGTAGGTTAAAATTTGTTTAATGTTTGTCGCAAAAGGGTATAAACAGTGTAAAGCGTAAGTCAACTTTGTTGCAAAATAATTTATTGTATAGTGAAGTTCATTTATTTAGGTCATTTTGTGAGACGAGATATATTTTAAAGTTTTGGTAATAAGCATGTTTATATGATATTTTATTACAACTTTTTATTACACTCAAAACATATAACATTGATGAATATACGAAATCTCAATGGTGTAATAAAGTTATAAAAACTCATGAAATAAATTATTTCATTTAATGGCAATTATTTTCTATAGAAATTATGATGAAATTGGTGAAGTGAACTTCCACTGCTACGTCGTTAAGTGAAAAAAAATACAAAAAATACAGTGATACTAAAACTTCAAGCTTCAGCACGGTACTTGATTTGGTTTTCTGGCCCAGTTATTTGTTATTCGTCGAGATTTGTGATATCTCTTTTCAAGAAATATATGATTATATTTTCAAGAAATATATGAACGTTGGTTTTAGAACTTTGAGGAATAAAGTTATCAGAAAACACCGAATTATGCAAGAAATTCCATTGATGAGAGACTCTGTTAAAAATCGCCTTGAAGGAGAACAGTTTTCCTTTTGGATGATAAAAACAAAATTAATAATTACTTATTTTGCTCAACAATTGATTTGAAAAGCATTGTTCCCTATCGTCTAAAGACGTTTTAATTGGTTTAGCAGTTTTTGAGTTTCGTTGTTTTGACGAACGGGCAAGCGGCAGAATGACGTATATTTTTTTTGTATACATATGATCCTGAACTTGGAATAAAGCCAACTGAAGGTAAAATTTTAAGATATTTTAATGAGTGTAATATTTCAGTACTTTTAAATCGGGACTCTTGACCCATATAAAAATAATTGATTGCATTAAGACTTCTAGTCTTAGGCGCTCCAAGCGTGTAACGATTCGCTTAGTCTGCACTGTAGGAAATAATTTTCTTATGAAAAAATCAATGAAATGAAATATAATCTAAATTCGCCTAAATGTCGTTAGTAAAATTTATTTGTACAAATTAATGACGATTAAACTGACTAATAAAAAAATTGTAATTCTTTGTTGATTTGAAAATATTGAAAATATAATGTTAACTTTAAAAAAAAAAATAAGAAATGTATTAGAGTAGTATTGGTACCATTTCCATAGCAGCTGATGCAATACGAATAAAGCGTAAACTGGATAACAGACGGCATAAACCACAACAAAATATATTTGAATTTGAATTTTAGTCGATAAGTCGAGTTAAAAAAAGATACAATGGGAATTGGCAAATAAACCAGCGTAGGAGACAGTCAAATAAATAATTTATAAATAATAAAACACATAAGATTAAATTATACTGTGTGTTTGGACTTTGAGTTTTACTTTTGCCGGAACAAGGTGTCGAAGATTGGAAAAAATAAATTATTGGAATTAAGCTGGTGGATGGTGCGTAAAACGATTGGACAATTTGATTTGAATTGATTGGTATTGTAACGACTCTTCGTTGGTTCTTTTGGATTATTGAACAAACACGACAGTAAAAGACAGGTCTTTAGTTAACAGAATCTCAAACTTTATTTGTCATCAAATTACAGCAGCTTTCGTTTTTCCTTACAATAAATTCCAGGGTCTCCAATTTATGTACCATAAACTTCACCGCTTTTCCACAATTTGAATCAACAATATTCGGAATCGTAAAATCTGTATTTACTATTCCACTAAGTTCCGATTATTTTACTATTACTACCCAGGCTCAAGTACCACCGATTATTCCTTAAACTTGCGAATATTTATAAACACTTTTAATTGCAGAAGTAAAACTGACCATCTGATATTTTTGTTTGCTTATTTATATCGAAAAATAAATAAATCGAAACTTCTATAATCCACTAGAAATCAATACTACGTAGTCCGTACATCTGAAATAGGCCACACCTGTTTTCATTCATACTTGCATTTGTATTAGCGAACTCAAATTTAATTTATGCAAAATGTATTAGGTAACTCCTTTTAATTCATTAATGTAAACATTTGTATAACAAATTTAATTTACATTAATTTATGCAATACAATTTGCAATACAAGTAAAAGATTGAAAAAGGAGTTAACTTTTAATTAATGAATGAGTAAATAAAATTAACCCATTCTGGACGAAGTTTATTACATTGCCCTCCATTTAGTTTTGTTCGTCCCGAACAATATCAGAGATCGCATTGGTGCTGTTACCTTGGTACGGTGCCAACCTTTGCAGATGTATCACTTTCATCTTGGTACGGGGTCCCTTTTGTATGCGGTAGATGACATCATTAATTCGTTTGATTATTTTATATGGGCCTTCCCAATCTGGCTGCAGCTTGGGTGATCTTCCCTTAGTTCTTCTGGGGTTGTATAGCCATACCAATTCTCCTTCTTGAAAACCGCCACTATTTGCATTTATGTCGTACCTGGTTTTCATTTTGTCACTGGCTATCTTAATGTGGTCTCGAACCTGCTGATGGATTTTATTCATCTTCTCCCTTAGTTGTCCCACATAATCTGTTTTCGTGGATACCAGACCTCCAGGGATGCCAAACTCGATGTCACTAGGAAGATGTAGTTCTCTTCCGAACATGATATTCGCTGGCGTTTCACTTGTCGTATCGTGCACTGCGCTACGATAGGCCATCAAGAATAACGGAAGATCCTTGTCCCAATTTCTTTGGTTGGCTTCTACTACCTTTGACAAATGTTCTTCCATGGTTCGGTTGAATCGTTCTACCATGCCATCTGACTGCGGGTTCATAGGTGTAGTTCGTGTTTTTCTAATGCCGAGTGTTCTGCACAGCTCTTCCATCAGTTGAGATTCGAAATTCCTTCCCTGGTCGGTATGCAACTCGAGCGGTGTTCCATATCTGCAAACCCATTCATTGACTAATGTTTCCGCGACCGTAACTGCTTCCTGGTTCGGTATTGCATAAGCCTCCGGCCATTTTGTAAAGTAATCAATGACCACCATGATGTATTTGTTACCTTTTGTCGTTTCCGGAAATCGCCCCGCGATGTCTATAGCAATTCTCTCCATTGGGGCACCCACATTGTACTGTTGCATCTCTCCTCGAGTTCTAGTTTTTGGTCCTTTGCTTGCTGCACAAGTATCGCATCGCCGACACCATTGCTCCACGTCTGTTCGATACCTTACCCAATAAAACCTCTCCCTTACTTTGGCTAGGGTTTTATTGACTCCCAGGTGTCCTCCAGAAATACTTCCATGCAGCTTTCCCAGTACCTCTTCCACTCGACTTGACGGCAACACCAGTTGCTCCAACACTTTCTTTCCATCAGCGGACTCCCATTTTCTTTTTAATATCCCGTTGTCCATAAATAGTGAGTCCCATTGCGCCCAGTAACATTTCACCTCCGTACTTAAAGGTGCGACCTCTTTCCACTCTGGTCGCCTTGCCTCGGTTTTCCATTTCAATACTGGAGCCATAGCTGGATCTTCTAGCTGCTCTCCTTTAATTGCCTCAGTACACCAATCGTCAGGAGTTTGGAACCTGATTTGATTCACTTTCATTGCCTCCTTTCTCTCAGTCCTGCTATATGACTTGCGCTCCTCAACACAGGGTCTTCTTGAAAGATCTTCAGCGTTACCGTGTATCCTTTTCTTCCGGTGTTCAACGCGGCAATCTCCTTCCTTTTTGACATTTGCCTCCTTTCTCTCAGTCCTGCTATATGACTTGCGCTCCTCCATACAGAGTTTTCTTGAAAGATCTTCAGCGTTAAAACGTATCCTTCTCTTCCGGTGCTCAACGCGGCAATCTCCTTCCTTTTTGACATCCACTTGCTTGTTTGAAAGGTTCATCAATCGGCCTGGAACTACTCCTTCTTTTGCAGCTATTAGTGTTTTGCATTCCCGTCTAATGTGCCCTAGCTGTCCACAATTCCAGCATCTCACTCTGCTAGACCTTCTTCGTTGATTTTGTTCAGGCTTATCTTCCAAACTTTTGACACGCATGATCACTTAATCAAGCGCTGCTTTTATAGGTTCTTCAGTAACTTCCATCTGACGTACTCTATCTGAACCGTACGCTCTTTTTCCGGCTTCCATTTGCAGGGCCAATGCTAAGACTTCTGCAGGTAGCTTCTTTCCGCTTAGATAAAGCTGGTTTCTCATTTGCCCATCTCGAAGAGCATTGATGAATGTATCAGCTGCCAGTTCGTCTCGGTGTTCAGCGTTATAATTCGGATATGATAGATTAACCAGTCTCACAATGTCAGCCTCTAATTCTTGCAAGGTTTCGCTGACTCCTTGTTTTCGTGTCTTGAGCTGCATGCGATGGAGAGCTTGCATATGACTTTCCCCGAATCTTACTTCTAAGGCCTCCATAATCTTGCTGTAATCACGTTCTGTCGCTGATAGTGTCTGCAAAATTTCAGCAGCAGGCCCCTTCAATGCCAATATAAGCGCGTTTGCTTTTTGCTGGTGCTCAACCCCAGTTGTTGCTATCTCAAATTGCATCTTAAATATCTGATACGATGTAGATCCATCAAATGCGGGTGTTTTTACTCTAGCTGGGGCTGAAGTAGTTAATGGATTGATCATGTTACCTGACCTCACTTGTGCTATTTCTTGGCGGAATTCACTCGAAAGTTTGCGTAATTTCTCTTGTTCTTCGGTAACTGTCCGCAGCTCCCTTTCCATGTTGTTGATTTTAACCTCTGCACTGGATATACGTGACTCAATTACTTCACGTAGACTTTCTTGCTTTGCCATCATATCAGCAAATTGTTGTCGTTGCTCTACTTTTTGTTCTGCTGCCTGTTTCTCTTGTCGAGCCATCATATCAGCAAGTTGTTGTTGTTGCTCTACTTTTTGTTGTGCTGCCAGAGCTTTTTGGTCTGCTGCCTGTTTCTCTTGTCGGGCCATCAGATCAGCAAGTTGTTGTTGTTGCTCTAATTTTTGTTCTGCTGCCAGTTTCTCTTGTCGGGCCATCATTTCTTTCATCACATCATCATCGGATCAATTGCTGGGGCATTCTGGACCGGAGCTTCCTCCGGCTCTACCTCTATGACCTCTGTGTTTTGGCCTGCTTCTTCTAAAACTTTACGCAGCCGGAATGCAAGTTCTGCCTTCGTTCCATGGATTGGAGCATTCCTTTTCTTCAATTCATCCTTCAGCTGGGTCTGGCTGAGATCACTAATATTTACTGTCTTGACCATTGTTCCAATAATCCCACTTCTGACGCCACTGTAACGACTCTTCGTTGGTTCTTTTGGATTATTGAACAAACACGACAGTAAAAGACAGGTCTTTAGTTAACAGAATTTCAAACTTTATTTGTCATCAAATTACAGCAGCTTTCGTTTTTCCTTACAATAAATTCCAGGGTCTCCAATTTATGTACCATAAACTTCACCGCTTTTCCACAATTTGAATCAACAATATTCGGAATCGTAAAATCTGTATTTACTATTCCACTAAGTTCCGATTCTTTTACTATTACTACCCAGGCTCAAGTACCACCGATTATTCCTTAAACTTGCGAATATTTATAAACACTTTTAATTGCAGAAGTAAAACTGACCATCTGATATTTTTGTTTGCTTATTTATATCGAAAAATAAATAAATCGAAACTTCTATAATCCACTAGAAATCAATACTACGTAGTCCGTACATCTGAAATAGGCCACACCTGTTTTCATTCATACTTGCATTTGTATTAGCGAACTCAAATTTAATTTATGCAAAATGTATTAAGTAACTCCTTTTAATTCATTAATGTAAACATTTGTATAACAAATTTAATTTACATTAATTTATGCAATACAATTTGCAATACAAGTAAAAGATTGAAAAAGGAGTTAACTTTTAATTAATGAATGAGTAAATAAAATTAACCCATTCTGGACGAAGTTTATTACAGTATTGAACTGGAATTGGATTTAACATTTGTAAATTAAGTACAAACAAAGCTGGAAATTTAACGGAGCTCAACACAACGAATAAATTTTGCCGAACGAATAAAAACAAATAAATAAGGAAAAACTTTGCAGAAATTAAAAGAAATTAAATTTATACATTTCATTTTTTGGGTTTTTTTGTGGATTATGCTGCACATTGGTATTTGCATGGATAACGGATGGAAAAAATATTTAGTTAAGTAATAAAACTAATTTAAATTTAATTTAAATTTATAATTAAGCAAACCTTTATAAGCGCTTTGCCAAAAGGTCAATGCAACTAATAAGAAACACCCTTAAGTCAGGTGTCGTTGATACACTGAAAGAAAAAATTTGGTCCCTGCAACCTACTTTGTGCAACTAAATTTTTCCTGTCACAATAACCTCAAATTCAGTTGTCTTATCTTCAAAAATTAAATTTGAAGACACAACAACCGAATTGAAGACACAACAACCGAATGTGATGTCATCGTGACCGACAAATCACTGTGCCACTCGAATGATAACTTTTTTTCTTTCAGTGTAGTGTTGAGTGTTCCGTACAGTCAAGAGATTTATCGAATGAATATGTAATCGTAATGGACGGCAAGTTTGTGTTCATAAATTTTCATTTGCAGTATTCATCTTCAGATGCTGATATCTTGGTAGATTCGATTGAGTTTTTTTAAATGTTATTAGTATTTCAGTGTTTAGCAGACATAAAACTGGGCTGATAGTACCTATAGTAAAAAAAACTTCAACGACGAAACGATCAGATCCATAATTTGCTAAATATGTGCAGGAAATAATAGCCAGCGGTCCTTCAGACCTAAAGAGATTAAAGTTTTAAACAACCCATAAGACTTTTCTTAAGCTAATTATTTAATCAACAAGATCCTGAATGGTTCGATTTAGATCAGTCATCCCCTAGGACGTTTATTTGGACTCTAAGAGTTTCTTATATTCCAGGTAAGTTGTAGTTTTTTATCTACGCGTAGTTTACCTTAAAGTGCGCTTGGAGGGAGAAGCCTAATAGGATCTTACATAAAAATCATACAACATGAATTTTAGCTTGTAAAGCCATTGGGATTTATTATAGAAATAAAATAGAAACATACGGTATCTAAAGGTACGGTATCATACGGTATCTATCCAAAGGTTTATTTAATTTTAACTTATAAATGAATGTATGGTTAACGGTTAATGCGCTGTCTTCACCAGGGAAAAATCTCTAATTTACACTAATTTTTACTAACAAAACACAATCGAGTAATTTTACTCGTCAAAATTTTAGCTAACAAAAAATGTAATAATTTAATACAAAAAGACGAACTATCATACAAAAATTATATAAAACAAAACCAAAAGCTAACATTAATTGTATCTTGAATGTTGTCTTCCAAAACCAGTTGTGTGGAACATATGCTGTCATTGCATTTCCAAAAAAACATCACTTATCAAAAAAAAAACATCTGGAGCGTCATCCATATACGCTTTGTAGAATGCAATACACAATTCCTCAAATACTTTATTGTACATATATGTTTCGTTGAAACAAATTTAACGTGTTCAATTATTGACGACGAGCTAAATTTGTGTACATTTTTTTTGCACAATTTCGAACATCCAACTCACATTAATCAGTTGCATTTTTTTCAGCCACCATCGATTCATTTGTTTACAATAACCGGAATGGTAAAACAACGGTTTCGCTATCTCGAAGCCGTTTTCTATTACAAATAGGGAACGTATTTTTAATACAAAAATAGGTTTTTCACAATAAATTGGTAAGGTTAGAATTTGCCTGGTTTATTTGTTTGATTTTGAAAATTGCTAACACAAACCTCTTAACACATAAAACTTTTCAAAAAGCACAAATTCTAAAAATTTAATTTAATATGACAAATTTAATAAACAATTATAAACACATTTTTTTAATACATTTTTATACATTTTGTTTGTGCCACAATCACTACACTCCTTGATTTTAATTTACATAATTTAGTTTTAACTTCTAAACACAACTCAGCTTAAATCTAAAAATGTTTTTCCTTATATAATTTTTAATTACTCTATACAAGAAAGAACGAAGAGTTGATTGTATGAAACAGATTCTCGTTATTCATATTGTTTGTAATCAATACATTTACAATTTAGAACGCAACCAGCTAATAACAGATAGTCTCATTTTTTCCATAACATTTTTCCCGTTCTTCTATCAATTTATAAAACATAAACAAAAGTAAGAACCACCAATTTATCAATTAAGAATATGTTGTGCCAGGACTGTTGCTCTTTTGCTCTTAAAATAATAATTTATAAACTCAATAGTAATTTCATTGATTATCTTGAGTTTTGGTGAACGTAGCTACATTTTTGTTTTTTTTATTTAAATAAATCAAATACAGTTTTGATAAAGGGGAATTGTTTATGATTGCTGGAGGGTGTAAACGGAAAACCTATGCAATTAATATAATTAAGAATAAATTATTCAAAATAATGTTCAGTATAACATTGAAACTCAACCAGTATACTATGTATATCAAAGTCCATTTGATATTATATGGTATACTGCTGATGTAGAATTAGTATAATTTTAAAACTCAACATTGATTAAAATCAATGTTTTTTTTTTGGTGAGGAAAAAATGTTATAAAAAATTATATATATGTTTTGTGTTAATGATAAAATCTGTGTTAATTATTATAATAATTGTTCAAGTTTTTTTATGATAAATAAAAATCAATTTTGTGAAAAGAAAAAATGATATGAAAAATATATATATGATGGTGTCTTGGTTTGAATTTTCTCCTTGTGTAAAGTAGTGATGATGTTGAAAAAAAATTTGATTGGTTTAAAATCGTTGAAAAAATGGCTTCAATTGAAGTAAACATGTTAAGATTTTTTTAAAGTTAGCACAAAAATTTAATTGTTTCTATTTAACGGGTTTCAATAATAAAGAATGTCGTCCATTCATTGTTGATGGTCAGCAAGGGGTTAATTCGACCAAATGTACTTACACAACTATTTAGACATCCAGGAATGTCTGTTTTTGTGAAAATGATAATGTCACTCAAGGAATTATTGAACTTAATCCAGCATTTAGAGATTGTAATGAAACTATTGATAAAATATTACGAGAATTTAAAAATGGTGGAGCATTTGTAACACTTAAAGGATGGTGTGACGAATGCTACGAAGTAAAAACAACTAGTGGAAATTCTCTATTGAAAATGGAAAGATCGGCAACATGTTTATTTGGAATAAGAAATTTTGGTGTTGATATTGATGGTTGTGTCAGACATCCAACCAAAGAATTATGTATATGGTTACAACATTCATCACGAAAAAAACTAAATGTAAGCTTTGATTTATATAATTTTTGATTTTTGTTTTTCTTTAAATTATTTTTGTTGTTAGTAACTGATAGTTTAATATTTTTTCTGTGTTATTTTCATATTTCGAAATGATAAAGAGATTTTCAAGTGAGGTTCAGTTTGTTGTTTTAAATTCCGTGATTTTCAGTGTTTTCAGATTTTATATAGCTTTTTTTTAGCTATCTCGGCATAAAAATAAAATAAATTAATATATAGTTTTTCCTAAAAGTTCGATATCCGTTACAAGTACAATCAAAAAGCTGGAAATGTGACAATTCATGTATTGTAATAATTCATTTCTTTCTCTGTTTCATTATTCTAATGCTAGCAATTCTTTTGCTTCGTTTGTATATAAACAAGAAAAATAAACAAAATACGAAACATTTCAAATAGACTACAAGTATATATAACAAAAACCATTATAACCTTGATGTTTTAAAGGGAGTCCAAAGAGAAGGTATACCGATTGATTGTTAATAAAAATGTTAATGAAAAATGCAATGAAGTCGTGTCATAATTGAAAAATGGAAAAGTGTGGGTTGATTAGGAAATTAGTCTTTACTGCCAGTGCAGCCGGGGCTATTAACCACAAAGAACTAATTTCCGGTCAACCCACCTATACAGACCCAAATTGTTCCTATTTCTGTGTTTTTTTTATTGTATGTTTTTTCCGAGCCGCTAAATGTTGGGCATAACACTTGCTCTAATTAAAGTTAATTTTTCTAGAAAAGTTAGTTGTCCTAAACAATTGCTAAGGCTCTTCCAGAATAGTTCAAAAGATGTCGGATTTTATTTCTCCCTTTTGTCTTACCAAGAATTTTGTGCAGACACAATATTCAATTTGAGATGAAAATTCCATGGATAAAAATCTCAACATTATTCAGCAACAGATTAGTTAAGTTCTCTGTTTGACATGAAGTCAGAGATAAATGGGACCAATACTCCTTGTCTGTTACTAGTTATATAAATGGATTTAATACCCACATTTACTATGAATTACATCTATACCAAGCAAACAATAAAAGAAGCTCAACAAGTAACGCATTGATGTCTTTCCACCACGTCTTTTCCTCATGTAAAATTGCATCACAACCAACGGTTAAACTGATTTTTCATTCTTGAGCATATATTAAAATATATAATTCACTATTGGAAAGAACTAACTCTACTGAATTATCTGTTAAAATGAGCCAGGAATTCTGTGTTATTCTTTAAGCCTGTTATAGACAGTTATTCTGTTTATATCCGGGACTACAATTATTAGCACAAAATAAATCTAACATGTGGCCTCTAGCCCAGGAAAATCTCTTACAACAAAAAAACGTATAGTTTCATAATGGCTCTAAAATTTACGATAATATTCAGAAAAAAAGGTAGAAATAGAATAACATTTTTTTTTTTTTTTTTTTAATAAAATGTGTTGTGTAGTAGGAATTACAATATGTGTCACAATAACACATAAAAACCTTTTAAGACCAAGGTCCCACAACAACATACGTTCAAAGGTGTTGATGGACGTAAATTTTTCTTTTTTTGTATTTTTATATTTTTTGTTAAAGAATGAATAACTAAACAAAAAATCCTATCACTGACAAAATATGATATAGGCCAATATTTTA
Source organism: Diogma glabrata (assembly GCA_963693315.1). Classification (NCBI taxonomy): domain Eukaryota; kingdom Metazoa; phylum Arthropoda; class Insecta; order Diptera; family Cylindrotomidae; genus Diogma; species Diogma glabrata. The sequence continues at coordinate 82,048 of CAVNZG010000878.1, forward strand.
TGATAGAATAGAGAAAATAAAAGTAAATAGCAAATTGTTACAAAAATTTGCTGAAACAAAACAAAATGTAGTTGCCAATAATCCAGCCAGTTGCATATTCCTTGATCCTGTGACGCACTCTCTTTCTTAAAGATTTAAGCACACACATAATTATATAAAGGCTCATTTCTTCAAGGAAGCAATAGCGTCTCATCATCAAGGATTATTTAACAGCTAAGATTGAGGGTGCTACCGTTGACTGAATACAGTTCATCCGCCACCACCCCTAAGATGTCACCTTGGCTAGTGATATCTCACTGCTATTGGCAGTGGTGTGTGATATCTCACGTCAACTCGTATGTCAATAGCAGGGACTGGAGTACGCGGGGTTGTCACACCCGTAGATCAAAAATAAAAAAAAAATTTTAAAACAATAAAAACTGATCCCTCCATGCGGGATCTGATCCCTCCATGCATTAAAAAAAACTTAACTTAATTTAGCTTGTTTACTGCTGTGATTGCACAAATTCTAGTTTCTCTTCTGAAAATAAATCCTATATTATTTTTCACTCCTGATCTTCCAATATGCTTGGTAATATCAAAATTTAATCAATTATTATTAATGCGAATACATTTTAATCAAACATTACAAGGTAAAACGCCCAATATGCGTAGAATAATATATTTTATTCTCTTCCATTTATTAATATCAGCTTTATTTGTATTTTTTTCCATAATGATAGTATGTATTATTGTATTGTTTTCTAACCTATAGCCTAATGAACTTAACCTATTGTCTAATGAAAATTTTCCGATAAAAAAATTATCATTATTCAATTGGTTTGATTCCAATTGGTGAAATTGTTTTGATTGTTTTAAAATTATTTTCAAATTATAATCACAATAGCTTTGATACGTTTTGTTCAAAAATCAAATTTTAAATTAAATTCTCTTATTTCTTTTAATTGAATTTGGTTGATTGTTGGGAATGGGATTTTTTTTAAGCAGAAATTTGATTTCTCAAATAAAACAATAAAGACTTATTGTTTTAATTGAAGAAAACGATTTTATTTTATATAATACATAATTCATTGTCAGAGAATAAAATAGTGTAATCAATTCGTGTATAATGAATTTTATTCTCCCGCAAATTTAAAATTTTTGCGTGAGAATAAACTATTTGATTTAACACTGATGCATTAAAATACTGTTATTTTTTGTCCGTTTAATAAACACAAAAAATGTATTTGTTTCACATAGAAGAAAAAGAAAAAATAAACGAAAAAAATTGATTACGCATTACATATAACAACCAGTTAAACGATTTGAGGGTAAAATAACATGTGATGTAGTACACAAAAATGTGAATTTTTGTATACAGTGGAACGTTGTGTACCGTCAGATACTACTTTAGGAAACGAATACAAATGGGCTAATAATACAAAACGAATGGATGATTTATTGTATGAACATTGGGAGGACTGTTTGTTTTAGATTTTAAAAGAAAATGCCTACCACCGTTATGTTTTTATCAGTGAAAGCTGTAGATAATATTTAATTTTTAACGTTTGAGGTTGAAAAAAAAGTAATTTACAGTTTTAATCTTGAACTTAAGTGCATATTCACCAAAACCCATGGGATTTGAAGACAAAGCCTATGTCATATTTTATTATGTTGAGAAAAAGGGTAGTTGTCATTGTCTTGCAGCGATGAAGATTTCCTATAAATAGCTAGACATTTCTAGTGTTTATCTGCAAAACCATGATATTAAACTCATGAGCCGAGTTTGAATCTTAAGGGCGTTTACAAACCTCCATTGATACAGATAACTCTGTAAAGTTGGAAAGCGTGATCCTCTGTAACTACTGTTTGAGGTAGTTAGTACATCTATCTATATACCTATTAAAAAAGTAAAAGAAAGAGACACTTTTCAAGATCGCAATGTTTGAAAAACTAAAACTAAAAAAAGTCGTATGAAAATATAAATTTTGTTTATCAGTGTATTATTTTTATAAAACCTTCCTTAGAACGTTTCAAACAAAAAAAAATTATCAAAATCGGCTAAACCGTTCGGGCCAAATTTAATTTTAAACTTTCCTCATCTCTAAATTTCTTAATAAATTTCGAGTCACCCTGATTCAAAACTAGGAAATAATTAAAAATATGTTTTTTATTGTTTAAGGCACAATTATGAAATGGAAGAATCGGAAATGGTTGGATTTTGATCTATTAACAATTTTACCAATTAAAATAACACGCTTTTTGTTAAATATACAACTTCAGTTAAGACATGAAAACAATTGTCTGATTAATAAACAATTTGGTTATTAAATTTAAAATAATTGTTGTCAAACGCACCATTTCTATTATTACAATTTTAATCTCTATGTCAAACTGATAACTTCTACTGTGAAATAAAATACGCTTGTGTTCAATGCACAATTTTAAAATTATATTGATAATCATACTGGTTATAGTTTTGATTCTCTTATTTTGTCTCTGTTGTTTGTTATTATTTTTAGAACTTATAACTAAATTGATTACGAGTTGTTATTGGACTCATTTTTATATAACACTTTTGTTAGTTTAATTGGAATTTTGTTAATGTAACAGTTAAATTTTCACATTGAGCTCAAAACACTAGAAATCATGCTTCGGTTCTTGAAAAATCAAAAAGCCTTGAAAACAAATACCTACTAAAATATAACATGTGTAACCACACCGAATCAAACCGCCGGTTGATGTTGCTAAAAGTCATGCTTTATCCCGGGATATACAGTTAATTGTAGTAAATGTAAGTTTATGAACTGCCTGAGAATACCTATAGGCTTATGAGTGTCAACATGTTTTAGTTTTTTGAAGACAAACTTTTTCACTGTAAGAAAGGTTTTGGTGCCCCTCGTTTTACCAAAATAATTCAAACCAAATTTTTATAACGAAAAATAATTTATTATATATCAGTAGAGTATTTATATTTACAACAATCTCATTTCTTACCAAAATTTACCAAATTTACATCCAAAAAAACCACATGGCCTAAAATGAACTGGAACGCCTAGGATTGGTGCACCGCCTGGGTATGGTCCAATTGGATGGGGTCCAACTGGATGAGGTCCAACTGGGTGCGGTCCAACTGGATGGGGCCCAACTGGATGTGGTCCAACTGGATGGGGTCCAACTGGAGGTGGTCCAACTGGATGAGGTCCAACTGGAGGTGGTCCAACTGGAGGTGGTCCAACTGGGGGGTATCCAAAATGATGGGCTCCAAATTTACCAAACTTATGTAAACCAAAAAATTTTCCTAAACCTCCAAAGCCCGGTGGATATGGAATTGGTGCTGATTCTAATTTATAATATCCTAATCCATGAGTATTGGCCGTTTGTAGTTCTTGTTCTTTAAAATCATAATCTGGCTCATTAACATCTTCATATGAGTCAACGAATGTAATCTCACCATATTGTTTACTCATTTCATCTAAATCTTCTTCAACCCCTGTTGGTATATCTTTTGAGTTGAAATCAAAAATTTTATAGCTATCCAATTGTTCCATTTCTTCTGGTTTCATTAAAGGGCTTTCTATGATTTTTTCAGCATCTGATGAGTTGTCTGTCGTTTTTGTTGATTCATAATTTTGTTCTTGTTCTTCATCAACAAATCGTATAATATCCTGTTTTCCAATTTCCTCAATATCATTTTCTTTTTTTACATCATTGTGATGATTTTCATAAGGCCCTGCTTCAATCAATTGACTAGAGTAAATTAAACAAGTAACCACAAATACTACAAATTTCTAAAAATAAAAATATTAATAAATTATTATAATTCGTTTATTTTAATATATATTCAATGAATAATTTTACCATTTTCCAATTTTCTTTATTAAAATTTGTTATTTCAAACACAAATTTCAATTGCAGAATGAGTAATTAACAGAAATTGTTTGTCAATTTTATACAGAAAAAAAGTTCATCCCCCAATCATATTTTTTTAATCAATAATACATTTAAATATTTGTAATGATCAATAATAATTATATTTTAGGGAAACAAAATTCGATTATTATAAATTTTACAGAAAAGGTAATTAAAAATGTGAAATTGCATAAAATTTTGTAATATTTAAAAATATAATTATTTGATAACATTCTGAGGGTTAATTTATGGTATAATGTTATGAAAAGAAAGTTAATTGCGTAAGGTTTTATTGTTGTGTGTTAATATGATTTTAATTATAAGATTGTTATCATTATAGGATTAGAGATATTTTAAACGATGATTAGAAGATATAAGAGTAAATTGTATTTTGTCATTGATAAAATATGTTGAATGGTTTAGTTTGAAACTAAATTTAATTTCGTTTATTTGTTTATATAATTAATGATTTAATCATATTGTGTCATTGTTGCTTGTGTCAAAATGTGTTACATTTGAAGAAATTTGTGTCTTAGGATGTTGATTCAGTGACTGTTCAAAAGAGCCTTAAATAATAGAAGTTGTTGTTATATAATATGGTTCGTAGGGTTTGGACAACATTGTTACAGTTTCTAGCAATTTTAATGCAGTTTGGTTGTTCAGTGTTCACACAAAAGTTTTTGAAAAATAGTATGAACCAGTGGATTTCACATTTGGTCGTTCTGAAAAGATACAGTTCTAAAACGGAAAATACAGAATTATAACTTTTAGCAATGGTTTATCTTAAAGTCAAGTTTTTATGGTGATCTATCCTTGAGCGGTGATAAATTCGTTTAAGTTTAGTAATTGATAGGGAGATAAGTAATCCTTAATAATGCTTTTGTTGATAGAGTGATAACTGACTACATTTTATTTTCAACTGGAGGAATGAGTGTTCGATTATAAATAAGTTAAACTATGTTTAACTTTTTTACGTGAATCGACCCAAACGACGACTTCCTCTTTCAAGTTGGTCACGGGAATATATTTCTAAACTGTTGATAGATTAAAAGTTGAGCAAAATTGTTCTGTACTGATTTACTTGTCTGAAAGGAAATACGAGAGTCAGATAAGTTTCGTTGAATTGTGTCCCAATCTATTTTGTACTTACTGATAGATCTTGCTCCTTTATAAGCACCATGTGTGTCTGAAATCTTGCTTGAATTATATATTCAAAGTCAACGTCATAGTCAAAGTCATTAAATCAACAAATCAATACAACAAATACTCAATACAATTTTTTTCGTTTCTCTTTATCAGCTTGTTTAGAATTTCAAACGTTAAGTAGGCGACTTAAATTCTCTGTAAAAAAGTCCAATGATCAAGGGGAGGGGGATCAAAAACAGGTGCAAAATTGTCAGTTTTATCTAGTTGAATACTCCATAATTTGTGGTGAGCCATGGGAATGATCATCTTACAGTTATTATTAGAAGCTGACGAACGTTTAGAGATCGGTTCTTGCCGCAATGACGTAGTATATCTTCAAATTAACATCAAACAACTCCATAGTGTATCAAGCTTATAGTACTGTATATTTTGACGCATGGAGTCAGTTTTAGTGAATTTCTGTTCATTCTGTAAAAAAAATAAAGATTTAAACAAAATTTTCGTTCATTGATTTGTTCAGAAGTGCACTCGAGCTACGGCAGGCAGCAGGAGTCTCTCCAAGATTAACAGTAGACAAGCAGGTACCCTTAATAAGTACCTTCATTGCTGTAAGTGAACAATGGAAATATTTTGGCTGTCACCACCGACAAGGTCCTACAAGCAACATAGAATAAATAATATAAAATTGAGATTTTTTGGATTAAATTTTTCTTAAATTGTGTGAATTCATTAATGGGCATTATTTCTGTTGAACATCCTTAGTCACGAGTATATAGTCATTATTGATTGTTTTCTATCAATGCAAAATTAATGATCAACATATGGTTGGCTCTTTCCCAGAGGAAACTCGATTTTTCTCCTATCACCGTTTTGGTTGGGATTCGAACTTAAACCTCATCTATGGCATGATTCGAATGCTTTGGGGGACATTTTTTCCTCTATGCCGTTGAGGCCATTATATGCCTAATTTGAAACTTTGTCATCAGTTTGTTACCTAAGTTGAATTTCTCAATAGTCATTTTAGACACCATTTTTAAGGAAATATTCATTTTAATGGGGATTTTTGTATTATATTTCAATACAGTACTATAATGTGAATTCATGGGATATTAACTATAAAAGAAATACTACCCGAACTCACACGATAGTACCGTCTAGAAAGTTTAATACAAAATATTCCCCATTGAAGTGAAAACTATTTCCATAAATATCATCTCGGTGGCTTAGTGGATAGCGTATCTGCCAAATGATTCGAATCGTGGCACTGATGAGGTTTGCCGTATTAGCTAGGAATAATCTTTTAGTAGGAATAATTTGCCATCTGCTTAAGAGGTACTCATAAGAATATGATGTAGGTGATCTGTCTAAATGGCGGTTTAGCTCCAAGAAATAACTGTATGTGGAAGGGAAGAAGGGACAAGACGGGGTATTTAAAGTTTGTTGCCCAATGAAACTAATAGAATTGTTTGAGATTTTTGTAAGCAATTAAACTCAAGTAACTAGAGAAGTAGTTTGATTTTTTTCAATTCAAAGGTATGGTTGGAAATATTTTAGAAAAAAAGGCATTTTTTCTCTTCTACGTATTTTGGTTGGGATTGGAACTCATACCTACATCAGTTCCGAGTGAGTTCAAATCCTTTGGTAGACACGCTATCCACTTCGTCACCAATCCGATGATATTTTGAAGTTGTAACTTCATCATCATCTTATTTACCTAAGTTGAATTCTCAACTATTATACTCAATTCTCACTATTGTGTGAATTCATAGGATGTGTAATATTTCTATTATAGTCAATATTCTAAGTCGCAAGTGTATAGTCATTATTAATTGCTTCCAATCAACGCGAAATCAATGAGCGACACTTGGTCAATTATTGTCATATATGCGCTTGCATGTTAGACAACATTTTCGAGAATTTTAATTATTCGGGATTTTTATGAGCAATTAAACTCAAGTAACTAAGGAAGTAATTTGAATTTTTTCCATTCAAGGGTATGGTTGGAAATATTTCAGAAAAAAACTCTGTTTGTTCTTTTACGTGTTTCGGTTGGGATACTAACGCAATCTTGAACATTGAAATTTCTTTTATTCAAATTATCTTAATATGGCAATTAACTAATACTTTCGAGTTTCGGCAATATCCACGAATTCATTTAAATGGATTAATCTAATTAAATGTTATATTTCTATGATTTAGAAATGATTTATTTTTACATAAGGATATGGCAGCTCTCAAGTTTTTAAAATATTCCCCATTTACCCAGACAAACCAGATTTATAAACCAAATTAAATACGACCTCATACTCTCAAATATAGATCCAAAATACTGAGACATCATTGCACCAATAATTCGTATTCCACCCACACAAGAAAAATATGAAAAATTAAAACCATACCTTGATTCCAGAATTCCAACATTCCGAAAAGGTTTGTTATCTGACATTGTTCTGGAAACATTGTGGTCTTTCAAATTACCAGAAACCCTCCGCGCAATTGTCGCATCTATAAACACATCTCTGGAAGAAAAATCACTATTAAGAATCGACATTTAATTTACACGACTGCAAAGTGTTCTCCAAAATCGATTTTAACCCGTGCGTATCACCAGATTTCCAAAGACAGCAATTATAACACCTTTTGGGTTATTTGAATACACAAGGATGCCATTTGGGGTACGAAACGCTGGTCAAACTTTCCAAAGGTTTATTGATAAGGTTTAAAAGGATTACCATTTGTTTTTAAATACATTGACAACATTAAAGTCGCGTCTAAAACTCACGACGAGCATATACAACACTTGAGAATAATTTTTGAACGTTCTCATGAACACGGAGTTAAAATAAACTTGTCCAATTAATTTCCTAGATTTCACAATAAACGATAAGGGAATCAGCCAAACAAACCAAAAAATTGAAGCCGCTCAATATATAAAATTACCCGAAACAACTAAAGATTTACATAAATTTATTGCCTCATTAAATTTTTACCGCCGTTGTATCCCCAACGCAGCCGAAGCTCAAGGAATTCTACAAAAGTTGATCAAGGGTATTAAAAAAAAACGATAATACAATTATTGAGTGGAACGACGAAACAAAAACCGCGTTTCAAAAATGCAAATATGAATTAAAAGATGCAGTCTTATAAGCACATTCATGCGCAACAGCAAAATTAAACTTATTCGTCGACGCATCCAATTTCCGTGTCTTTGCCGTATTACATCAGGTCATAAATGACAACCACGAACCGCTCGTATTTTCATCCAAACCTATGACAGGTACACAAAAATATACACTGCTTACAACTGTGAGTTACTAGCTACATATCAAGCTATTAAAATTTTCCGCACACCGCTTGAAGGTCGACAATTCATAGTTTATACCGACCATAAGTTGATTACTATGTTTAATAAAAAATTTGATCAATGTGCTCCACGCCAGTTAAGACAAATCAATTTCATTGGACAATTCACCGCCGATATTCGCCACATCTCGGGTGAAGAAAACGTAATCGCAGATATGTTGTCGCGAATTGAGAATCCACAGGTATAAGAAACACATACCATCGATTACGAGCAACTACAATATGAGCAAAATAGGGGCGATGAAATAAAAAGTATAACAACTAATACTTCAGCAACATTACAACTTAAAGCTATTGAAATACTAGGTACCAAGTTCACTACATATTGTGACACCTCCAACCAAAAAAACCGTCCTTTTATACCATATCGACTACGAAAAACATACTTTAATTTAACTCACAATCTCAATCATCAGGCATCAAATCTACAACAAAATTAATAACCAATAGATTTGTTTGGCCCAATATAACAAAAGATTGCAACTTAATGGCAAAACAATGCATCCAACTCTTGAATGAATTGAGAAAAATTTTAGAAATTAAATATTACCACCCGCAAAGAAATGGGATGATTGAGAGATTACATAGAACAATTAAATCAGCTCTCAAATGCCATAACGCAAACGATTGGGCTGTTTGTTTACCGACCATTATATTATGTCACAGTTCGACACTGAAAGAAGATTTACAAGCAATTCCTGCTGAATTGGTTTATGGCACTTCACTACCATTACCGGGTGAATTTTTCGAAACAACAAAATTAATATTACCCCACAATCAGAATACGTAAAACAGTTAAAAACATGTTCGAAAATCTTAAACCAATCGAATCAACGAACCATAACACTCTTAGAAAAACTTCGTTCAAAAAGATTCGCACACTCATGTTTTCATCCGTAATGACGCGGTATCTCTACTCTCTAAAAATGAAATAGTGGATTTTCACTGATTCACAGTACATATACACTGTTTAACACAGTTTCAAGTATACCACTTGGAATCAGTGAATATTTACTGTTCTAATCAGTGAAATATCACTATTCCTCAGTGAAAATATCACTATTACTCACTTTTAATCAGTGAAATATCACTAATATCACTATTTTTACAGCCAAAAAATTTTCACTAATTTAATCAGTAAAAATTCCACTAATTCAAGTTTAGAGAGTACCGTTGACGCCAAACGGAAACCTAACATTTTTATATTTGAAATACAGGGCAAGAAACACAAGGTTGCTATTGATCATTTGATAGTGGCATTTATCGAGTGTAACAAAATAATATAACAAAATGTTATTATTTTCAATCAAAACGTACCTGTTCATAAACAAAATGTTATTAATAATAATAAGGTCGAGTCAAACAATAATGTGAATCCGACAAATAATAAAATAAATAACAACAATAAAAAAAATAATTATAAGCTAAAAAAACGTAACCTTTAAAATACCACCTCCAGCACGCGTAACAAGTCAGAGGCGCGTTGTCAAAGTCCCACAAACATTTTTATCGTGACTAAGTCGCTGGCGGGAGAGTAGTGTGGCAACGTTTTTCAGTTTAGTACAAACAAATAAATAAAATATAAACATTATCTTATCATTATCGACTTTATTATCTGTATTTCCAAAACCTCCGATATCATAGCCCTACTGATTTACGCCATTTGCAAAAAACAATGAACATTGCCATATGCAAAAAATTGGATTAGTGTTTTTGATTAAATTTTTTTGAATATTTTTAATAGGGAGTTTTAGTTTTCCAGATGGCGTTATGGTAGGTATGGTGATGTTTTGATTTTTTTTTATATTGAGTTTTAATTTCAAAATGGCGCTATAAGTTCACGCTTTTTTTTGTGCTAAAAAATGAGTTAGGCTTCTATATAGTGGAAGTTTTGGTATTTCATATAGTTTTCATTAACTTAACAAATGCGATCACGAACAAAAATTAAATAAATGTTTGAAAATATAATTGTTTTAGTAATTATTAAAATTAGTACAGTGAATGATTAGTGCAAAAAATAAGATAATTAAACCAAATAATTACACTGTGCGACAAATGGTAGGGGTCAGTGATCCACCGGGGTTCTGACTACCGGGAAAAGTTATATCGGTAAAAAAAAAGTTATACGTGTCCCGGCGTTTCGCGAGATATATTGATTTGAAGTTAGTATGTATCATATAGGAGGAATAGTCACGTTTTGGGGAAATAACTTGAGAAAGACTAGTCGATTTTACTGAAACAAATTTAGAAAAATTAAGAATTACAATTCCTTTAATCTACTAATACACTATGTCTTTATACAATCAACAGTTTCGCAGTTATAAATAAATTTATGAAGAAAAAAAATAATTTTTCGCCTAAAAAATAAAAAATTGTATTTTAAAAAATCATGAAAAATTCAAAACTGGAAATAGTGTCAAGTCTTATTACTTTGACGTAAAGTCACATAATCTGTGCACAAAACGAGACATAGATCATGAAAATCGATGAACGCGTTTCGCTTTTATTCACAATTAAGTAAAGGTATCTCATTTTGACAAGAATATTGATTTTTCATAGAAATTTTTTTTAATATTTTTACTGGAATAAACTCCAAAATTTATTGTTTTAAATGTATTTGGACATGTGTCTATGTGCCTTTGTGTATTAATTTTATTTTTTTTTTGCTTTTTTATTTATTATTTTCTATTTTTTAGTTTTTTTATTTTTTATTTATTTATTTTATTTTATTATTTTTAGTATAATTTTATTTTATATTTTTGTATTTTTATTATATTTTATTATATTATTATTATTATTTATTGTTATTATTATTATTATTATTATTATTATTATTATTATTATTATTATTATTATTATTATTATTATTATTATTATTATTGTAGATTATTATTATTATTATTATTTATTATTATTATTATTTATTATTATTATTTATTATTATTTTTTTCTATTATTATTATTATTTATTATTATTATTTATTATTCATTATTTTGTATTATTCTTTATTATTTATTATTATTTTTTATTGTTCATTTATTATTTATTTATTATTTATCTATTATTTTTTTATTATTTATACATTATTTATTTATTATTCATTTATTATTTATTTTATTTATTTATTAAATCCTTTTATTTTATTTTTTATATTTTTATTATATTTTCGTTTTATTACTTTTATAATTTTTATTGCATTTACTTATTTATTTTATATTTTTTGTATTTCTTATTTATTTAATTTTAATTTTTTTAATTTTGCGTTACTTTTTCAGTATAGTATATCAGTAGATTAAAGGTATTGTAATACTTAATTTCTAAATTTGTTTCAGCAAAATCGGACTAGTCGTTCTCGAGTTATGTCAAAAAAACCCATACGTGACAATTTCTCCTATATGATACTTGCTAACTTCAAATCGATATATCTCGATTCCTAGACGTGACCCAGCGAAACGTATAACTTTTTTTACTGATATAACTTTTCCCGGTAGTCAGAACCCCAGCGGATTTTGGCTGTCGCACAGTGTTATCATTCGCAGATTACGTCAATTCAAAGAATAAAAATTGTTAGCGTGGATATAAACATAACCTCTTAAATGTTGTATCATCCCATCTACCTACAAATATTAAATAAATATAAGTATCCGCCATTAATAAATTTTTATTTGTATTTAAATATGTGATTTATTCATTTTTAACGATATATGTCAGAAAAATTGCAATTTCATTTGTCAAAAACAAATGCGCAAAATTATATTCTAATGAAAAAAAAAGAAAATATTTCGGCTAGATTGCCAAAACTTTAATTTCAGTGTTTTTGGGAAATGTACCACGGCGTATGTTGACATCATTATATATAAACTAAAAAAAATAACAAAGCAACTACCGTCAGTAAATAAAAAGTTTTTGTTTAAAAATCACCAATGCGTTAAATTTCTTTCAATTACATGTTCACAACTTTTTGACTGCTGTTTCACTGTTCACTGCTTTTATACTTACGCTAGAAAAAGGTCAAAGCAGCTTATCATGATTCATGATATTCAACTGTAACCTAATTCAATCATTTTTTTCCCTTTAACATAATATTCACAAAAACCTTCTAGGTTTTCGATTACCAAAAATTCCTTGAAGTAATATCATAAAACAAGCAAGGAACAACCAACTACCAAGACATGAAAAAACGAACAAAACACAAAATAAAACAACAACAAATTCAAAAACTAGGATTTTAGTTGTAGCAACAGAGTGCATCTGTTGGACATATTAAAATAAAATAAGTTTCAAATTATTTTAAACGATTTTCGGTTGCAACCGACAACCTATTGCGATAATCTTCCTTTAATCATCACACGTATTTCACACAAGTTTTAATTGTAGTGTATCAAATATATATTATGACAATTTAATACATTTCTCTCGTTATTTTGAACGTGACAACAAATGTATCACACTTTCTAAAACTATAATTTTTCAATTCGATAGATATGCAAGAACTTCATACAATGATCATACAAATCAATCAATTTTGATAATTAAACTTTTGTTATTTCTTCATCCAGAAGCCAGACTAAGACTAGTGGCTAATAGCTAGTGTCTAGTAGTTAGCAATTTGTTGGTGTAGCTTCACAATATACTTCGTATTAGAAATGTTTTTGAAGTATTATTTGTAATCTATTCATTCTGGTCCAAAATATTAGAAACAAAAATATAATTGAATTTGGACATGCAAACATATTTCTGTTAGATTTTATTACACCCTGTTCTGAAGCACAATAATATACATTGTTATATCATCATGTTTTAAAAACATGTAACACTATTAACACATAAATTAGAAAAGTGTTTTCATATGCTATTTAGTTTTTGTTTTGTTTCTAGGTGAAAAACTTTTATTTAGTAAATAATTTAATTTAACATAAATTTGCCATAAAATTATACAGAAATTATATAAAAATTAAAATGTTATGTTTTTTGTTAGTTTTCCAACATTGTATGTTTCACCATACTCGTTCGTTGAAATTATTTGTTTTTCCGTAAAGTTTTGCTTAATTTTATTTATTTTATTATTTAAGGATTAGTTTTTTGTTTGGTTTTGAGATAAATGAAATTATCTCAGAGCGTTAGTTTAAAATATTACATACTTTTTTATTCGCCTACATATTAAAATGTTACTTTATTACTATGATTTGAGCCCTTAAAATGTTTCTTTCTAACCATATATTTTTGTTGTCATAGTTACGTCCAAAAAAGTAAAAAAACATTTGTATTTGTTTTTTTTTTAGATTTTTGAGATCAATTAAACTCAAGTAAGTAAAGAAGTAATTGGAATTTTTTCAATTCAAAGGTATGGTTTGAAGTTTTTCAGAAAAAGACTCCAATGCACATTTTTTCGTGTTTCGGATCGGATTCGAACCTACCCTCGTCAGTGCCCGGCTTGAATCCTTGGGCAGACACGCTATCGATTACGCCGTTGAGGCGATGACAATTTCAAAGTTGAAACTTCTTCATCACTTATTTATTTTACTTAAGTTGAATTTTTCCACTGTCATTAGACTCCATACTATGGAAATGTTTTTACATTATATGGGATTTTTTGCATTAAATTTCTAGACAATACTTTGTGTGAATTCATAGAATGGGGAACATTTCTATTCCAATTAATATTCTAAGTCACGTTTGTAAAGTCATTATTGATTGTTTCCAATCAATGTGAAATCAATGGCTGACACTTGGTCAATTTGTAGTTCTATATGTATTACCATTAGACTACATTAAGGGAATTTAAATTTATTTTAGATTTTTGAGATCAATTAAACTCAAGTAAGTAAAGAAGTAATTGGAATTTTTTCAATTCAAAGGTATGGTTTGTATTTGTTTAAATTTTTAAAAAATAAAATTTTTTATCAAAGCAATCTTTCGATTCCAAATTTCCTAATCCAATTAAAATATTTGTTATTCTTTGTTGTCATAGTTATATTCGATTTGTTTGAAAATAAACAACAAATATATTCGTCAAAGCCTACTTGTTCAACATACTTTTATTTAAAAATTTCAAAATATTTTTATTTTGATTTAGATTAAACAATTTTTTTTAAATATTTTGCTTGGGGCGAATAAAAAATAATATATGATGCACGGACGTAAGCCATTTTGAACCTAATGTGGGTGCAAATCTCGGCTAGCGCCTCGATTTGCAAACTCCACATACGTCCAAAATCTTTAGCTTTACATCCTAGCATCATAATATACTATTTTGGTTTGGAACGTAAAGTAGCATACTTACGGATACCCAATATACATTGTTGTTTCGTAAATTATTGCTTTGTCTTGGTTTGCATTCCCTAAGGCCTAGACGACATCAGTAAACGCATCAATAATTTTCACATTATTTATAAAATACGCAGGTGTATTATATAGTTCGCTAAAAAAACAGACCACTGAAGATAAAAAATCTGGCAAGCTTTCTTCTCTCCATTTTAAGCAACTTTATTACTCATAAAAAGAAGCAGTTGCCACATCAGACATGAAAAACCATTAAGTTGTAATATTCTACTGCAATTTATTTAATTCTTATATAGTTTAATAATATATTATATTATAATTTCATGTGACCTTTTACTAAACATTATTAAAGCAAGACATTTATTGTTGTTTTAATAGCTCATTATTTAATTGTAAAGGTTATATGTCTGAGAAGTAATCTAATGAAAATAATGTATTTTTTTCAATAAAATAAACGATGATGGTCTAGTAGCAACAACAATTTAGTTAATTTTTCCAAGAAATTTGTTTTCGAATATAATCATTGTCCAAATCCTGATGATCTCTCATTAGAGTTAATTGTATATGTTATAATTTGATTGGAGTGTCCTTTATTTTTATTTGGTTGATTACCTACATGAATTAGTGTTAAGTAACTAATTTAGTGTTGAGTAGATCAATTGAGTTTTGTATATTGAATTGTCACTATTCTACAATAAACTTGTCTCCAACATATCTGAACTTAAAAATGCATGTGTAAACGAATCATAAACTGAAAAAGAAAATGGTACCCTAGTTTCCATTGGTTAATGATTACTTAAAAAATGCTGATTTATTTATTATTTTTATTTGCAGATTTCATCAGATGCTTCGTCTATATTCAACACCTTTTCATAAAAAATATCAACTAATGATTCTCTAAATCAACAAAAACGTAACAAACGGTCACAAATAAGCAATAAAAAAATCAATTAAAATTTAATTAACTTAATTTTATCACAACTTGTATCAAAAATTTTGTCGAAAGTAAAAAAATGACAACAAAAAATGCCCTTGGGGCATTTATATTAATTTTCCTATTTGTTGGAATAGAATTTATTGATTTCATAAATTGTCAGTCAGTAACTGTACAAACGTGTCCTTCATCTAATGATATATCACCGTGTGCGTGTCAAGTTAAAAAAAATGGTTTAGATATATTATGTGAAGCGACGGATAGTGTACATATATCACGTGCAATGTCAACATTAAAAGGCAAAAGTCCAATAATATTTTATTTAAAACTTCGACACAATAACTTACCTAAATTACAAGGATTTGTTTTCTTGGCTTTGGACATAAGACATCTAACGATACATAATAGTAGTCTGGCTGCAATTGAGGAGACAGCTTTAAGCTCGTTGGGTAAGTTTTTGTTTTTATTTATTTTAAATATATTTGACTACAGATGAATTATAAATATTCTTTTAGTGTTCTAAAATTCTGGAGGTATAGAGCTTTTTTGTGATCACTTAAGCCACCTAAAATTGACCCACTTTTAAAGTCGCATACAAATTTTATATATTATTTCATCTGAAACGTGTTATTCGCGAAAATAGTTTCGAAATTCGCAATTTTGAAAAATTATGATAAATTTGTAAAATATGATTCAATCATTTTTTTAGAATAGTATAATTTGTTTTCTCGGAAGAATTTTTCTTGCTATTTTTAGTTTTTGCTATCTTTATTGCCAGATTTATTTAGAACTATCTACAATTGAAGTTAAAACTAAATAAATGATTCAAAGTAAAACAATGTCTTCATATAATTGACGGCATCCGGTGCGGATATCAATGATGTCTGTCATCCAATGAAAACTGCGAACTGGTACTCTTTCCAAAAAAAAAACAAAACGGTCAGTTAAACTGAAAGTCTTTGTATCCCATCAAAAATTAAAATTATTACACTACAAAATATTTATAGCACTAAAATTCGGTAAAGATAAAAAAATTCTATATCAATATTTTTACATAATTGGGTATTCAATTCAATATCTCTTATTTTTATTTTTCTTATAAAATTTGGCACACAAACACAGCATCTTTAAGGTGTGGATAATTCCACAAGGCAATAATTTTATTGACATGAAATTTGGACAACGAAATGCATGAAATGTACATGATACGCTATCCCCGTGCACCAAATTGTGTATAACATATGTCGTGCCCATGATGTGCACCATACCAAGCATATGTCGTAGAACGCTTTTGCACACATATGCACAAATATTTCAGACGCATGTTTTACGGATAATAAAAAACGAAGCGAAACGAAATTTTTTTAATGATAATAATAGTAAACAAAAGAATTAAATTCAAGATTTTATTAAGAGTTTATCAATGGATCTTAACCATTATGTAGTTTAGAATTCTAAGACACTAGAAATGAATGTATTCAATTGAATAGAATGAAAAATTGCTTTGAAAAGTGAAAGATCCGTAACAAAAGTTTTATCTCAATTCCGGTCGGTTCGGGGAATCGAACCGGCGTCCCTCTGATCAAAGTTTATATGGTTAACCATTTAACCAACTCGACCAGCGACGAGATAAAATTTTGTTTTTGGACGATCGACTTAACATCACAATTATTTAATTCATTTTTAATGTCAATTTTTGTCTTATTTATTTATTCTACGATATTTATTTATTCTACGGTAAAACGTGTTCGTAGAATAAATAAATAAGACAAAAATTGACATTAAAAATGAATTAAATAATTGTGATGTTAAGTCAATCGTCCAAAAACAAAATTTTATCTCGTCGCTGGTCGAGTTGGTTAAATGGTTAACCATATAACCTTTGATCAGAGGGACGCCGGTTCGATTCCCCGAACCGACCGGAATTGAGATAAAACTTTTGTTACGGATCTTTCACTTTTCAAAGCAATTTTTCATTCTATTCAATTGAATACATTCATTTCTAGTGTCTTAGAATTCCAAAAGAATTAAAGCTGAAAAAATTTTTATTACATTTTATAAAATGGCTAATGCAGTGAATGAAAACAAACAAAAAAAAATATTGTGACGCTATGCATGGGCTGACTTCACCACGGCTCTGGAAACATAGTGCTCTGGATATATAATGAGCTAATAGCTGTGTTTTTTTGTAATTCTATATGGAATAGAATAACAGAAATGCAAAAAAATGATACTGTTTAGAATAAGTACTAAATTTGAATTTTTTTTCTTTTGTTATGTTAACAATGAAAGGAACTGTTAACTAGAAAAATCAAAAATACTTTTGTTTATTATAACTAGTATTTGTTGTTAGAAAAGTCAAAACTATTTTTGCTTGTTATAACTAGTATATGTTGCAAAAAAAATGGCCATTTCTGAGACATTTAACGGTATCAACATTTTTATAAACTACACATTTTTAATACTTATAAATTTATGATATTTAAGCTTTTAATGGATTTTTTAGAATCAACTGATGAAACAGGTTCTGATACCAGGTTCTGATATGAAACACTGATTTGAAAATGTTTAATATTTAAATGCCTTACCAAAATATTTTTACTTATTAAAGCCTCGTTAAGGTTTTGGTAAGCAAACTTTTTCTTCCTGACATGTTGGAACTCTTCCTTTCGTTCGTCGTAACTGTGCAATAATGCATCGGTCTCCTGTTTGGTCCACAAATGTCTAGTTCTAAACATTAAAACATATATTCATATAATCATAAAATGAGTATTTTGAATATATAAATATAATATAATTCCAATAAATAACTTTAACTTACTTTTTATCTGCACTCATTTTTCTAATATATTTAATAAAAAAACGTCAAAACAAAACAAAAATCAAACAACACAAAGGTCACTATTCGAATTTTTAAAATATATGTCAATGACACACATAAGACTTTAATATTTAAAAAGCACCATCTGCGTTTTGGAATGTGTACTAATTTATCGAGAATGAAAATTCAGACCTGCATAAAATGTGGAATTATTAGAATGTTCAGAATTAATTAGCTGTCAAATCATATTGATATTTTAATTCTATTCTATATATAGAATAACAAAAAACACAGCTAATATCCATCAAATATTTTAATTAAAAGCTAACCAATGTTAAAGATTTCGCGTAGTTCTGTGGTGAACGGTTCATAGGGAAAATAAGCAAACGTAAAAATCAGTGTGCGAAACTTATAAATAAATAAAATCCGAACAGTGTAAATAATAATCAACGATGAGAATATTTTTCTCTTGGTAAGATCAGAGTATAGTTTTCTCTCGCGACGAATGGTCGCAATGTTTAATTGTTCTTACTGTATAAAAGATATTAAAAATAAACCCCATGTTATGTAGTGTTAAAATATGTAAACCTTTTCATTTTTGGATTAATAAAAAACAATAGTTAATTGTGATTTAAATGTTTGTGCCTAAGGTTATTACATAAAGTTAAAAAAGGAAAAGAACATACCAGAAGTTTGTCTACTTATGTATTGTGTGGTTGTGTTGAAGTTAGCCGCATGTTGAATTACTGCACCAGTGAGCTGACCTGAAAATAAAAGGAAACCAGAATTAATAAGGGTAAAAAAACAATAGAAATTTATAAAACAAAAGTATTTTATGGAAGATCTAGTGGGCAATAATTAATTAATTTATGGAGTTGGATTTGCATGTCCACTACGAGCGTATACACCATAACGATATTAAACCAGGGTATGGATTATTTATGGGGAAATAAGGTGGTAATCAATATACCAGTAATTTATAACCACCTTATCAAGCAAGTGGCTACCCCGAATACCTATAGTTCTAATTATAAAAATATTAAAGAAAGCAGTAGTATCCCATCAAACATAAATTCTGTTGTACGAGAAAACGTAAAAAAAATTTAAACCGGAAGTGGCAAACAGGAAATTGGGATGCAGAACTGTTGTGAACCGTACTAAATGGTTATGTATCAAGTTTCATCTAATTCGATTATCAGGTACAAATATTATTGAGCTTTCAAAAAAACAGGTATATGGGACAGCCCCACTACTTTGTTCACTATCGCTCAAAAAATAATCAGTTCCTTGCCATACATAGTTGCATCTTTTTCCAAAGTGTCATCAAAATTTATTCACGAACGAATGCTGTGTGCTCCCAACACACATTGAAAAAATGCTGCCACATTAAACAGGCGTTCGGGAGGCCCCCCGCCACTTACTGAAATACTGTCCAAAAACTAATCAGTTCTTTGTTATTTAAGTCTCCATCTTTTTTCTAATTGTCATTAAAATAAATTAATGAATGAAGTCTGTATGCTCCCAACAAACTTTAAAAACAAAGTGTGAAAAGTCAGCATTTGTATGGTCGCCACAGTCGCGGCCCCGCCACTTTGATCAATGTGTCCCAAAAGATGATATTAATCTTTTCACACTAATTGAAACCTTTTTCATAAGTTTCTTCATAATCACTTCATTATTGTAGGCTGTAGTGTGCATAAAGACACTGAAAAAAAAAGAAAAATTAAAAAAAAAATTTTTTACCGAAAGTGAAAAACCGGAAGTTGGGATGCAGAACTGTTGTGAACCGTACTAAATGCTTATGTGCCAAGTTTCATCCAATTCGAATATCAGGTACAGATGTTATTGAGCTTTCGAAAACACAGGTGTATGGGACACCCCCCACCACTTTGCTCACTATCGCTCAAAAACTAATCAGTTTTATTTATTTATTTATTTATTTATTTATTCAAAACAAATTAAGGATAAAGCATGGCTTATCTATCCTATAAAGTACAATTGACATTTTAAATATTACACATTAATATTACATGACTAAAAATTATTTTTAACATAATCGAACACAAGAGATTTAAATTTAATAAGTGGTTTAGCATTTCTTACCTCAACAGGAACTCTATTCCAAATACTGAATGAAGTGAAGAGGGGTGACTTATTATAGATATTGGTATAGTTAAGGGGCAGGCATATATTGCCATTCCGAATCGAACCGACCTTGATTTTCTCAAATAAATATATTGGAACCCGATTGTTCATAATTTTGTAGAGAAATAGTAGCGCTCTAAAATAAAAGAACTGCATCATCGTGCAGCCGAAGAATTCGAGAAATAAGGCCGAAATGTGGTCAAACTTTCTCAGCCCATTCACATATCTCACAATATTATTTAACGTAACCTGCATAATATCTCTGGAGGTAGAATCGCAACTTATGTAGAGAAATTCACAATATAGAATGTGGGGTATTACTAACGTTTTTGCTAACAATATTCTGATGGTTTTGGGGCAAATATTCTTGTGAAGTCTTAAGCCGTATAATATTGAATTAATTTTGTTACATACGTTGACAACTTGGGAGGGCCACGTGAACTTGCTCTTTATACAGATTCCAAGGTTGTTAATAACATTCAGAAATGGAATTATCACATTATCGATATATATATCCGTTACAACTGGAAATGTTCTTTTTGAAATGAAAATCGCTTGCGTTTTTCTAATGTTCAATGAGATACCATTAGATTTGGACCAGCCTAAAATATTGGAAAGGTCAGAATTAATCTTATTGAAAGTTTCATAAATATTAGTACTAGTACCGCCGAGATATAACTGACAATCATCGGCATACATATGGAATTTACAATGTGTTATTACTTGTGCGAGGTCATTAATGAAAAGTGAAAATAATATAGGACCGAGTATGGTTCCCTGAAACACACCAGCTAGAATGCGTTCAGGGTCAGATTCCTTGCCATTTATGCTGACCTTTTGATATCTATCAGACATATAACTGAACATCAGTTTAATAGCTGTGGTGTCAAAATTAACAAAAAGCATTAACTTTTGTAATAATAAGAAATGAACTAACGAATCAAATGCCTTTGAGAAATCCAACAAAATTAGAACGACAAAGGCTCCTTTTTGATCAAGGTGACGCGCTAAATCATCAACAACATGCAACAAGGCAGTCGCTGTACTGTGATTATTGCGAAATCCAGACAGCTGATATTGATTTAGATACTTGAACTTTTCTATATGCTGAATTATTTTATCTCGAATAATGATCTCAAAAACTTTAGACAAGATCGAAACCATACTGATTGGTCTAAGATTATCAAGAGAATCTCTTCCCTTCTTTTTTAAAACTGGGATAACTATGTTCATCTTCCAAATATCCGGAAATTCGGAACGCATAATGCAATTATTAATAAGATATGTCAAGGGAGATACAATGTAGGGCAAAATAAACTTCAAGAATTTCAAATTGATTAAATCGTGGCCAGGTGAATTGGACTTTATCTCATATATTGCCTTGAAAATGTCACATTCATTTACACTACAGAATGACAAATAAGTTTGATCAGTAGTTAATACCCCACCAACGTTAGGTAAAGGTATAACTACAGGAGCTGGGGTTGTATTGCAAAAATAACTGTTAATGATTGTTGGGTCAATGTTAGTTGAACCATCAAACTTACTTTTACCGATTCCGATACTGTTGATATTATTCCATATTTTTTTCATAGTTTGCTTGCTGTTCCCAAAAAAGTAATTTTGTTTCGCACTTCGAATCAAACTGGTTACCACATTGCGCTCACTGCGATATAATTCAAGGAATTTTAAATCTCTTGTTTTTTTATACTTAGCAAATAAACGATCCCGCCTACACATACGTTGTAAAATATTAATATTAATCCACGGAGCTGTAGATTGATTATCTACTATCCGTTTCACAGGAACGCAATTATTATGAGCATGGTAAAGATGATCATATAGAAAGTAAAACAATGTATTGATATCATCAGTTGAATGCAAGAAACTCCAATTGACTTCAGAGAAATAGTTCATGATCATTTCAGCATCCAAATGACTATAATCGTAAACCAGCTTGTACTCAGTATCGACGCGCTTAGACTTTACTTTATACGACATAATAAGTAAATCATGATCAGAAATATCTGGAAGCGAGTATTGACTAGATCGAAGAATCCTAAATTGCTCCGCTTCAGCAATAATACATTGGTCAAGCCAAGCTTCCCCCCCGAGTAGGTGAAAATGGGACAGAGATTAAGTGGTTAACTCTTAGCAAGTTATGGAACTTATGAGAATCATCGACAATATTAAAATTTAAATCACAGCCAATTATAAAATGACTGTAGTTAAGGATATATGAGGATAGAAGATCCTGAAAATCATTTAAGTCAGCCATTAAAGCGGCTGGAGGGTTATAACCCACCACTATCAAAATAGTCATGGATGGAAGTATCATTTCAGCCATCAATACTTCAGTTTTACCATGGATTGAAGAATGAATTACTTTAAGTTTATAACAATTTTTGTAGCAAATGCAAACACCACCACCTGTCTTATGCGCTCTATCAAATCTCAGGATTTTATATCCGTTCAACGCAACAGATTGATCATTAATTTTACTGGTGAGCCATGTTTCTGCAACACAAAATACATCAAGCTCTTTGGTTCTGAGAAAAATTCTGAGTTTGTCGATATGGCAAAATAGGCTTCGAGCATTGATGAAACCAAAGTTTATACATGTATCATCCCGATTCACAACATGTTTCCGTGACAATAATCGATTCAAGGACGAGTTCCTGTTGATGTTGAAATGCGTAAATGACCTAAAATATAAAAAAACATTTAAACATAAGAAATAAAAATTATAAAATTTTAAATAGACTTCCGTTGAATTGGAACGTTGATTGCTGGTAAGTGAGTGGTTATCCTGGTAAAGACGCGGTGGTAGGAACCTTTCGTGAGTGGCGAAAGGTAATAAATGGTTTGATGCAACATTCAAGCGGCCATATATCGCCAACATAAGCTCTATCATACAATGCAGGATCCAGGCCGACCTTAAATGAGATAAAATTTAATCTGCTCCTATCAGCATTCTTTGACACTAATTCATGGCATTCAATGTCTTCAGCAGAGATCTGCAACTTGTTGACAATATGGTTTTTGATATCACTGCTAGTTGTTGTTGGTTTAAAGTTTGAGACATGCAGGTATTTTTTCGGTTTGACCATCAACAATTCGGTATTCGATGAATCATTTCCCACTATCACTGTTTGTTGGCGGTCAAAATTTATAGCTTGAGAGCTGGTATCAGTTTGTGATGATGTCGAATGATTTGCTACCGAGCCCAGAAACTGCGTTGACGATAATAACTGGAAGTTGGCAAATAGTTTTGATAATATGGTGGTAACCTCGCTTAGTTGCGTCATCAATGCTTGCATAGTTTGTTGGAGCATCCCATGTTTTGTTAAGCAGTCATCACAAACAAATCGAACATTCGCCGTGTTGTTACATAATTTCGCGGTTGCATTAGATAAGGTCGAGCAAGTGTAATGTAGCATTTTACCACAGTCACCAAAACATTTCAAGATATTATTGTCACTAAATTTTGCATCACACTTATGGCATTTACTGTTGTTGCTCATTATAAATAATTGAATATACGAAATATATATTTAACTACACCAGCAGGTAATACTAAAAATTTTATTTGAATGACTAACACCAAAAGACTGGTTAATGCACACACACGAAAAATTACATAAAATGATTACTGTATTCACATACGAGAAATTACATAAAATGTTTACTGTATTAATAAATCCGTTATGTTATTCACTAATTAGTTTTACGTATCATAAAAAATAGTAATTTTCAGCAAGAACTAATATATTATAACAATTAACTTAAAAGTTTATAGTTCAAGAACCAAAATAAATTAAAAACAACTTTAGGCTTAAATTATGAATCCACTTATAATAAGTCCCCCCCAATCAGTTCCTTGCCAGCCATACATATTTGCATCTTTTTCCAAAGTATCATCAAAATTTATTCACGAACGAATGCTGTGTGTTCCCAACAAACATTGAAAAAATTGTGACACAGTAAACAGGTGTTCGGGAGGCC
Organism: Diogma glabrata; assembly: GCA_963693315.1. Lineage (NCBI taxonomy): Eukaryota > Metazoa > Arthropoda > Insecta > Diptera > Cylindrotomidae > Diogma > Diogma glabrata. The sequence continues at coordinate 106,636 of CAVNZG010000878.1, forward strand.
CCGTACCACTTATCCCAATATTCTCCAAAAACTAATCAAATCTTTGTCATTTAAGTCTTCATCTTTTTCCAAAGTGTCATTAAAACAAATTAATGAATGAAGTCTGTATGCTCCCAACAAACTTTAAAAACAAAGTATGAAAAGCAGCATTTGCATGGTAGACCCCCCGCCAATTTGATCAATGTATCCCAAGAGATGATAATTATCTTCTCACACTAATTGAAACCTTTTCCATAAGTTTCATCATAATCACTTCATTATTGTAGGCTGTAGTGTGCATAAACACACTGAAAAAACTTGAAAAAGTACAAAAAAGTTTTTTTACCGGAAGTAAAAAACCGGAAGTTGCTACGCAGAACTGTTGTGAACCATATTAAATGCTGATGTACCAAGTTTCATTCAATTCAATTATCAGGTACAGATGTTTTTGAGCTTTCGAAAAAACAGGTACTCCGGGGACCCCACACCACTTTGGTCACTATCGCTAAAAAACTAATCAGTTCTTTGTCATACATATTTTCATCTTTTTCTAAAGTGTCATAAAACATTCACGAACGAATGTTTTATGCTCCCAACAAACATAAAAAACATCGGGTAAAAAACACCTGTTGTATGGTGGACCCCCCAACCCTTTATCCAATGTACTTCAAAAGCGGACAAAATCTTTGTCATGATACTTGAAAGTTTTTACCAACGTTTCATGGAAATCGATCGGTAATTGTAGGCTACAGTAGGAATAAACACTTAAAAACAAAACTTTTTAACCGGAAGTGACAAATCGGAAGTTGGTATGCAGTAATATTGGAAACTGTATTTAAACCTTATATACTAAGTTTCAATAAGATCATAGTCGAGGATTAGAAGTTATTCAAGATTTAAAGTTAGAGGTGTTCGGGAGACCCCCCGCCATTTTGTCCAAATTTAAAATGAATCCAGATCTTCCATTTTCAAGTGAACCTGTATCATTTGCCAAATTTTCATCAAGATCCGATGCAGAAATGTCACCCACATACCCTCACACACACACACCCACCCACGCACATACAGACGTACACCAAAATTTTTATTGGCAATTTACATAGAGGATGGTCCAAAACAAAAGAAAAAACAAAATTTGTGGTATGTATGATTTTTTTTTCGCGATAGGTTGCATTACTTCACACAATTTAAAATTGTGGTGAAGTAAAAACAGACATATTGAATAATTCAATTAATTTAAGTGATTTAGAATAGTATATTATGCTACGATCATGTAATGACGGTTATTAATACACGAGCATTAACCGGGATATGAAACGAGCCTTAGCCGAGTTTTGTATGGTATATGCGAGCGTATTAATAACCATTACATGAAAGTGGCATACGCTATTTTTTCTACACCCGGTAAATAACGAAGAACGAAAATTTCAATTTTCAAATATCAAATTTCAAAGTTCAATTTTTTTTCCCATACGAAAATTTGAGCAAATGTCAAATGCATAGCATGTTTGATTGAAAGACTATGGGTTTCTTTCTATTGATTAAAAATCTGTATCGTAATAAAATCTGTATCTTTTTTAAGTAGTTTTGTAAAAAAAAAAAAAACACTGAATCAGCTTCTGTTTTTAAAAATTTTTTTGATATTTAGATTTTTATTTTTTTTTTTTTTTTTTTTTTTTTGTTTTAGAAAAATAAAATAAAAAAAAAAAAATAAAAATCCAAATATCAAAAAAATTTTTAAAAACAGAAGCTGATTCAGTGTTTTTTTACAAAACTACTTAAAATATAATAAGAATAATTATCAGCATTTCACAACTTTATAAATTAAAATCTGTATCGAAATGAATATCATTATAAAACGGATTTTGGTCATATAAGTGTATTTTTATAGTACGGGTGTAGAAAAAGATTATTATTTTTTTTTATTTTGTTGTTGTTGTAGCGACGGGTGTGGTGCTACTCCTTAAGATCCATGTCCAGATCCATGTCCAGATCCCTTGAGTGGTAACACAAATATTCCTTCATCAGTTGGTTGGTTTTCTGGACAATTGAATAGATATTAGGTGGTCTGCATCATGTGGCGTACCCTCACATACGGGACACTTGTCAACAATTTTCTGGTCAATTTTATTCATGTAGTTATTTGCGTGACCAGCCGAATCTTGACTGCGCTAGAATGGATCTGGTGCTGCGTAAACGTAAGCTCGTCAATGTTACCAGTGACTTGATTGTTTCTGACATTATTTAAGAAGCACTTTGTCCTCCTTATGTCTCTAGGTGGCGTAGTCGTGGATAAGGTGTCATTGCAGAGATGTTGCTCTTTGTGACAGGCCCATATATATTGTTTGGTAAGCATTTCACTATGTTGACGGACCGGCAATATATTACATTCCTCGTGCAGGTGATCTCTGTGAGCCATCAAATGATCCTTTTTGACATATTTTTTTAATATATTTTGCCTTGTGATATTTAAATTTGTATCCGAGTGTCGTTAGTTACTCTTCTATAAAAACAACGAGATCATGAAAAGTGCCTCGTATAGTGCCAATCTTCCAAAATTAATAATATACAATTTTAAGCAGAGTTCAAAAGGTACAAGATGACAACAATCGTAAAACACTAAACTTTAAAACCAAAAACCACATGTTGATGTTTCGATATCGATACGGAAGGCCCGGATGCGTTTGTGGAGTTAAAATATAACAGAATCAAAATAGGCCCAGTTCTATTTGCTGCTCTTGTGACTAATAATTCCTCTGCCAACCGTCGTTTTAAGGGTTCCGTTTTTTATACGGAACACTATTAGTGAGAGTAAAACGAGTTTTTCACATTATATCGATTATCTCGTAAACTATAAATGCTACGGACTTGAAATTTGAGGTGCGTATAAAACTAATCTGCTCACATGAAACGACGAATACAAATAAAACTAAAGTGGTTTTCGTTTGGTTTACAGGGGTACGATGTGAGACCTTTGAGAAAATACATTTTTTTATAGATTCAAGTAGGGTATCATATGAAAGGGCTTCATTTCAGTATTCCTTAAAAATATATTTTGGAATTTTAAACCTCACTATTTTTTGTATAATTTGGAATAATGACGTTTTTTTCATGTTTTCTTACCTCAATTAGCTCCGAACCTAACTGATCGAAAATTTTCAAATGTATTTGGAATGATAGAAAAATTAGTACGTTTTTAATAAAAAATATAAAAAAGTGTCATATTCTCATACTTAGATTTATTAAAGGGGTGGATATGAGGAGGGGTAAAATCACTATTTAAAATGGGGTCAAGTGGGGTGTCATTTGAAAGAAGACTTTATTTAGAAAACATAGCAATTTTTTTTAGAATTTTACGATGCACAGTTTTTAAGTTATGGACAAAAAAGTGCAAAATTCAGACCGTTCCCCCCCTACGATTCGACACTGATTGACAGAAAAATTTGAAAAAATTCACAGAGCTAGGAAATTCGGTAAATTTTGTATGAAAATTATAGAGAGGTCTCAAATAATTATATTTCTGTGCGTTTAGGGGACCGGGGTAAAGAGGGTAAAAGAAAATCTTTTTGGACCCAAGAGAGTGAGATGTTATTTAAAAGAGCACCTAATTTAAAAATCATTGCAATTGTTTTTATTATTTTGTGATGTAAAGTTTTTGAGTTATTATCAAAAAAGTGCAAATTTCAGATCGTTTCGCTCCCCACGTTTCGACGATGATTGACAGAAAAATTTGAAAAAATTCGCAGATACAGGATAATTTGTAAATTTTGAATGAAAATCATAGCAAAGTCTCAAATAACTATATTTCTGTGTGTTTAGGGGATGGGTGTGGGGAGAGTAAAAAACCACTTTTGACCCAAGCGAATGGGGTGTCATATGAAGGAGCACTTAATTTAAGAAACATTACAATATTTTTAGAACTTAGCGGTGCACAGTTTTTGTGTTATTGAAAAAAAATATTTTTAGTATGTAGCCTCTTTACCTCCCCTAAATTTCAACACTTGATTGACCAAAAAAATAATCAAATTTAAACCATTTACAAGCTGGTGAATCTTTCTTGAGTTACCATGAACATCTATGGATGAGATTTAACCTAATGTAACATTTTTTGAGTTATTTTTGATCAATGTGGATTTGATTGTAATTTACTATTGACATTTACGATTAAACATTAATTATTTTGTTATTCGTCTATGGTCTGGAAATATAAGGACATTACAACACAACCTTTTGTCAATAGTTTTTGATATTGTGTTCTTTTACATTCACGGAACCCTTGACGAGCGAATTTTATTCGCACTTGTCTGACTTTTTTAGTTTATGGTTTGTTATAGAAATCCTACAGCTAGGTTTGTAAAATTTCTTGGATATTAAAATACAATTGTTTTCTTATATTTAATGAGAAAATTACTCCTTCCTGACATAAATTGGAACAGTGTTGTTTACTTTGGCTTTGGTAGAAGTCTTTCTAACGAGTTCTTCTGAGAGTAGTGACTGGTCATCAAGCACAATATCTTCCTTCGCAAGCTTGAATCATATATGGAGCGTTTCACTGTTACTAAAAATGTTGGTATTTGCTACATTTTTTGCTGTTTGTAACTGTTGCTATGAAGTTTAAATCAGCTGTGAAGACAAGATGAGTGCGTGCATTTTTTGTCATTACGACTGATCTGCTATGCATGGGCTATTTTTAAAGACCACAACCAGAATGTTTCTCTGTTGATTTCTAAGTTGAGAGTTCGTTATTTTTCAGTGACTCAGCTGTGAATATGTTTCTTTTTACACGCCTCTCCAACACTTACTCAAATTGATAATAATTTCTAGTAGAAAACTTTTACTGCAGCTGATGGTTGAGGCAGTCTTGACATGTACGGTCCAAGCACAGTAAGGAAAGTGAATGTGTCTTGAAGACTAACATATTAAAATAAATGAAAAATCATTATAAAAGTCATAACGACGTCGTCGGCAGACTTGTGATCATAAACCAAATTTGTCAAAATTATTAAATTTTTTAATTTAGTTTGACATTTGCTCTAACGAAACAAAAACATATTTACGTTTTAAATAATGAATAACTTAACTTAATTTTATTTTTAAATAATATGACTTTGATAATATCGATAAAATGACGATTTATTTGATGCGAAAAGAAATATTTGGGAAAGGTAGTGATAACAAACATACAAAACCAACGGGCATTTTAAAAATTTAATTTTAGTGATTTAAAAAATTTGTTATATTTTTGGTTTGTCTTATTTCATGTCAATATTTAAACTTTTTTTCTCAGTATTAAGATTTTTCGATCCAAATAAATGACTCTTAATCTTCGAAAGTCTAAAGAGATCTGCATTTTAAGTTTCCAAAAGCTAATATTTTACGATTGTAATAATAGTAGATTATGTTGCAAGGACGTATACCTAAAGATTTTGGGCGTATGTGTAGTTTGTAAATCGAAGCGCCAGCCGACGCCCGTCATATTCTATCTTTTCGCCGCAAGCAAAATATTTAAAAAGAAATTGTTTAATCTAAATCAAAATTTGCATAAATTTTGAAATAAAAATTTGTTTAAGAAGTAACCTTTGACCAAAATATTTATTATTTTTTCAAATAAATTGTCTAACTATGACAACAAAAAATAAAAAATATTTTGCTTGGATTATGAAATTTTGAATTGAAAGATTGCGTTGATAAAAATTTTTATTTTATACACAATTTAAGCAAATTAGAAATATAGGGCTAAGAAGTGAAACTTTACGACCGCATATTATCGTAATTAATTGACACTCTAATATGTAGGCGAACGAAAAAAAGTTTAATTCAGTAAATTATTTGTGATATAACATCACCCCGATGGAAAATCTCCCATCAAGAATAATATAAGAACTGAATTTAAAAAATTATGGTGCAAATTATGAAACTTTTTGCAATCCATACAATTTTAGAGCGATCTAGTTTCGAACCAATGAGAAAATTTTTAAACTTTAAAAAAGTTTATCATTCTCATCAGGGCTAGCCGACTAGATAAACTCTACCAAAAAATGTCAACGCTAATGCATATAAACTAAAAATTAGGTTACAACTCTAGCGAAGTGTAAAAACAAAAAATTTACATAAACATACATTTAATAAATTCAGGGTTAGTCAATTAATTTCTCTGGTGATCACTGTTTTGTTATACTCTAGACATTCTAGTATTGAATAACAAAATTGTGTCTGTGAGAAGAAGATGACTAGTCTTCACTTGTGTCTATTGACACATGATCAACAATTAATTCAGTAAATTATTTGTGATATAACATCACCCCGATGGAAAATCTCCCATCAAGAATAATATAAGAACTGAATTTAAAAAATTATGGTGCAAATTATGAAACTTTTTGCAATCCATACAATTTTAGAGCGATCTAGTTTCGAACCAATGAGAAAATTTTTAAACTTTAAAAAAGTTTATCATTCTCATCAGGGCTAGCTGACTAGATAAACTCTACCAAAAAATGTCAACGCTAATGTATATAAACTAAAAATTAGGTTACAACTCTAGCGAAGTGTAAAAACAAAAAATTTACATAAACATACATTTAATAAATTCAGGTTTAGTCAATTAATTTCTCTGGTGATCACTGTTTTGTTATACTCTAGACATTCTAGTATTGAATAACAAAATTGTGTCTGTGAGAAGAAGATGACTAGTCTTCACTTGTGTCTATTGACACATGATCAACAATTAATTCAGTAAATTATTTGTGATATAACATCACCCCGATGGAAAATCTCCCATCAAGAATAATATAAGAACTGAATTTAAAAAATTATGGTGCAAATTATGAAACTTTTTGCAATCCATACAATTTTAGAGCGATCTAGTTTCGAACCAATGAGAAAATTTTTAAACTTTAAAAAAGTTTATCATTCTCATCAGGGCTAGCCGACTAGATAAACTCTACCAAAAAATGTCAACGCTAATGCATATAAACTAAAAATTAGGTTACAACTCTAGCGAAGTGTAAAAACAAAAAATTTACATAAACATACATTTAATAAATTCAGGGTTAGTCAATTAATTTCTCTGGTGATCACTGTTTTGTTATACTCTAGACATTCTAGTATTGAATAACAAAATTGTGTCTGTGAGAAGAAGATGACTAGTCTTCACTTGTGTCTATTGACACATGATCAACAATTAATTCAGTAAATTATTTGTGATATAACATCACCCCGATGGAAAATCTCCCATCAAGAATAATATAAGAACTGAATTTAAAAAATTATGGTGCAAATTATGAAACTTTTTGCAATCCATACAATTTTAGAGCGATCTAGTTTCGAACCAATGAGAAAATTTTTAAACTTTAAAAAAGTTTATCATTCTCATCAGGGCTAGCCGACTAGATAAACTCTACCAAAAAATGTCAACGCTAATGCATATAAACTAAAAATTAGGTTACAACTCTAGCGAAGTGTAAAAACAAAAAATTTACATAAACATACATTTAATAAATTCAGGTTTAGTCAATTAATTTCTCTGGTGATCACTGTTTTGTTATACTCTAGACATTCTAGTATTGAATAACAAAATTGTGTCTGTGAGAAGAAGATGACTAGTCTTCACTTGTGTCTATTGACACATGATCAACAATTAATTCAGTAAATTATTTGTGATATAACATCACCCCGATGGAAAATCTCCCATCAAGAATAATATAAGAACTGAATTTAAAAAATTATGGTGCAAATTATGAAACTTTTTGCAATCCATACAATTTTAGAGCGATCTAGTTTCGAACCAATGAGAAAATTTTTAAACTTTAAAAAAGTTTATCATTCTCATCAGGGCTAGCCGACTAGATAAACTCTACCAAAAAATGTCAACGCTAATGTATATAAACTAAAAATTAGGTTACAACTCTAGCGAAGTGTAAAAACAAAAAATTTACATAAACATACATTTAATAAATTCAGGTTTAGTCAATTAATTTCTCTGGTGATCACTGTTTTGTTATACTCTAGACATTCTAGTATTGAATAACAAAATTGTGTCTGTGAGAAGAAGATGACTAGTCTTCCCAGACACAATTTTGTTACAGTGTACAATTTTTTTAACAGTGATCACCAGAGAAATTAATTGACTAAACCTAAATTTATTAAATGTATGTTTATGTAAATTTTTTGTTTTTACACTTCGCTAGAGTTGTAACCTAATTTTTAGTTTATATACATTAGCGTTGACATTTTTTGGTAGAGTTTATCTAGTCGGCTAGCCCTGATGAGAATGATAAACTTTTTTAAAGTTTAAAAATTTTCTCATTGGTTCGAAACTAGATCGCTCTAAAATTGTATGGATTGCAAAAAGTTTCATAATTTGCACCATAATTTTTTAAATTCAGTTCTTATAGAAAAAAAGTTTGTTTGGATTTTTTTAAAGAAAATTGAGTCAAGTCTGTTGACCTTGTTTAACTCGGAATATACAGAGAAGGCTGATTGAGATATAGATTACATCGGTAATATTATAGATATTAAGAAATAATAAAATACCCCCTTTATATGATTTTTAATTATGACGTGTTTGAAATTTTTTTCGTTTCTTGCGTGATTTTGAATCTAAATTTCACTTGTAATCTAACGACTGTGTTTTGAGAAATCGCTATAATCGATCACAACAATGGCATATTTATGCGTCACCTCAATTCACAAAAAGGATGAATCATAAAAAGTTCTGTTAAAAATTTTGTTTACCATAGCATACAGAAAAAACTATAAAATTATAACGTCATTTATAAAATTATCACCACAAAACGGTGTATTGAAGAATTTTTTATCAATGATTTGTGTTTTTCTTCAATTTGTTATAAAGAATTTTTTAAGGTGGAAGGAGAGACCCTTTTTAGGGCTAAAAAACGTCTTAATTTAATTTTCTAAGACGATAAAACTTATTAGTCATGTGCATAATCCATTCAGTTTAAAAACAGCAAAGGGTTTTGAATTATTTTGCTCAGCGCATTTACAGTAAATAATTCTTCAAACAATTTGCTCAAATGTTGGATCTTCATAATCAAAAATAAGGTGTTATCTTCAGATTAAATTACTACCCTACCCTCTTCCTAAACGATAAAACCCGAATTGTCAACTCGATTGTATGAAACTAGCTTATTACACAAGATAAAAGCAAACAATTGCATAAACCAATTTGATTTAATTCAATTTTCAATGATACTATTTTCTTCCTCATAAATCTTGTTCTTAAGATCTGAAACTTGTTTACTTGTATTACTTTCATTTAAGTACACAAAAGATTATTGATTTTTTCAATCATAAGAGAAATTTTCTTTAGACGATAAAAGCTCTTGAGATTGTTGATTGTGAGATTAACTATTTGTTGTAAATATTATTATTTAAATAGAAATTTTTTTGGGTTATAAAATGCTTGTGGAATTTGTTTGTTATATGTGTTTCTGTAAAAGTTTATGTGTCTGAAGGTTTTCTATTTTCTATGTGCTACCTATGTCTCTTGATTCTTTGACAAGGAAAATTTAAGAGCTCAAAAACAGTCCTTATCTGTTCTAACTAGTTCCAAACAAGTATTCTTATTCAGCCCAGATAAAGAGTGTAATACTTTCGTAAGAAAATTTTGAAAAATGGTTTACTAAATAATATGACTGGCTTTCGTAATATTAAATCAAGGAATTTTATCTTATTTTCATCTAAAATTATGTGCGAGAGAACGGTTTTTGTGAAGGTAATGAAAACAAACACAAAAAACAAACGAACACTTTGTATAATTAATTTGAGTGATTTAAAAAAATTATAATATTATTTTTTCTTTACCTTGTTTTATGTCGGTTTACTGATATTTAAATTTAGTTTTTTCTTATTTTAAGAAAACTATCTAAAATTAACATTATTTATTTATGTGTTTTTACTGTCGTACTGACGTTACACTGAATAATAGTATAGGAAAAATTTATAGTAAATTAAAAGATCCTAGTTATAAGAGTCATATACCAAATTTGTTTGTGTTCATCCCGAAAGTTCTATGCACATTTTGTATACTTGTTTACATGATTTGAAAATGTTAAATTAAAACAATTATGTATGAAGTTAGCACTCAAATACTCAAATACCTAATTTAACCTATATTTTAAAAATACACTGAAATATTTTAAAATTAGTGTAAAAAACGCATGAAATGAGGATACATTCGTGCACCATACACATTATATTTTCGGGAATGTAGCCGATTTTGGCTCTAAAATTTATATCCGGATCCCTCCTTGACCAGGCTAGCCAATTCCATAAAAATGTTTCTCAATGATATTTTTAAATAAACTGGCCATAAAATTATATGCAACCGAGAAGCTTCACGAATATATGAATGATATAATCCAAAAAGCAAAAAGGGCTCTAGCAAACTAAGTCAAAACTAAGAGTTAAGTTGCTTGACCTGATCCGCACATAAGAGAGAAGTACTCGGCTCTGGACTATCTCCTCAAATTACATATTAGACATTGAATAAAGCATTATTTCTTAGATGAAAATCGGAATAAAAGTAATTTAAATGATAAAAATCTATAAAGAATATTCTATAAGCGATCATTTTTCATTTGAAATTTGGTTTGAAAAGAATCAAAACAAAAAGTGTTCATTGGAGAAATGCCAAAACACAGATATTACAATCAGTTGAGTTGACAATCGAGGAAACCAACAGCACCACACAAAACTTCGGTGAAGAGGTTTTTGACGAGAAAAAAGGTGAATCTGAGCTATACCCTAGGTTAGAAAACAGTTTGTGAAGCTTGATAGAATTTTTTCAAAAAACAAATAGAATTAGAAAGGTTAGAAAACAGTTTGTGAAGCTTGATAGAATTTTTTCAAAAAACAAATAGAATTATTTTCTGAAAGAGCGACATGCAGCAGCAAACATTTTTCTCGACGCCTATTTGTTTCCCACAATCAAAATTAGATTAATTTTTGGACAGAAACTTTGGACAAAAATCCACAAGTATAGAAAAGATTCTTAAAGACGTTCAGGAGGCAATCGCAAATGTAGGGAAGAGCTTCTCCGTGGCATAGCAACGAAGTGGCATAGCAGGTCGCGTACCTGGTTGAGATTTATTTAGCTCCAAGCTAGCTACAGCCTATGGGGTCCATTACAAATAACAGTGTTGTACGCGTATTTCGAGACCGAATAAACGGATAGGAAAAAATACACAAGTGAAATGAGTAGACTCTGGCGACCCACATATGTGAAAGAACCACGGTCACCACGTCCAACCCCGCAACTCTAACACATTCACACGCCCTTGCACTTCATCCACTCCCTCACCCACGCACACACACAACCAGACCCACATACACATACACACAGCAAAGCCAATACGTACATTCATTCCACCCCACTCATAAACTACTACATTCATTCGCTCATACCCCTAATGAAATCTAATATTTGCTCCATCCGTAAGGCTATATTATCGAAAGTGGGTTTTACATCCTCCACATCGAATTGCATTGGCAGATTCGGTAGTTGATTGTAAAAAAAAATGTATATACTACCATCCATTCGATTTAGCCAAGCTACTTTATTCAATCCAGTCAGATGAGCTTGATTTCCTTTTCATAACTGATGATAAGTACGATATGAGATATCCAACCCGAATACAAATTAGTTGGTTTCCGTTTGAGAATGGTAGGCAATATTGCATATTTTTTTTTATTGAATGTTTCCTTGAACATTCAGAAATCTTTTCCAGCTCAAATACATGACAAAAAAAATGCTTAGGAAAAGAATATCAGAAGACGGAGGATCTGGTGCTTGCCGGCGTGAATATAAGGACAAAAATTTATGTTTACCAAAAATTAGTGCATGAAGTTGTTGTGACTGTGGATCTAGTTTTATATTTTCGGTAACCGGTCAACAACGGTCAACAACAATGCAACATTTCGTACATCAGCATTTACTAAAGCTGTTCCAATGCGTTTACTAGTACAGACTGATCATACTAGTACCACTCCTTCCAGAAATCAATGAATGATGTCAAGATACTTCCATGCTTTGGAATGCTTTCCCTTCCTTTTTCCTTATAATCTCACCTTAGGACCAAACACATGTTCAACAAACAAGAAGCATATCCCCAATGCCGTGGTAACATTTATCCTAATTTTGTTCCCAGCTCAATAAAAATTTACCAAAAAAAAATCTTCCAAATTAATATTGAACTCGCTTTCGCATTGTAATGCAGCACCAGAACTACGACTTGACCAAAGCATTATCCGTAGAGACGCAATTATTGAATTAAATAGTTATATGACAATAATAGAATGACGATATTCTTCTTCATCCGCTATATTTTCTTTTATTACTCTTGTTGTTACAGCTAATTCACGAATTTGGCTCTTCAGTCTAATTTACGCTACATTAAATCATTAGATTGATTACATAGTAATCCGCCATACATTTTTTCAATGTCTAGTTATTTTTAAGTTTTTATCAATAAAATTATCTACAATAATCATACAAAATTTATTGTTTACATAGTTCCATTTGGGTTCTGACACACATACACACGCATGCAACAAGCATACTCGTTCATAAAAACCCACATCCACATATCCATATACTCACACTCATACACCTACATAGTACATACATATCCATAATCATTCATACATAAGAATAAAATTAAAATAAGACTCACCCCATAGTGTGGACGGTTCCCAATGTCTAGTCTCCTTAGTGCATATTTAGTTCTAAATCGAACAACAATTCCAAAATGCTGCTGCTGACATATAATATTCCACCTCCCCGACGGATACTTTAACGGTGATGAAAAACTCGGTCGATATAGATATAATTTTCTTTAATTTATAGCTTGGAGTATATACAATAAACTTAGGTGTAGTTGATGATTAAATTCTATGACTTATATGGCTTATTTTGAGACAGAGTGTCATTTTATATATATATATATATATATATATATATATATATATATATATATATATATATATATATATATATATATATATATATATATATATATATATATATATATATATATATATATATATATATATATATATATATATATATATATATATATATATAAAATGACACTCTGTCTCAAAATAAGCCATATAAGTCATAGAATTTAATCATCAACTACACCTAAGTTTATTGTATATACTCCAAGCTATAAATTAAAGAAAATTATATCTATATCGACCGAGTTTTTCATCACCGTTAAAGTATCCGTCGGGGAGGTGGAATATTATATGTCAGCAGCAGCATTTTGGAATTGTTGTTCGATTTAGAACTAAATATGCACTAAGGAGACTAGACATTGGGAACCGTCCACACTATGGGGTGAGTCTTATTTTAATTTTATTCTTATGTATGAATGATTATGGATATGTATGTACTATGTAGGTGTATGAGTGTGAGTATATGGATATGTGGATGTGGGTTTTTATGAACGAGTATGCTTGTTGCATGCGTGTGTATGTGTGTCAGAACCCAAATGGAACTATGTAAACAATAAATTTTGTATGATTATTGTAGATAATTTTATTGATAAAAACTTAAAAATAACTAGACATTGAAAAAATGTATGGCGGATTACTATGTAATCAATCTAATGATTTAATGTAGCGTAAATTAGACTGAAGAGCCAAATTCGTGAATTAGCTGTAACAACAAGAGTAATAAAAGAAAATATAGCGGATGAAGAAGAATATCGTCATTCTATTATTGTCATATAACTATTTAATTCAATAATTGCGTCTCTACGGATAATGCTTTGGTCAAGTCGTAGTTCTGGTGCTGCATTACAATGCGAAAGCGAGTTCAATATTAATTTGGAAGATTTTTTTTTGGTAAATTTTTATTGAGCTGGGAACAAAATTAGGATAAATGTTACCACGGCATTGGGGATATGCTTCTTGTTTGTTGAACATGTGTTTGGTCCTAAGGTGAGATTATAAGGAAAAAGGAAGGGAAAGCATTCCAAAGCATGGAAGTATCTTGACATCATTCATTGATTTCTGGAAGGAGTGGTACTAGTATGATCAGTCTGTACTAGTAAACGCATTGGAACAGCTTTAGTAAATGCTGATGTACGAAATGTTGCATTGTTGTTGACCGTTGTTGACCGGTTACCGAAAATATAAAACTAGATCCACAGTCACAACAACTTCATGCACTAATTTTTGGTAAACATAAATTTTTGTCCTTATATTCACGCCGGCAAGCACCAGATCCTCCGTCTTCTGATATTCTTTTCCTAAGCATTTTTTTTGTCATGTATTTGAGCTGGAAAAGATTTCTGAATGTTCAAGGAAACATTCAATAAAAAAAAATATGCAATATTGCCTACCATTCTCAAACGGAAACCAACTAATTTGTATTCGGGTTGGATATCTCATATCGTACTTATCATCAGTTATGAAAAGGAAATCAAGCTCATCTGACTGGATTGAATAAAGTAGCTTGGCTAAATCGAATGGATGGTAGTATATACATTTTTTTTTACAATCAACTACCGAATCTGCCAATGCAATTCGATGTGGAGGATGTAAAACCCACTTTCGATAATATAGCCTTACGGATGGAGCAAATATTAGATTTCATTAGGGGTATGAGCGAATGAATGTAGTAGTTTATGAGTGGGGTGGAATGAATGTACGTATTGGCTTTGCTGTGTGTATGTGTATGTGGGTCTGGTTGTGTGTGTGCGTGGGTGAGGGAGTGGATGAAGTGCAAGGGCGTGTGAATGTGTTAGAGTTGCGGGGTTGGACGTGGTGACCGTGGTTCTTTCACATATGTGGGTCGCCAGAGTCTACTCATTTCACTTGTGTATTTTTTCCTATCCGTTTATTCGGTCTCGAAATACGCGTACAACACTGTTATTTGTAATGGACCCCATAGGCTGTAGCTAGCTTGGAGCTAAATAAATCTCAACCAGGTACGCGACCTGCTATGCCACTTCGTTGCTATGCCACGGAGAAGCTCTTCCCTACATTTGCGATTGCCTCCTGAACGTCTTTAAGAATCTTTTCTATACTTGTGGATTTTTGTCCAAAGTTTCTGTCCAAAAATTAATCTAATTTTGATTGTGGGAAACAAATAGGCGTCGAGAAAAATGTTTGCTGCTGCATGTCGCTCTTTCAGAAAATAATTCTATTTGTTTTTTGAAAAAATTCTATCAAGCTTCACAAACTGTTTTCTAACCTTTCTAATTCTATTTGTTTTTTGAAAAAATTCTATCAAGCTTCACAAACTGTTTTCTAACCTAGGGTATAGCTCAGATTCACCTTTTTTCTCGTCAAAAACCTCTTCACCGAAGTTTTGTGTGGTGCTGTTGGTTTCCTCGATTGTCAACTCAACTGATTGTAATATCTGTGTTTTGGCATTTCTCCAATGAACACTTTTTGTTTTGATTCTTTTCAAACCAAATTTCAAATGAAAAATGATCGCTTATAGAATATTCTTTATAGATTTTTATCATTTAAATTACTTTTATTCCGATTTTCATCTAAGAAATAATGCTTTATTCAATGTCTAATATGTAATTTGAGGAGATAGTCCAGAGCCGAGTACTTCTCTCTTATGTGCGGATCAGGTCAAGCAACTTAACTCTTAGTTTTGACTTAGTTTGCTAGAGCCCTTTTTGCTTTTTGGATTATATCATTCATATATTCGTGAAGCTTCTCGGTTGCATATAATTTTATGGCCAGTTTATTTAAAAATATCATTGAGAAACATTTTTATGGAATTGGCTAGCCTGGTCAAGGAGGGATCCGGATATAAATTTTAGAGCCAAAATCGGCTACATTCCCGAAAATATAATGTGTATGGTGCACGAATGTATCCTCATTTCATGCGTTTTTTACACTAATTTTAAAATATTTCAGTGTATTTTTAAAATATAGGTTAAATTAGGTATTTGAGTATTTGAGTGCTAACTTCATACATAATTGTTTTAATTTAACATTTTCAAATCATGTAAACAAGTATACAAAATGTGCATAGAACTTTCGGGATGAACACAAACAAATTTGGTATATGACTCTTATAACTAGGATCTTTTAATTTACTATAAATTTTTCCTATACTATTATTCAGTGTAACGTCAGTACGACAGTAAAAACACATAAATAAATAATGTTAATTTTAGATAGTTTTCTTAAAATAAGAAAAAACTAAATTTAAATATCAGTAAACCGACATAAAACAAGGTAAAGAAAAAATAATATTATAATTTTTTTAAATCACTCAAATTAATTATACAAAGTGTTCGTTTGTTTTTTGTGTTTGTTTTCATTACCTTCACAAAAACCGTTCTCTCGCACATAATTTTAGATGAAAATAAGATAAAATTCCTTGATTTAATATTACGAAAGCCAGTCATATTATTTAGTAAACCATTTTTCAAAATTTTCTTACGAAAGTATTACACTCTTTATCTGGGCTGAATAAGAATACTTGTTTGGAACTAGTTAGAACAGATAAGGACTGTTTTTGAGCTCTTAAATTTTCCTTGTCAAAGAATCAAGAGACATAGGTAGCACATAGAAAATAGAAAACCTTCAGACACATAAACTTTTACAGAAACACATATAACAAACAAATTCCACAAGCATTTTATAACCCAAAAAAATTTCTATTTAAATAATAATATTTACAACAAATAGTTAATCTCACAATCAACAATCTCAAGAGCTTTTATCGTCTAAAGAAAATTTCTCTTATGATTGAAAAAATCAATAATCTTTTGTGTACTTAAATGAAAGTAATACAAGTAAACAAGTTTCAGATCTTAAGAACAAGATTTATGAGGAAGAAAATAGTATCATTGAAAATTGAATTAAATCAAATTGGTTTATGCAATTGTTTGCTTTTATCTTGTGTAATAAGCTAGTTTCATACAATCGAGTTGACAATTCGGGTTTTATCGTTTAGGAAGAGGGTAGGGTAGTAATTTAATCTGAAGATAACACCTTATTTTTGATTATGAAGATCCAACATTTGAGCAAATTGTTTGAAGAATTATTTACTGTAAATGCGCTGAGCAAAATAATTCAAAACCCTTTGCTGTTTTTAAACTGAATGGATTATGCACATGACTAATAAGTTTTATCGTCTTAGAAAATTAAATTAAGACGTTTTTTAGCCCTAAAAAGGGTCTCTCCTTCCACCTTAAAAAATTCTTTATAACAAATTGAAGAAAAACACAAATCATTGATAAAAAATTCTTCAATACACCGTTTTGTGGTGATAATTTTATAAATGACGTTATAATTTTATAGTTTTTTCTGTATGCTATGGTAAACAAAATTTTTAACAGAACTTTTTATGATTCATCCTTTTTGTGAATTGAGGTGACGCATAAATATGCCATTGTTGTGATCGATTATAGCGATTTCTCAAAACACAGTCGTTAGATTACAAGTGAAATTTAGATTCAAAATCACGCAAGAAACGAAAAAAATTTCAAACACGTCATAATTAAAAATCATATAAAGGGGGTATTTTATTATTTCTTAATATCTATAATATTACCGATGTAATCTATATCTCAATCAGCCTTCTCTGTATATTCCGAGTTAAACAAGGTCAACAGACTTGACTCAATTTTCTTTAAAAAAATCCAAACAAACTTTTTTTCTATAAGAACTGAATTTAAAAATTATGGTGCAAATTATGAAACTTTTTGCAATCCATACAATTTTAGAGCGATCTAGTTTCGAACCAATGAGAAAATTTTTAAACTTTAAAAAAGTTTATCATTCTCATCAGGGCTAGCCGACTAGATAAACTCTACCAAAAAATGTCAACGCTAATGTATATAAACTAAAAATTAGGTTACAACTCTAGCGAAGTGTAAAAACAAAAAATTTACATAAACATACATTTAATAAATTTAGGTTTAGTCAATTAATTTCTCTGGTGATCACTGTTAAAAAAATTGTACACTGTAACAAAATTGTGTCTGGGAAGACTAGTCATCTTCTTCTCACAGACACAATTTTGTTATTTAAATTCTATGACTTATATGGCTTATTTTGAGACAGAGTGTCATTTTA
>CAVNZG010000879.1:0-15397 GCA_963693315.1 Diogma glabrata
TAACGCGCTTTTACTACAAAAATGTTAAACCTCGTCTTGAAAATAAACTCTAAAATTGATGATAGAAAACTGAGTGAATACAATAGTAAAATATGAAGGAGCTGACATCTCAAAGCTCTGAAATATCAAAACTTTGGCCTGGGTTAAGGATTTTTATATAGTTTTCGGCAAAAGGCTTTTATGAGTAATATGTATTAATATGGTTTTCCATAATTTTCACTTGTTTTTTGTGCTTTTGTCACTTTGAAATTTAAGTTTTACTATAAGTAAAGATATTAATTTTTAGGGGTAATTAAGTAGTCCTTATAGTGACAATTTTTTATATATTTATTTAATTTTTTATTTTTTAAATAATATATATATTTCGGATTACTACTTCATCAGTTCTTTTTCTTAACTATCTAAAGATAGTTAAGAAAAAGAACTGATGAAGGAGCAATCCGAAATATATATATTCTTTAAAAACTAAAATAAATATATAAAAAAATTGTCACCATAAGAACTACTTAATTATCTCTAAAAAATAAAATCTTTACTTATAGTAAAAATTAAATTTTATGAGTACTTGTTTTTAGTTGTGGGCAGCGATGTTTATTCAACATAAAAAATGTTTAATATACATCGTTTAGAAGTTTATTACAGAACTAACACGAAACATCAATACGATACCGGAAAATTATAACAGATCATAGATTAACATAGCTTTTATAGTGAAAAGATGATACACTCAACAAACTACTCAAAAACCTTTCCATTTAGCGTTCAGCAATTTCAACTTTTCAAATACAACTAATCCATTATCTAACAATTTCATGTTCAATTACATTTCATGTCATACAAATAAATCATTTAATTTTTTTTTCAAATAAAAGGGGTCTGATTGAATTGATCTCAAAAAATTATAACAATAAACAAAATCAAAAATTCAAACTTATTCCAAGATTCCAAAAACTATAATAAAATCAAAAATTGCTACTTTCTTGAAAATTCTTAAAATATTCAAGAGAATATTATAAAATCAAAAATTCCAAAAATATTCTAATAATTTAAACGTTTTTTGAAAATTCTAAAAATATTGTAATAATTATTACAAAATCAAGGATTGAAATTTTTTTCAATATTCTAAAAATATTGCAAAAATTATAACAAAATCAAAATTCAAACTTTTTCCAAGATGATTCAATCAATCCAGATTAAATCTAGCAAGATGACATGTTAAGTTGATTAAATTAAAAAACCGTTTTTTTTTTGTCATACATTTGACAAATATTTCTAATCGAAAATGTTTCCCATTTTATGTTTCTCAAAAAAAATTGGGCAAAAAAATAAATGAAAATCATCCTTTTGACACATTTGACGTTATTTTTTTGACACACTTATAGTTCAATAATCAAGCTTCTGTTCTCACATACCAATCCCGAGCCCGACCATCAACATTTCTCATTATTACGTAAAATGAAGGTTTTTAAGCCAAAAGTATCAATTTTTTTGGACACGCTTAATGATTTTTTTACACACTGCCGATACAGTTATCGAACACATCGACCTTTAATATCTTACAATTAAGTCGTCCTATTTTTGGAAGCAAAGCGATGGATTATCGATTCCTTATTATATGTATTTTGAATAAAAGTTCCACAGGAGAAGTGTAATTATTAGAAACTCAGGCGCACATTCTTAAAATGCACCACAAATCAACATCAATCTGTAGTTTTAGAAACGACTGTCTCAATCAAAGTACCCCAATTTGAAAAAAGCTGCGTGCAGATTACTGTCCATATTCGGCACATCATTCACACTGTTGTGAATCACTTTTTCCAACAATGAAATTTATCATATCAAAGCAACGTTCACAACTTACAAGCGTCGTACCACGCTAAAGCCGGGCATTCCCATACAACGGAAACAGAAACCGAAACTGAAACTGAAAATTCTCCGTTTTTGTTTCTGTTTCTAATTTGGTTGACGGTGGTGAATAATAAAACAGAAACGGAAACGGAATTTTGTTTGAGTTTGTGAATTTGTTATCCATTATGAATAATAAAATTGAAGAATAACAAAAACAAATAATTTTTATTTATTAAACCTATTTATTAAATTCAAAATTCATAGCTTTTGTTATCACAATTCAAAATAATAATTAATATTATGTGAACAGTTTCTGGTCATGTGACAGTTTCGGTACTGAAACAATTCAATTTTAATTGTTTCCGTTTCAGACAAAACAGACAAATTTTACGTTTCTGTTTCTAAATTCAGTTTCTGTTTCTGTTGCAGTCAAATTTGTATGAAATTCGGTTTCTGTTTCCGTTGTATGTGAATGCCCGGCTTAACGAATTATGAACCCGATTTTAAACAAGTTACAAACACACATGCCATCTACCAGCAATCAATAGCTGTTAGTGCCATGTTACAAAATTTAAACATATGTATGTATTCATAATTAAAGTATTTACTTGAAGACGGTGTATGCAACTTGCAAGGAAATAAAAATTCCATAACAACTTTGATATTTTATTTTTTTGTTGACTATCGTAACGAGAATTTATGAATTTGTTGAAATCCGACTCCACGTGTAACGAAGTTTGGCCATCTCTGCTATATATTTGCTTCGTGTATTTAAATAGCTAGTCATTCTCGCTATATTATAATCTTTTCAATTATTGATATTTAACCAGTATTTTCCTTGAACTCTTTAGTTGTTAAATTTCCATCAAAACTGCTGAAGTTTTTATGTTCCTCGGCTTATAATTGGTAATCAAAATTCTAATTTATATTTATAGTGCTGATTTGAAGTGCGAATGATAATTACATATTCACCATAATAACACAAGCTTTAAAAATAGTAGATTTTTACACAAGTGGTGAAAACGTCTCTTTTTGCGTGACTGAACGGTTTGTGGAATAAGTTCAGGAACGCAAAAACGTTTTTACCACGCGTAGAAAACGCTATTTTTTCTACGCTTGTAAATATAAATGATAATATTTACAAATTCATCTACTAAAATCTTACAAAACGACGTATCTAAATTTGACTGTATAAAAAATAAACAAGATTGTATTTACATAATAACATTTTTACCAGCGTAAAAAATTTTATTATTGTGTTCGCCACAGATGAAATAATAACAGGCGAACACACTAATAACATTATTTTACACTGGTAAAAATGCGATATATAAATACAATCTTGTTTATTTTTAACACAATCAAATTTAGATATGCCGTTTTGTAAGTTTTTAGTAGATGAACTTGACAATATGAATAGTGAAAATAGTTCATATATTTTCTCTAAAAACTTTTACAGATATTTATTTTACCGACTGGAAGTCATCGTTTAAAGTATAAATTTAAAAAATTGTAGGTAAAGTTTCAATTAAAAACAAATAAAAATAATTTTTTTAATAAAATTTATTTATTTATTTAATAAATTTTTTTTTGGCGGAAAGAACTCAGATAATATATTTTATATCTGTTAATTATCGGAGGAAAAAATTATACGATATATCGGGGATACGTTCCGAAACTTTACTATAGCTAAATATTTTATGCACCAATCAAATCACCGCATTAAAATATTTAATAACTTTAGTTAAATAATTTCTGAACGACGATCGTTAAGTAAAATATTATATACACAAATACTAATACAATCTGTTAAAATCGGATGTCAGAATAATGATTTCATAAAATGTTTCAATTGAATAAAATTAAAACCGAAAAAATTAAAAACTAAGATAGAAATTACAGAATTTGAAAAATATATATGTTGCAATTTCAAAATAAATTGAACTGTCAATTTGAAATCGTTAAATTTTAAATAATGCTTATGTATATGTGTATTTAATTTTTAACTCTACTCGAGAGCACATTTAATTTTTAAATAAATGTGGGCGGGGCGTAGTATGTTTCTGAACGCAAACAGCTGTCAAATAGTTAAATATTAACTTTACTATTTTGTTTCTGAACGACCGGATTTAAATGATATTTAAATATAGTAAAGTTTCGGAACGTATCCCTGATACAAATTTTATTTTGTCGCTCCGATTTCTCCGATATAGAAAAAAAAACATACTCATTATTAGTTTGATTAATTAATTACACACAATTGATATAATGATTAGTTTCGATTCGATTCGATCAAAATATTCAATCCCTTCAAAATACTGCGATATTGACAGAAATAAACACAGCAATCGAAACAACAACAGAAACAGTAAATCAAATTCAATCTCAAATATTCAATCAAATATTCAGGCCCGCTATAAGCTTAGCTCAAGTGTATAGTCATCCATTTGAATACGTTATATACAAAAAAACATAGTTCGCATAGCTTAGCTCAAGTGTATAGCGGGCCTCAATTCTTTAAATAACCACCACATGTGGGCGACCACCGAAACTTATTTACTTTCAGTCCTAGTGACTGAAAACATTTTCAGTCACTACTTAGAAAAAGTTTCCCTTTCACATAGGTTTTACTATATATTAAAATGACATTTTCGTAGCTTGAAGTAGAAAAAAGATTTTAGTTGAGGAATTTTCATTTAATATAATAATTCATTCTATCAGGGCTCCCGTTTTAAAGTCAGATTGAAAAAAATGGAAAAATGGAAATTTTTCGCTGAAAAAATGGAAAACAATCTATTTAAAATGTATAATAGATAGGGTATCTAGAATATTACGGTAAAAAAATTCCGTTTTTTTTTTCAGGTTAACCAGACTCCGTTTTTAACTTTTTCAGAATATTTTTATACTACGGTATTTTGTAATTCTTGGCTATGCGGATGATATTGTGCTTCTCGGACCTAGAACAAGCGATATTAAGGATAGTCTTTCTCAGCTTGAAAGAAATGCTAAACGACTTGGAGTATACAACACCGGCAAAACTAAAGTGTTAACAACATCTAGGAACATACCTCCCGGGAATCTGGATACTGGCGACTATGAAGTGGAACGCGTGGAAAACTTCAAATACCTTGGGTCTGTAATAACATCGTCAAATGACATGCAGGCAGATATCAAAGCCCGTGTCTCTGCCGCATACAAAGTTTTCTACGCATACTCAAAACTTCTGCGATCAAAACATCTTTCGCGGTCGTGTAAACTCACACTTTACAAAGCATTAAACCGATTTACCGACCTGTGCTTACATTTGGAAGTGAAAGCTGGACACTGGCTTCCTCCGATTGTAGAATTTTATCAACATTCGAGAGGTTGTCATACGTACAATTTATGGTCCATGCAAAGTTGCTGAAAATCAGTATAGAATCCGAATGAATCATGAAATCAGAGAGCTTCTCGGAGGCTGCGATGTAATCGGATTCATTAAATCCAACCGGATTAGATAGTTTAGTCATGTAGAAAATGCTCCATTAGATTAGATAGAATGATAAAAAAGCGTCCCAACAACAACCAGCTAGTGTTCGTCGAAGAGGTAGACCTATACAACGCTAGGGTGATGACATCATCCAAGACCTTCGTGATATAGGATGTCGAAACTGGGGTCAACTGGTCATGGAACGAGATGATTGGAAGCGGATTGCACAAACGGCAAAATCCCTCCATGGGATGTAAAGGATTGGTGTATTTTATTGGTGTTGACAGATAAAAACCCTATCAATCGTTGTCTATAAAGTTGGTCTCAAAATTAATATCAGGAAATCAAGGGCTATAAGATCGGTCACCGACGTGAGTATACCAATCACCATCAACAATGCATAAGTCGATGATGGCGAAACTGAAGAAGATATAAGTCAACGCCACCAGAAGAAATAATAAGTCATATGCAGACTACACGGTGCTTGCAATAGGAAACAATCTGGAACAACTCACTAATGTTCTGAACCCCTTCCTTAAAACCCTGAATGAATAATATATTTGCTACCGTATCCACGACTACACCAACTAGAGACATAAGGCGTACCGCGAAGTGCTCCTAGCTCCAGTCCTTACATGATGTCAGACAGAAACAACCAAGTCACCGGTAACATCGTCGAGTCTGCATATAAAACGGGCTTAAAAACAGTTCATACCAAAGTTTTTGAGGACACAATAAGGAACTCCGTCCCAAATCGCTGATTAGAGTCGTTAATGTTAAGCCACAGCGAATCGGAGAAACTTCGACATTCTATACACAAAAATACACTTTGCTTTACCCAATTGTGATAACGATTTCCAGATCAATTGTTTATATTATAACATTTTGAATATTTATGCACACATTTTTAACGCATTTATTTTTCACCCTTGTTCAGTAAAAACTGTGCCACTATTTTATTAAATTCTTCCGCATACCGCAAATGTATATTATGTTTTCCATCTGGGAATCGATATAATCTAAAACATTTGTAAAATTAATTATAAATTAAAAAGCACTATAGTAGAAAATTCATACTTAGAATTTTTTATATTTTCAAAAAGAAACCCTGGATGTCCGCCATCCACTATAGGATCTTTGTTGCCGTGTAGAATTAACGTCGGACATTCAATATTCTTAAGTAAGTGTTTGCAAATATTACCTTCACGTTCTTTGAGAATTCTTTCTAGGGTTCGTACCAATTCTTTCCATGAATTTTCTACATATTCCAAGCCATAGATATCCTTCAATGGATTTAATTGCTTATCAGACCAAAGTTTTAAATCACACAATTTCTCTAAATTTATCAACTCATCATGCACTATATGCGCGTTAGAACCCCATACAACTAGCTTTTCAACTGATTTTGTATTTTTTGCAGCACATATTAATGCAGATATACCACCATCACTCCAACCCATCAGTGAATATCTATCAATTCCTAAATTTTTCATGAACTGGTTAGCCAATTCGGCATCTTTTTCATAAAAGTTTATCGGGAATTTACGATATGGTGGAATTGATTTGCCATAACCCGGAGGATCCCAAGCGTATATTGTATAATTACTTAAAATATTTGGAAGATTTTCTATTTGTGGTTTAAAATCAGAGCATGAGCCTAATACACCGGGCATTAGCAGAACGTTGTTTTCTCCAACACCACTTTTTACGTAATTTATATTGAAATCATCAACTTTAATTTTATTTTCAGAAATTGAATTTATCGTTCGTTTAGAGATAATATTAGCTGTTCCATAGTTGATTTTAAAAATTCGTTTTAACATTATTATTATTATTTATTTTATGTATTTAGCTTGGACATGCCAACATTTACATCAAAATTATTTAGCTTATGTCATATGTGTCAAACTAGATAAAAGTAAACAAACAATTCCAATTTTCCAAATTTTGCAATCAAGTTCTATAGTTAAATTCGTGCTGACTGTTGACCAATAACTAAAAGAGCGGGAATGTTGGTAAGCACCATCTTACATTTTACTTTTAAACTTCAAATCGTTAGATAGCTGTATGGCAATGATTGATTGTCGGCAATGATAGAGAATTAGAAATCAAAATTATGTATTAAAATTTATTGCAATAATAATAATAATTTAACTATAGCAAAAACAGCTTAAACATAACACAAAAAATGTGTTTAGCTGAGTTTAGAAATATTTCTTGAGTGTTAAAGAAAAAGACGTTATTTTAGTAGTTTCATACTATTGAACAATTTTGCATAATGAGTGATAATTGTTTTATATGCAGTGAATTGTTGTCGGATTGTGATTTAGTAGAAGCTACACGTGGCTTGCAAACATTAAAAAATGCTAGTATGGAAATAGGTGATGGTAATATGGAATATTTAAATACTGTGGCTTCTGTAAATGTTCATTGTAATTGTCGTAAAAATTATACGAACAATTTGAGTATCGCAACCTTTAGGCCCGTTATACACCTGAGCTAAACTATGCGAAATATGCGAACTATGTTTTTAAAAAATAATGTATATAACGTAATTATAGAAAAAAACATTACGGAAACAAAACATTTAAAAAAGAAAAGAAAAACGGAAACATTACATTTTTTTTAAAAAGCTTTATTCGCATTAAAACATTACTTTTTTAAAAACATAGTTCGCATATTTCGCATAGTTTAGCACAGGTGTATAGCCCGCCACTCGTCAGCAAGAACCATGTACATCACAATAATATCACAGCCGCTTAATTTTTCGGTATTCCATGCCATGACCGGATGTGATACAACTTCAACACTTTTTGGCAAAGCAAAAATTAAAGTCATGAAGATGTTTGAAAAAATACCTGATTTAAAAAATTCCGCAGAAATATCTTCAAGAAAATTGCGCTTGAGAAACTATTTCGATGCTGCAATACTGTGCTACTAGCAATGTACGGTGCTTCAAAATCAGAACATTCGATAAATAATTACAGATATTTTAGCTTTGGTAAGCTAACAAAACAAAACACAGGTGTGAAATTTTCGTTATTGGCACCTCCTTCTTCAGCAGCTCAACATCATATTTTTCGAGTGTATTATAAAATACAAACTAGGAAGAGAAATTGATGCAAAATAGTGGGGTTACGAGTAAAAAAATAACATACTTCAGCCAGTAACAACTTTATTATTCCAGCACCCGATGATCTACTAAACCCAATCTATGCAAAAAATTGTGGCGGCAAGTGTGGAAACAAAAAAATGGGTTTGAGATGCTCAAAAGCTCGTGAACATTTCCGTGGGCAATCATGCTTAAACGGGGAATGAAGATGTCGACTACTTAAGTAAAGGAATAATTCCACTCAATGTTTTGTCAGCAAATTTTAATGATAGAGAAACTGAGGATATCGACTATGATATGAGTGAATAAAAAAAATTATGTCTACATAAAAATTAGTAGTCAGTATTAAGTTTATTTTTTTGTATTTTTCTGATTTTAAATAAAAAACTCTTCATTTTAAATAAAAAAAAGCTTTTATTACATATCATGGATCATGCCTACTGTGAAAACCATGTAAAAAATGCGTGGTGCGGAAACGAGTGCATAATCAAAATGTATAGTCGCTTTCTCAGCGCTCTGCTAAAAAAATGGTTGATCTTACAGAAAAATGATTGATGTATGTTTTGTAGATAATTGGACGATAAACAATTTTTGTTTGACCTCGGAGTAATAGGTCGGGAGATATTCGCGGAAGACTGATTTTCGTGACCTTTTGACCTTGATAACTTTTTTAGCCGGCACGATATAAATGTCGATTTTTCACATATTAACTAAAATGCCGTAACGACTATATTAGGGAGCGGAAAAACATCATCCACGTCATCATCCACGTTATGTCGTTCAGACGCCGATAATCAACTACAACTCGAAAGCGTTTACTACCAACTGTTGATTTTTTTGGGATCACTAGTAACGGTGAATTAAATGGACTGTTGCTATTCCCAACAATGCCCTTCTCAATCATATCCTTTACTTGAGTTTTAATTTCAACTTTGGTTTATAAGCTTTGGTCGATAAGGTTTGATATTAACTGGTCTTGTATTAGGAACCAGTTATGACATCCTGTATTAGTGACTAGTAATTGATCACCTGGCAAATAAAATATGTCGTTGTACTCTCGACAAATCTTAAAAATAGAAGTTTTCTCCTCGGAATTCATATGATCCATACATATTTCATTTTCTAATAACGGTAATCGATTTTCTATTCTGTCTACCAATCCTCTAATTTGAAAATATGATAATCATTTGAATTTTCTGGTTCTATGTATAAGTTGCTTAATTTTACAGAAAAATCGTTTGTATTTATAATACTTACAACCACAAAAGAATTATTCAACTTAATATTGGAATTTGCAATGTAGACACACACTGAAAAAAACATGTCCTATTTCCAATCGAAATGCAATTGTCTCAACCTCACCGTGCGGTCACATATGGCGAATCAAACTACGAAATTGCTTCAACAACTCTACAATTATAAATCGATGAAGTTGAGACAATCACACGAAATATTTATGTGAAAATAAAATATAGTTCAATTAATCTCAAATACATAAACTTTAAAATGAAAAATTCATGATACAAGGCCAAAGAAAATTTATTTCAGGGAAATAGTTATTATATTTATTCAACTACTGTTATATTGGATATAACACTTTATATTTTAAATAAGCCTCATTCTGTTGTTAGGAAAATGTTATCGTGTAGTTGTCCCAATCACAGTGAAATTGTTGGCAAATAATTTTTCTTTGCATGAATAATCAACTGCCAACATCGAGATGAGGTTGTCATGAACTTCAATTTTTTTTCAGTGCAGGTATTCACTGTCACGATCCGTCTTAAATCTTAGCTTTATATTTGTTTCAGATCTACTAGGAATAGTTATTGGTGGGTTAATTGATGATAGATTTAACGAAAAAATCTCCCGTGTTTCATAAACCATTGGATTTATTCTAATAATACTAACAGAATAGTCTATATAGTACATTGGTTTGGTCTGAGAAAATCATTACCAAGGATGTCTGCATAGTTTGTATGAAAGTCTTCTAGCACTATATGAAAACGGTGAGGGATTAGAACTTCATTTGATAAAATAATGCTTGCCGGCAGTGGCGTCATTTCACCAAAATCTTTGGGGGGGGGGGGGGGGCGAGAATTTAAATGACATAAAAAGATTTTTTTCGTAAAACATAACATACACATTTTTATACACACATATATTTAAAAGCATTTAAATGCATGGACTTAGAAATAAAAATAAAATGCTTTTGAGATACCTTGGTTACTCTGCTAGATCTTTGTTTTCTGGTGTTGTTTTATCGAAGCGAATGCCGCAAATTTCTGCAAAATTCCTTCATTTGTTAAAAATAATTTTAAATTTAGTATCATCTCTGCATTGTTTAAGCATCAAAAAGGTAGTTTTAATTAAAGCGCTTGTGCTAGAAATTATTATATCTCTGCTTTGTAACTGTTCAGAGAGTGAATTTGTAAACGACAGCAGATCGTGCAGCATAAAAAAAATGATGGTTTATCTATACGATTTTTTAGATTTCGGGCATCACGGGATTTAAAATTTATGAGTCACGTAGTCCCAGGATCCATAAAACACCACGGGATTGCAATCCCTACGTGACTCCTCTTATGTCGAATCGTTTTTTTGTTTGTTTGTTTGTTTTCCTTTATTTGTCTCAGAGAGCAAGAGCTATGTCTACCCTAAACTGACCAGAGCCAAATCGTTAAAATGTGGGACGAAATGCAAATATTCTTCCAAATACCAACTAATTAGAATTTCTATTGCGAGAAAGTGGGACGGTGAAAAAGTGCTAACTAGATTGTGCATAAATTTGCTATTTAATGCTTTCCTTTACTATTTGTTTACTATTTAATTCTTCAAAAAATTCTTTAATTGGGCATTGTT
The DNA here is from genome assembly GCA_963693315.1 of Diogma glabrata. Lineage (NCBI taxonomy): Eukaryota > Metazoa > Arthropoda > Insecta > Diptera > Cylindrotomidae > Diogma > Diogma glabrata. The sequence continues at coordinate 11,289 of CAVNZG010000879.1, forward strand.
CAACCGTTAGGAAATGTGCTTGCCGTGGTTCGTAGATTTTCAAAATTCTTTCTAGTGCTGGCACTACCGCCAGCCAACGAGTTTCTTTGTATCCAATAAGTTGGTTATGTTCGACATTACTTTTGCCGCAGAACTCCTTCAACGTCTGCAGAAAAGCCAGTAAAATATCCAAATTTTTTTAACCCTGCCATTTAAATCAGCAGCATTTCTTATTGCATTATTTAGAATATGGGCTGCGAATCCAATACCCAATACATTCTAGTTCAAATTCTAGTTTAGCTTGCTTTTAAATTTTCACCCCTTGACGTGACACTACTAAAATTGGTGTTCGTGTTATCAGCGCAAATTGCAACTAACTTTTTGTCAATGTTAAATAACAACAAGAAAACAAAATAACAACAAAACTTGTTTAAGCTACTGGAGCTGGCGGCTTATAGCAACGCTTTTTTATGTTTATCTGTATCTATATGTCTTTTAATATCATAATGTCCACTGCTAATATGCACATTCACTCCGACTGGTAATACAATAAACTTTCGCGTCGTTATATTTTGATTTTTTTATAAATTCAATATCGTATGAGAATTTACGCAAACGTTTTCTATCCGTCTGGTTTGCAGGAAAACTTTTTAACTATAATTTTAAAAATTAGTATAAATTTACCTTTTATAGTAGCTTAAAACCTTAGTTACACAAGTAAAGACTGCAAAACAATTGAAAGAATTTATTTTAATTTTACTAAATAATTAATATCTTTTCTGTATTCTGTAAGTATAAGAGATATACAGTATACCTCTCGTTCGATCTTATGCAAATCTATACCATTTATCAAATTTTTATGCTGTTTACTTTGTTTGTTCTTTATTGAGAAAAAAATTATAAGTTAGAAAATAATAATTTTACTTTTGAGCTACCTAGTTAAAGTGTGTTTTAAACAGACTTTGAAACGCTACTTATATCACTCCTTTACTTTGTTCTTTCAGAAAACATAGCACTCCCACATACAGGAGTGAAAATAATAAAATATCATTCTTGCTACTAAATTAAAATAAATATTTTCTTTCAAATACTCAAAACTTTTAGTTTTGCTTCAAATTTGATGCTTTCCAACGTAAAATGCTTCGAATGTCTAATTTTTAGAAGATTTACTTAACTAATATACCAATTTTATCGCATACTATTAATTGAAATATATCTGATTATATAATTATTACGTTACATATTATTTTGGCCAGACTAACGTACAGTTCACCGCAATTTTCAAACCATTATCGTTCTTTGTATCAAGGACTAGAGCGCCGCCGATACGAAAAGTGGTCGTATTGCTTCTAATCTTCTGATGAAATCAGTTTTATAAACAAAACACGATCGTTGTTCCAAAAACGCCGTGGGTGCGTATTTTGACAAAATTCTATCGTACTATAAGGTGCGCGGCATCACCGCTTTTAGAAGAACGATTGTGTTTTGTTTATAAGATATTCGTGTCTGAGCCAGAGGAAACAAAATATTTCATTAGTACAGGGTTCCTCGAGAGTTCATAGTGCAGTATTTAGCAATCAAATTTCAATTGTTATTGGCCATTGGTAATTTATATAAACTTAAAAGTAAGTACATGCAGGAGAACACAAGCTAATTATACCCCACTTATTTGGAGAACCCTGACTGTTGGGCCCTGTTTTTTATCTATATCATATTGTAAAAACTTTACAAGACTTTTTTAAAAACAATAAATTAAAAACAATTCTAAATGTAAAATCCTATAACATATCAGAAGTTTTCTTTATAGTTGTGCTAATTTTTTTAAAATGACTGAAAATAATTACGGGAGCAATTTAAATTTATTATGTTATTTCCAGTGATTTTATAATAGTGAATGTTTTATAATGGTCTAGCAATATTTTCTAACGACACGAACAAATATTTATGTTATGCAAATATTTTCAAAGTATATTATGAAAACTTGCTGACAAATTATTTTCGCTATATGGACTATAATTTTTAATTCATAAAATAGAAAAATTATATGTTTGGTTGGTTATAATAAAATCCAAAAAGTATCCTAAACGTCAATCTTTGTTCATTTTTTTTATACAGTCACAGGGAGGGAGAAACTATTCTTTTTTTGTGTTAGGTTTTTTTTAAAGGTTTAAAAGAAGCTCGCAATAATTGTACAATTTTGAATCAAATGAAAAATTTACGCACGTTTATGGGTAGTACTAAACTGACCAGACGTCACACGCTGCATAGAAATGTTCCACATTTCATTGCGTTATCCCACGGAGAAATTTGTCCCACGAAGCGTCTCACGAAACAAATATTTCCACCACATTTGCCCGCAATATCGAAATAATCAAAAAACCTTATATCTACTTACGTACAGTTTGCGCAATATCTTAGTCAAAGCAATAGCTTTATAGTTTTTTCTTGCAGTTTGTATAATGTTATGTATATGTTGATTTAACTATATTGAGAGAAAGTGCAATATTTTTTTTACTAAATTAGTGTTTTAACTATAATTTTCTTAGAAATACTAAACTCAGTTTTTTTCAGATAATAGATCTACCTCAGCGAAAAGGTTTCTTTGTTTATAGAAACATCTCGCCGGTGTATATACGAGAGATCAAAGTATATTATGGAAAATAAAATACAAAATATTTTACTTAAAAAGACGCAGTTTTCCGTATAAATTCATAAACATTTAAATTTTTAAACCAGAGTTTACAATTTTACTTTATTCGAGCACTCATTTCAATCCTTTGAAATAATATTCATAAACTAAAATGTTCATAATTTGAATATCGTTCTTACTCGTAAGAGTAAAATTTTGGTTACATAATATAATTCATAATATAATTATATTATTGTTTTGGTATTTTTGGTATTAAATTTCTACATATTACGATGTGTGAATTCATAGGATGAGAGAATATTTCGTTAACATCTAAGTCAACATTCTAATCAACATCCTAAGTCACGAGTGTAAAGTCATTATTGATTGTTGCCAATCAATGCGAAACTTAATATCTGACGTAAAGTCAATATGTTGTTATATTTTTGGTTAGGAAATATAGACAACATTAGGGGAATTTTTAATTTTCGGATTGGTTTTTGTGAACAATTAAGCTTAAGTACATATTGGAAATCACTTGAATTTTGCAATTCGAAATAACTTTTCATTTTCTCTAAAATTCCTTTAGAAAAATTTTTGTTGTGTTTCGTGTCAGGATTCGAACTACATTCATCAGAGGAAGGAATTTTAGAGAAAAGGAAAAGTTATTTCGAATTGCAAAATTCAAGAGATTTCCAATATGTAGGTACTTAAGCTTAATTGTTCACAAAAACCAATCCGAAAATTAAAAATTCCCCTAATGTTGTCTATATTTCCTAACCAAAAATATAACAACATATTGACTTTACGTCAGATATTAAGTTTCGCATTGATTGGCAACAATCAATAATGACTTTACACTCGTGACTTAGAATGTTGATTAGAATTTTGACTTAGATGTTAACGAAATATTCTCTCATCCTATGAATTCACACATCGTAATATCTAGAAATTTAATACCAAAAATACCAAAGAAATACAATTTTCAATATGTAATCATAGATGAAAAATTCAACTTCAGTAAATATGAAAAATGATGAAGTTTCAATTTAGAAATTATCTGAACATCAAAATTAAAAATATGTTTCGTCATCACCGCTTTGGCTAAGTTGTGTAAGACACACGGGATTTGAACAGTGTGTCTCTGATGAATGTAGTTCGAATCCTGACACGAAACACAACAAAATTTTTTCTAAAGGAATTTTAGAGAAAATGAAAAGTTATTTCGAATTGCAAAATTCAAGTGATTTTCAATATGTACTTAAGCTTAATTGTTCACAAAAACCAATCCGATAATTATATTATGATATTATAAATTTATAATATCATAATATAATTTACAGAATAACAGTGCACTGAAATTTTTATAGTGTATAATTCTACCACGATTGGACGGTTTTATTGAATCGATGTATTGATAGTATCAGATCCTTGGAGGGGGGGGGGGGGCAATGCTCCCCTCAGCCCTACCCAATTGACGCCTCTGCTTGCCGGACATACT